>CM053788.1:267491839-268091839 GCA_028749045.1 Cupressus sempervirens | reverse complement strand
CTAGAAAAACACATAACCTATCCTAGGACTTAGATCTGCCCATTGCCCATAGTCAAAATCCATGGTTTATAGAACACTAATGGTGATTAGGCCTTACAAGTAGGTTTCTTTGAAACTACAAAACTACTTCTACCTATTACAAATGACTCTGAGGCATGAATTCCCTTGAGTGGAACTCATGAAAAATTTGGTGTAGTGGACTCTCTGGAGAGTGGAGGAATAGGTGCTCCTACATCATACTCCCTTGTTTTAAAAACTCAAGTCCCACTTGAGGATAGTTGTTGAACAAAAGTGTCATGCTTGGTAATGCATTCTTCATTCATTCATGTAGTATTTATATTAGGAAGACCCTTCCATTTGAAAAAGTAGTTAGTGTAGGTCTTATTTCTTATCTTCTTGACCATCTTAGAATCTAAAATATTCTCCAATTATAATGGTTGGCTAGGTGGAAAGTCTTTGATACATTTTGCCTGCATTACATCATCAATATCCTATATCATATAATTAGTTCTTGCATCACCTTTGAAAGGGGTGAGTTCAAAAACATTAAAAATAGGAGAAATTGAAATGGTTGGGGGTAATGAGATTTCATATGAATTTCCCCAAATTTATGTAATATCTAACATGGTCCAATCTTCCTCATCTGCAACTTGGTACGTCCCCTAGGTAGCCTTGCTTTTTTTAGATATGCCCACACTTGATCTCCTTCTTTGAAAGAAACATGTCTTTTATTTTTGTCTGCTTGTTCTTTATACCTTGTAGTATTTTGATTTAAAGTATCTTTAATTTGATCATGAATCTTCTTGATCCATGCTGAGAATTCTTCACCTTGTGCACTGGCTTTGAAGTCACTTGGTAAATCTCTCAGTTCCATGACTCCTCTAGGATGAAGTCCATAGTTTTCTTGGAATTGTGTCTTCCCTATTGACCTATTTATTGATTCATTGAAGGAAAATTCTACTTGAGGGAGGACATCATCTCATGTTTGTCCATGTTGTTTGGTTAGACACCTTAGAAAGTTGCCTAAATATCTATTCACTACTCCAATCTGCCCATCTATTTGTGGATGGTAGGCAGAACTGAAAGATAGGTTTGTGCCCAATATTTTCCATAGGTTCCTCCAAAAATGACCTCGGCATTTTACATCTCTATCTGAGATAATGGATGTTTGAAGTCCATGAATCTTGACCACTTCCTTGAAAAATAGGTTAGCAATATGTGAAGCATCATTAGAGCTTTTGAAAGGAACAAAATGATCCATTTTACTAAATATGTCCACAATAACAAAAATTATATCAAAACCCTATCTAGTTCTTGGGAGACCCAAGACAAAATCCATACTCACACTTTCTCATGACTTTGTTGGAATTGCTAAGGGCTAGTGAAGACCTTGGTTTGTTTTGGTGCCCTTGGGTCTTTGGAAAATTATACAAGTTTCAACAAACTTTCTAACATCAATAGCTAGTTTTGGCCAATGGTAGTTTCTTCTTAGGAGTTCTAGGGTCTTTTCAACGCCAAAGTGTCCTCCTAATGTGCCACAATGCTTCTCTTTAATCATATTTCCCTCATGGATCATCTTGGAATGCAAAGTTGTCCTCCTTTGAATAAGAGACCATTCTACAATAAATATTTAGAATATGTAGTGTTATAGGCATTAGATAAAGTAGAGAAAACCTTATGGATGCAACAAATATCTATATTATCTTTATATAGATGTTTAAGGGAATAAATTTTGATGCTTTGCAATTGTACTTCTTGAACCAAACTGATTCTCCTACTAAGACCATCTATTACCTTGTTTGCAATGTCTTTCTTCTGCTTGATAAAGAATGTAAAGGCTTGGAGTTGCTCAACCCATTTCATATGTCTACAACACAACTTCTCTTAGCTATTTAGGAAACTTAGTGCATGATTATTTGTATAGACAATGAATTCATTAGGAAGCAAGTAGTGCCTCCATTTCTTGAGATCATGAACCATAGCATAAAGTTCTAGATCATATCTATTGTATTTCTTCTTGGCATCATTGAATTTTTTAAAGAAGAAGGCTAGTGGTTTTCCCTCTTGACTAAGGACTTCTCCTATGGAAAGGTTGCTAGCATCAGTCTCCATTGTGAACAACAATTTTAAAGGTAGGTAGTGCCAATTTTGGATAGTGTGCTACTCTTCCCTTCAAATACTCAAAAACTTCATCTACTTGTGTAGTGCATTACAAATTTGTCTTCTTACCTCCTTTGATGGTATCCAATAAAGGTACACAAATATGACTGAAGTTTTTGAAAAAAAAATTCTATAAAATGTTGCCAATCCATGGAAACTCCTAACTTCCCCTACTGTCTTAGGTGTTGACCAATTAATGATAGCCTCTTCCTTTTCAAGATCTATTTTCAAAGTGCTCTTTAAGATGAAAAAGCCCAAGAACGTCAATTGTTTCTATATAAATGCACATTTTTCAAGGTTGATTGCTAACTTCTTTTCATGTCACCTTTGAAGAAATTATTCCAAATGCTTCATATGATCTTCCTAGGTTCTGTTGAAGATCAATATTTCATCTAGATAGACCACTACAAACTTACCTATGAAGTCATGTAGCACTTCACTTATCAACCTCATGAAGGTGCTAGGCGCATTGCTTAGACCAAATGGCATGACAAGCCATTCATATAAACCCTTAGTGGTTTTAAATGTTGATTTCCACTCATCTCTAGGCATGATCCTTATCTAGTGATAGCCTAATTTAAGGTCTATTTAAGAAAATTAGCATACTCCTCCAAGTTGGTCTAGTAGATCTTTAATCCTAGGTATAGGGAACCTATACCTTATATTTATTGTGTTTATTTCCCTAGAGTTAGTGCAAAGTCTCCATTTTCCATCCTTGTATGTATCTAGAAAGTTTCACACTTTTAGGTTCAAAAATTTTACACTTCATTACCAACTTTTGAAATTCTTCAGTATAGGTAGAGATTTCCATCTCTTTCTATCTCAAACTCATCCTCTTCTTATGAAGCTAAACTTCATAATACTCAAGGACATAGGTCTCTCTAAGTAGGGTCACCATATTCTTCCATGTGGTGACTAGATTCTTGTTACTCTTCATCTTGTCATCGTAAGTAAAGTTCCACCATGTGAGTGCAAAACCTTTGAGCCTTGACTTGGAAATCTTCACCCTTTGGTTCTCAGGGATGTCTTCATAGTCAAAGAATTTGTTTAGGGCATCTACCCAATTTTCAACCTGTGGGTCCATCTTCCCATTGTATATAGGCAAATCAATCTTAGAATCCATGTTTCTCCTCTCCATAGATTTTAGATTCCTCACAAGAAACCTCTGGTCAACAGGATATTATTCTTCCTCCTGCTCAAGGGGTTCTTCATCACTCCCTTGTCTAACTTCCTTAGAGTTTTTGCCACTTCTATTGTAAAGCTCTTCCTTAAGCTTTTCCATATCTTGCCTCATTAATTGCATCTCCTTGTTCCTTTTCTCTTCTTTCCTTAGTTTCTAGTCTTTAAGGTACTTCACTATCTTTACATTGGTCATCCTTGTAGATAACCCTCCATCTTCTCCTTCCATGGTGTTAATAAATATTTTACCCTAAGGGATCTTAGGTCGCTCTAATACCACTTGATGTTGATCTATCCCTTATATAGGAAACTAGGTTGTGGTGTGGCCTTATGGCTTCTTCAAATACCCCAAGATGGATTCAAGAGAATGCTCTACACCTTTGTATGAAATTTACTCAAAAACATGAACTAGGTACTCAAAAGAGCACAATAAGGTCTCTAAGCATGATACCACTAAACACTAGGGATTTTCTTGAAATGGAAACCCATGTCTTCAAAGGGGAATGGAAAGGTTCCTAAAAATCTAAAAAAATCAACTTTATGGGTTAGAACATCCTAACTTATGTCTAATAGCCTCAAATAGAAAAACTTGCTTTTAGGCCTAGGAGCCCCAATTAGCCCTACCCAAGAGGGAAAGAGAACTTGGTTTAAAATTTTTCTAAAAGACCTAGAAAAAAAAGTTGATCTCTAGATACCCTTTGGGAGATGCTTCAAACTCCAAGGTTTTAGACTACCAACTTTTTAGATGACCACCAAACCAATAATTTAGTGATTAGCCTTTCTAGGCCTAATTAATTAAGTTTGTGAAGGAATTACTTATCAGGCTATTGATCAAGGTTAACCACCAACTAGGAAACTAGGAGGGATCTATTAGATATTTCATTCCACTAATATAAAGGTTTTATCCATCCCCTAAGTGCCTTTGACACTTCAATACCCATTGTCCTAAACCAAACACACACAGATGTTTGGCCTAGGGCTGGACTGTAAAATTAGATAACTTGTTCCCCATTGCCCATCCTTCTAAGTTATTATATTAAACCCTTGTAACTTTAATTTTCCTAAGTGGCATGAGATTCACAAGGTGGAAATGCAAGTTAGGACATTTTTGCCAAAACCTACCAATGAAATAAGTGTTTTGGTGCACTTGAGGAAGAATGTTGAATGTATTTTGATGTTGATCACTTCAATCCTTTAAACCACTTGCATTATTCTCTTAAGATATCCAAGATTTAGATTCAAACAATCATTTTCCTCTTCTAATCCATACTAATTTGTACACTCATGTGTTACAACAAATTATAAAGAAAAATGAGAGATTTTATTAATTTCAAATTGAAAAAGTTTATATTATGTCTTCCACCCACCTAAAAGGGATATTTTAAGACTTATCCCAACCAATATGATGTAGAAGCATCCTAGGTTGTACTGCTATCCTGCATGTTTTTAGTTTTTATCTTGTTGCTAAAACTGTGTTCTGTTGAAGCTATATTTTCTAGTTTATGGGTGTCTATTGCAGAATATGTAACTAATTTTCCATAATGGATGAAGAGCTATGCACATAAAAATATTGAATAAGGCTTAGATTACTATCTATGATCCAAGGTGCAAGTTCTAACTCCTTATGAGTTGGGAGATATCAAAATTTTCCCAGAGTATCAATTTTTGGAAGTTCTGCGAGACAGTTTCCTGTGCTTGACTTTCATGTTGGATGCGCACTTTTCCTTAATGAATTAAAACTTTGCACACTTAAGTAGTTTTAGAGGACCTAAATATCTACTCATAGTTTAAAGTGTGAGTTCTAACTCAATTAGAGCTAGGAGATATTGCAATTTTGCTCGGACATCAATTTCTGGATAGTTAACTACTGATGCAAGCTAACTTGTGTATTTAATGTTAGGTTTATTTTCATTTAATATTTTCTAAGAGATTACTTGTGGCTTCTCTATGTTCTAGAATAATCTATAAGCCATTTTGTATAGTATAAATAGAGTGTTTAGGCTAGGAGCTATGACAGTTAAAGAGTTTTAAGGGAGGATTTGAGAGCAAAACTGGAAAGTGCAAATTTTTTGTTGGATCTTTGTATATAAATGTTTTTGTATTTGGCCATAACCCAAAAGGCCTTACAGCTAGGCATGTATGTTGAATATTTGAAGAATCAATAAAAGTGTTTTCTCTTCTTGCTTTGGTTTTTGATTCTATGTGTTAGATTTTCATTGTGTTAACTCTTGCAGGGTGGTTTAGAGAGTTAGGTGTGCCATTGGCCCTAGTTTTCCCTATCCTTCCTTGTGTTAGGTGGTATCAGAGCTTGAGGTTCATTTTTCTTGTAGATATTGAATCATGTAGACCCCTATTTTGGATATTAGTTGTAGGGTTGTAGATACATAGATTTAATCTATAACTTGTAGAGGGTTACGATCTTGCAGGAACTTGATTTATAAAAATAGTTTGTGGTAGAGGAAATGTTGATAATACTATATTGGATCAATTGAGACAAATTGTGGCTAGATTAGATGCTATGGAGACAACCCAGAAGAGAGGAGAAAATATTGATGATGTAAGTGATGATGAAGCAACAATACCAAACCATAATCTAGAACCTAAAGAAGATCAAGATGAGGAAAGATTGTTGAGAGTATTATCTAGGGGAAATTCAAAGCCTATTGTATAATTTGTTCCTTATGATGGAAAATTGGATCTCAAATATGGAGAAGTTCTTTGAGTATGAAAATACTCTTAATAATAAGAAGGTGAAGATTTAAGTCACTAGGTTGAAAGGTCATGCATCACTATGGTGGGAGCATTTGCAAACTAATAGACAAAGGAGAGGAAAGGAGAAGATTAGAACTTGGCTAAAAATGGTGAACAAGGTAAAGAACAAATTCCTTCCTACTACTTACCAAGTTAGCTTGTTGAGAAAGATGCAAAGTTTAAAGCAAAAAGACATGACTATGAAAGAGTATATTGAGCAATTCTATAGATAGGACATTAGATTTGGAAATGTGGATGATGATGTTGAGAAAATTGTGAGGTACATAAATGGATTGAGATTTGGAATACAAGATAAAATAAGTTTTGTAAAGTTGGAAAGTGTGAAAGAAGCATATCAATATACCTTGAAAGCTGAGGAGATCTTGAAAAAGAAGAATGAACAAAGACAAAGAGGTAGAGGTGGTAGATTTCAAAGAGGTAGAGGTAGATCCTATGGAGAAGGTGGCAGATCTCACAATTTTGTGCAAGACAAGGGAAAATCTAAATAGAAGAATGATGAAAAAGACAAGACCAAGTGGAAAGGTGGTAGTTCATATCAAGGAGGTACTAGATCTTACTAAGGAAGAGGTAATTTTTATCCTAGAGGTGGTTTCCATGGTCATTATTTTACATGTGATAAAGAAGGGCATAGATCATTTGAATGTAGATCTTCTAAAAGTGGGCAGAATAATAGAAATGTTGTGATTCAAGAAGACATTGAGAGTTCACCAAGTGGACCTGAGGTTGGAGAAAATTTAATGGTGAGAAGAACCTTATGTAATAAGGGAAGTGATGAGGAAGCTATCCTTAGAATAAGTATTTTTAAGACCAAATGTAAGATGACTGGAAAATGCTACAAGGTGATCATTGATAGTGGAAGTTCAACAAATTTGGCATCAGAAGAGTTGGTTACAAAGTTGCAATTGTAGATGTTGAAACATCCCAAACCTTATCATGTTTCATGGATCAAAGATTAGCATAAGATATTGGTAAGTGAGCAATGCCTTATGAAGTTCAAAATTGGACATTACTTTGATGAATTTTTGTGTGATATTATGCCTATGGATTGTTGTCATATTTTGTTGGGTAGACTTTGGCAATATGATAGATATGTTGTACATGATGGAAGATTGAATCAATATACTCTTTAGGTTAATGGGAAGAAACAAACATTGCTAACTTTGATTGAAAGTTTAGATGAGGTCATTTGCACTGCAATAATATTTTGTATTGATAATGGAAAGCAATATGAAAAGGAAGTAAAGAAGAACCAAGTTTGTTTTGCTATAGCTCCTAGAGGACTGAGTGTTGGTAGTAATGACTGAGTAGTAGAAGTTGGTAATGACAAAGTGATAGCAAAAATTGTAGAATTATTGAATGAATATAAAGATATTATTGTGGATGAAATTCTTGATGGCTTACCTCCAATGAGAAGCATAAGTCATTGTATGGGTTTAATTCCTAGAGCTAGTTTACCAAACAAAACACCATATAGATTGACACCTACAGAGAATGAAGAACTTAATAAACAACTGCATGAGTTGTTGCGGAAAGGTTTGATCAAACAAATTTTGAGTCTGTATGTTGTACCTACTATATTTTCACCTAAAAAGAATGGAAAATGGAGAATGTGTAATGATTCTAGGGCTATTAAAAAAATCACAGTAAAATATAGGTTTCCTATGCCGATGATGGATGACATAATGGACTATTTAAGTGGAGTAAAGTATTTTACCAAGATTGATTTGAAGAGTGGCTATCATCATATTATAATTAGAGAAGGTGATGAACGGAAGACTACTTTCAAGACAAAAGATGGTTTGTATGAATGGTTGGTTATGCCTTTTGGTTTGACTAATGCACCTAGTACTTTCATGAGGTTGATGAATGAAGTTCTAAAAAGATTTTTGGGTAAGTTTGTGATTGTTTATTTGGATGATATTTTGATATTTAGTAAGTCTAAGGAAGAACATCTTGAGCATATTAGACAAGTTTTGCAGAGGTTGAAAGAGGAAAAGTTGTTGATTAATCTAAAAAAGTGTTCTTTTATGCAAGAGGAGATTGTGTATTTGGGCTTTGTAATTTTAGCTTATGGATTGAAGATGGATCTAGAGAAGATTAAAACAATTTTGAAGTGGACTACACCTAAGAATATGGGTGAGGTAAGATCATTTCATGGTTTGGCTAGTTTTTATAGAAAGTTTATAAAGAATTTTAGTTCTATTTGTAATGCTATGAACGAGACAATGAGGGGAGATAAAAAGGAATTCAAGTGGACACATACAACTAATAAGAGTTTTGAGACTTTGAAACAAAAGGTTGTTGAATTACTTGTATTGTCTTTGCTTGATTTCAACAAAGTATTTCAAGTTGAATGTGATGCAAGTGGTAATGCAATAGGAGCTATATTAAGTAAAGAAGGTAAACCTATTGCTTTATTCAGTGAGAAGTTGAATGATGCTAAAAAGAAGTATTATGTGTATGATCAAGAATGTTACGCTATTGTTGAAGCTTTAAAAAAGTGGAGACATTATTTGATTCCTAAAGAGTTTGTGTTGTATACTGATCATAAAACTTTACAATACTTGGGAAGTCAACATAAATTGAATCAGAGGCATATGAAGTGGGTTGAGTATTTATAGAATTTTACATTTGTAATTAAGCACAAGAGTGGAGTTACTAATAGAGTTGCTGATGCATTCAGTAGAAGATATTCTTTGTTGAATGAAATGAAGGTTAAAGTTCTTGGTTTTGATGGAACAAAAGAGTTGTATGATGTTGATCCTAATTTTTCTTAGGCGTGGACAGAGTGCAGAGCACCAAAACTGAAAAATCATATAACTAAGTATGATGAGTATTTCATTCACGAAGGTATGTTGTTCAAAGGTATTTAGTTGTGTATTCCTAGAAGTTCTATGAGGTTGAATCTAATTAAGGAAAAACATAGTGGTGGATTGGTTGGACTTTTTGGAATTGATAAGACATTGAGTTTGTTGAAAGAGAAGTATTATTGGCCAGAAATGTATAAGGATGTTCATTAATTTGTAAAGAGTTGTGGAGTTTGTCAAGTTGAAAAATTAGTAAGTCAAAATACTAGTTTGTATACACCTATTACAGTTCTTGAGAAACCTTTGAGTGACATCAGTATGGATTTTATTCTTAGATTACCTAAGACAGTGAAGGGGTATGATTCCATATTTTTTGTAGTGGACAGATTTTCTAGGATGGCTCATTTCATACCATGTAAGAAGACATCAGATGCTGAGCATGTTGCCAAACTTTTTTTTAAAGATATCATGAGATATCATGGATTACCAAGAAGTATTATTTCTGATAGAGAGAGTCGGTTTTTTGGTTATTTTTGGAAGACTTTATGGAAGAAGATGGGTACTAAGTTGAAGTTTACTTCTACATTCCATCTACAAATAGATGGATAGAGAGAGGTTGTAAATAGAAGCTTGGGTAATTTTCTAAGATGTTTAGTTGGGAATAATCCAAGTAATTAGGAGATGGTATTAGTACAAGCTGAATTTGCATAAAATAATTATGTGAATAGGAGTATAGGGAAGACATCTTTTGAGATTGTTACTGGAATGAAGCCTAGAGGAGTATCAAATTTGAGGGATGTTGTTGGTGAAGAAATGAAGAGTGATGCAGGAGAAGAATTTGATTATTATATGGAGTCTTTGCATAAGGAAGTGAAATTGAGGATAGAACAAAGTAATCAAAAGTATAAGGAGAATGTTGATTAGTCTAGGAGACATCATGATTTTCAAGTTGGTGATGAGGTGATGGTTCATTTAAAGAAAGGAATATTTCTAGTTGGGACATTCAATAAGTTGAAGATGAAGAAGTTTGGACCTTGTAAGATCTTGAAGAAGTTTGATAGTGGAAAAACCTATGAAATTGAGTTACAAGATGACATGGATATATCTCCTATATTCAATGTTGCTAATTTATACAAGTATCATGAGTTAGATGATGAAGTTATTATATCAAAAGACTATTCTAAGAAGCATATTGAAGAAGTTGAACAAATATTGGATCCAAAAATTGGTAAGAGCACAAGAGGAAAATATTATTATGAATATTTGGTGAAGTGGAAGAACAAACCTATGGAAGATGCTTCATGGATTTCTTAATCTAAGTTAGATTCAGCTTAGCTTGTGACATCTCAATGATTTAGGAGAATAATTTCTTCCAACCTTGGTTGTCTAATGTAGGAGCATCCTGGGTTGCACTTCTACCCTACACGTTTTCAGTTTTTATCTTGATGTTGAAACTTTGTTTAGCTACAACTATATTTTCTGGTTTCTAGGTGCCTATTGCAAACTATGTAACTAATTTTCCATAATAAATGAAGGGATGCACACTTCAAGAATTGACTAGGGCCTAGATTATTATCTATGATCCAAGGTGAAAGTTCTAACTCCTTATAAGTTGGGAGATATGGTAATTCTCCCAGAGTATCAATTTATGGAAATAGTTTCCTATGCTTGACTTTCAAGTTGGATGTGCACTTTTAATTGATGAATCGGAATTTTTACACTTAAGGGGTCATAGAGGACCTAAATATCTACCCACAGTTTGAATCACAAGTTCTAAATCAATCAAAGCTAGGAGATATAGTGATTTTTCTTAAACATTGATTTCTGAACAGTTAATTGCTAGTTTAGGCCGACTTGTGTATTTAATGTTAGAATTATTTTCATTTAATATTTGTTGAGAGCTGACTTGTGGCTTCTTCATGTTCTAGAATGATCTCTAATCCATTTTGGCTAGTATAAATAGAGTGTTTAGGCTAGGAGTTATGGCAGTTAAAGAGTTTTAAGGGAGGATTTGAGAGCAGAACTAGAAAGTGTGAATTTTTTGTTGGATCTTTGTATATAAATGTATTTGTATCTATTCATAACCTAGAAAGCCTTATATTTGTGCATGTATGTTGAATATTTGAAGAATCAATGAAATTGTTTGCTCTTCCTCCTGTGGTTGTTGATTCTATCTGTTAGATTTCCATTATGTTAACTCTTGCAGGGTGGTTCAAAGAGTTGAGTATGCCATTGGCCCTAGTTTTCCCTATCCTTCAGTGCATCACAATCCAACCTATTTTCAAAGGTTATGACCATTGAGGAGAAACTATACAAAAGTTGTCGAGTAACTTTTGTTGCAAAGTGCAACTTTTTGTATTTTTTGCAAAATATGCACTATGACTACACTAGGACCTTCCTCTAATTCCCTAGGGGCCTAAAACATGTTATAAATCCTAGTAATGCACCTAAAATATCCTAGGACTCAGATGTACCCATTGACCATAGACAAATCCATGGTTTATAGAACAACAATGATGACTAGGCCTTGCAAGTAGGTTTATTTGAAACTAGAAAACTACTTCTACTTATTACAATTCACTCTTAGGAATGAATTCCCTTGAGTGGAACTCATGAAGATTTTGGTGTAGTGGATGCTCTGGAGAGTGGAGGAATAGGTGCTTCTACACCATAAACTCTTTTGAGAAGTGCCAATTTTGTGTTGGGAGGCCTATATGATGGCTTTAAAAATTGATGAAAACATGTAATATGACCTCAAAATGTTGCACACGTATTCTTTGTGCCATGAAGATACCCCCTTAATAATTTATGCTCATGATGATATTCAATTCAAAATATATTGACCATTGAAAATGCCCTGCTGAAAATAATTTGCAAATGATATGTCTGGAAAAAAATTAATTGCTTTTGGATTTGACTTCAAAAAAAAATCAAACACCCACTTGGGGAGATAAAACTTGGACACTGGAATAATTTCATATCAAGAATATGAATTTTCATTTTTTTCTTATGATGAATAATTGGGCTTGATTGGAAAGCATGTAAAGTTGGCCTCTGAGAATTGCAGAACTAGGTACACTAAAAAAATAGTTATTTTTTGTCTATTAAATGGCTCTAAAAAAGTGTGCAAATAGATTGATGAAAACTTGCAAACAAGAACCCTTGATGCATTTTTAGTATAGAACATATTGGTACAATTGGTTGGCTTCATCTATCATGGTTGCAAAATTAAAACATCCTGAATAAGTCTACTAAACTATCTACGAATTTGGTTACCACTTAAACTTTAAAATTTCGCATTTGGAATCATGTTTGAAAACTAGTCGAACCGATTTATCATGAGGTCAAATTTGAAACATAACAAGCCTCTGACCCCTAAAATGCAATGCAAAAAGATTTTTCTTAGTAAATTCAACTGGTTCAAAGTTATGATTGGTAAAACATTGCGACTTATTACCTATCATAAAATACAATTGGGGAGTTTTAAGTTTTTGCAAATGGAATTAGCTTGGGAAACTCATCACACATATTCATCAAGACCTAAAATTGCAAAAGTAGGATGTATTTAATGACTAAAATATAGTGGTATGACCATTGCTTCAAAATTACTAATAGGTCACAAAATATTCACTATAAAACATGGCTTCCTGAAATTTTGAACAATGTGCACCAACATGACAACAATGAACAACCAATTTTGAGGGATTCAAAACCTTGTCAAAACATATTGAAACAACTTAAAATATGAAATATAGGTTCTTTGATATGCATATTAGAAAATCCAAAAGTGGAGAATCATGAAACTCTTCTAGTCACAAGATATTCATGTGCAAACTAGGCTTTTGATCAATATTAGGCACTTATGCAAGATTGCAAATTTCTCAAATGCTCAAAATGTCACTTCATGAAATGACTCAGAATGGAAACTTATTATCATGAAATGTATGTACATACTAAATGAAAGGTGATAAGTAATTGAAACACATCATAGGCCTCAAAATGATAGTTGGGTAAGTGTGCATGAAAAACACTTATAGGGGCTCACTAAGACTTAGTTTTAAAAATGGTACTCAAAATCAGTATTGCAATTTTAAGTTCCAATAGATAGTCTTTATGTCAATGCTAGATGTAGGTGTTGGATACAATTGTCTAATTTTGTGTTGTCTTTGATGTTACACAAATGTCATATTAGTTAGCAAGCAATGCTTACCGAGCTCAGTTGGTTAGCAAGGAAATTTTCCTTGTCTACCAACCATTCCTGGAGTTCACTCAGTCGCCAAAGGATTTTACAAAGCTCATAGTGTTAACCAAGCTTCTGTTGGTTAACATAGGAAATCATTTTAGGATCAGTGTTTACCAAGCAAGGTCAGCCTATTGGAGTTTTAAAACTATTGAGCAATAGAGTGCTTCAATACCAAAATGATAACACTTATGCAACCTAAGGATTAGCCACTTCCTATTTTCAATTACATATGCAAACCATTTGGATCCAACATTAACAAAACCAAGAATGGTTTCCTTCTCTTTAGGCTTTGCAAAACCAAGGTGGGTATACCTAAGGGATGACTCAATTAGACTATTGTTGAATGAGAACTATCTTAGTTTCATTCTTATTCTCATCCTCAATCCTTAAACACATAGTTAATTGTGACATTTTAAACAGAATACATCTCATATAATAGATTTGGTCATAAATTCTTCTATAGATCTACAAGTATTCTTTGCAATAGTGGCTAACTAAGGCTAGAATATTTCATGCAAACAAGTATTGACCAACTTTGAAGATCTTCAAGAAATAAAAGTGAAATTGATTATAACTTTGCATTCGGTGTTCATCTATGATCTATTTCTCTTCCAGCTGACTTGATTTGACCAGTGCCTAATTCATGGGGGTTCAGAGTCTATTGCAATTCCATGGATCTGATTTGTTGCCTTACAACAAATATTATTAGCAATTCTTACTAGAATTCATCATTCAAAAAATCCTTCCCATTACTATAGCAACCTTATCAAATTCATAAAAGCTTTTACTTAATTCATTGAACTAACAGAAGTGATGAAAAGAAATACAACCTAAATGGATTGCATTCAATTTCACAAGATGTTACTCACAAAACATCAAGATAACTAAGTAATCAAAAGGAGACAGAATTTAGAAAGAACTGATATGGGGATAACTCATAATTTGTACTCATTTTCCTTGAAAATTGTATACATATGCAGTTAACTCAGAATGACCTTAGAAAGAAACATAGAGATCATTCTATATTCATGTATTCTCAGAGAACTTACAGAGAAAATACATCATAAGACTTGCTCAAAATTATTGGACTGAAAACAAACTAAGTATATGACTAAAAAGCATTAGAAATTGGACCCTCACATTGCCTTGAAAACTCATTTATATAGACATGAGTTGCAACAAGAAAAAGAAAAATGTGATTGATAGGTGTCCTTTACAGAAGAGATTTACATACACCTATTAGAAAAGACAAAACTGTAAATAATAGAAAGACATGCAAATCAAATATTCTTTTGTAGGTCCCTTTCTGTTACATCTCTTTATGCTGATTTGGTTGCTACTTTGATTCCTCTGTGTATGCAACTACTAAGCCCACCAATGATGAAATCTATTTTGATGATTGTAAACTAACCTCAACCCATGGGTTTCAACATCATTATACTATACTGTGAGAGTCACTTTTACCTTTAACTCTTCCTTGGTTATATCAGCATCCAAAACCATTACTCTACCAAAATATGTCACCCTCTTAAATAGTGATGGGGACACAACCCAAGAACAGAATGGACACAACAGAAAAGGGGAAAATTATATTGACTGAGAAAATAATCTAGTACAAATAGTACAAAGAAAATAATTTTCAAAACATGCCCTAAGGGCTTACAATAGCATAAATCTGGAGATAATTTCTCCTTTTAGTACCTCCTCTCAAACTCCACTCCGAACTGCCTTTTACAATGCCTAAAATCTCCTTAAATAGACCCCAAAGGGTTAAGGACTAGGAGTACATTCTAGGAAGTTCTAGTAGGCATCCACTGACCAAATAGAAGGTTCCAAAAGCTACGTTAGAAGTCAGTGCAAATCTAGAAGAATCCAGAAATGGTAACCGAACTTCCGGGAGGCATAACTTTTGAACTGTAGCTCCGATTGACGAACTGTTTACATTTTTGGAAAGCTCTCAAAGCGCTCTATAGCCCTATGGATTAGCTTCACCCATCCCCCATTTTTTGGCCCTTTTCAAGGTCATTTAATGCCCCTAACTTGACTTTGAAGCATTCTTAGGAGGTCTCCAAAACTCGAAAAATTGCAATAACTTTCAAACCATGGGGCCTTTTGACATGATTCTTTTTTTGGAATGCTCTAAATCACAGTTACATTCATCTGGCCAATTCACACCTTCTAGGTCACCAAAATGATGGCCAAATTGCATGCTCCTATTTTTTTGAGATTTTCTAGCACACTGATAGTTGAACTGTGAGAGTTGGAACCTTTATTTGACCCAAATGGGTATCCAAAAATGTAAAGACATGAAACAGAAACTAAGTCTACGTACATTTTTTTTTGGGTGACACAGGATTGCCCTTATACCTCTAGATGCTCCTACATCAAACAGAAAGATGTGCATTAACAAAAATTAAGAGTAACTATACACATGAAACTCATGGATATAAAATATTCTTCACCCTCTCCAAAAACTCTGCACGGAGTCCTATATGTCTCTAGTGCCCTGGCATTGAAGTATGCTTTCTTGAAAAATTCTTTAGAGAATGATGTTATTGCTGGCAGGGTTCTAATTTTGCCAAGTTCACCCTTTGCTCTTCTCACTACCTTAGTTGCTTGATCACAACTCTTTTCCATAGTCTTAAGGAGATCATAATCCATAAAAACACTTGGGACTACTAGTTTTCCTTGGTCAAAATTCGATATCCTAGCATGTGAGGCAAACAACTTCCTCTCTGCAAACCATCTTTTGAACAAATTTAAACTAGTTTGCAAGGTATTAGCATCCTGAACCCAATTACCTTCATTAAGTAATCCCTTTGCTATCCACAACCTAGGATTTAAAGAGTCCATTGGAGGCATTTTTTGACTATATCTTCCAAGACTGGAGCACAACAGAAATTACAATGTAGTTACTTGAAATTCTTTCTTATTCCTTTTTGTAATTTTGCAACTTCTCCTCAAACAAACTGCTTCACACACTTGCCAAAATCAATACAATCTTCTCATTAATTATTTCTGCTTAGAAAAACTCAAAATTTATGTTTGCACAAGGTGGAACTGAGAAAATCTTTTGTGTTATATTTTTTTTTTAACACGTGAAGCTTCATATCTCATTAATACATAGAGTGGCACCATCTTTTATGTTTAAATATACATCGTTGATCTTTTTAAAATCTTACAATCAAGGGATGTGAAAAAGGTGAAAAGCGTTCCACTTGACAATTTGACCAGTCAACCCAATTAGTACTAACCATGTGTATAGTTCCTTCAATGTTTGCATTTCCATCTAGATCCACTAGTGACTGAGGACATGTGTCAATAGGTTGCTACCTCGCTATACATAAAGAACAAGCACCTTGCCATAGCAAAGTAGTGACAGCCATTGATTTGATCTTGATCTTGTGGATGACATGTTACTTCATTGCTTAGAAGAATAGTGGTGGGTCCTTTGTCACTATATCACTGTACATATCCTTCGAGAAACTCTTCATAGCAAGATAAAAATGATCGTTGATCTGAGATTGATCTAAGGGTAGAGTAATTGCATGAAGTACACTAAAGAGTGATGGATCCCATAGTCGCTATGTCACATGGAATAAAAGGCTAGCATCTCTCCATGGTGACAATGCAACATCTGTCGATCTTGCCTGATTGAACGATCAAAATCTTTCACCTATCATACAAATGGAAATAGGACCAGGTCATTGATGAGGCACTGAAAACTGCACAGCTGGCATATAAAAACATATTCGGGTCCTAGTTGTGCTACCAAGTTGCTTGGGTCCCAATGTGCCTTGAAATTTCTTGGCCTGGTACTATGTCACTAATGGTGAGGAGGATCACTTTTTTGATAGTGATGACACGATCACTAGTACCTAAATCTTTCCCAATGCCTTCACACATCCTACGAGATGCCACATGTCCAGCAATTGATATCTAACAAAGCAAGTGCCTAGGACCCATCTCCTAAGAATGTTGTTGCCTGATGACTTTCCATCAAGTCACTATGTCACTGATAGTGAAGTTTACAAATTTCTCGACAGCAGCAATGCGACCTTCGATGACTTATTTTATCTTAGCACTAGAAAGTAAAAGAATATAAAATCACAGTTACCCACTGCATGGTTTTGACATGGCAATGATATCATCATTTATTATGTTGCTTGGAACTCTTAATGACCACCAAGAAGTTTGGTGGCCACTGTGACATGTGTTTTTGGGTTGATCGCTACCTCACTATTAGCAAGAAGCTTGATTTTCTTGACAACAATGACACGACTATCAGTGCCTAAAATATTTTTGAGATCCTTGGTTCATTTTTTGGCTCAAGTAGCAAAAAAAAAGTACATGTGATTGAAGAATCAAACATGAAACCTTTCTGATCACTGCCTCCATCTATAAAGGCACCACAGCTTAGTTTAACAGTAGTCGTTATGTCACAATCGTTATTTCACTCACATCTTATCATAATGACAAAGCGATAGCCATCGATCTTGCCACAATCGATTGGTGCTCCTTAAAAAGGAAAAAGTGAAGTAGGGTGCGAAAGCTAAAGAACATAAGGGAATATTCAGAATTTTAAAATGTTCACACCCAAATTTAAATAAACAAAGGAGACCTAGGGTTTACTTAGGGTTTTCAAGGTTTTTCAAACCTGTGAAACAAAAGCTCAGAAACCCTAATTTTAACCAAGGACTCAAATGTGATTTTTTTACCATGATTTTAAGAAAATTCATTCTTCAAAAAATTAGACCAACAATGGCTCTGTCTAGGATGATAGATTACTTGAGTCTGTTCAAGAATTCAAAATCTCTAGGTTTGTAGACCACATACATGACCTTAAAATGATAAATTCTTCAAAAAGCATAGGAACAAACACAAAAACCACTATATAGGGATATTTACATGGATTTACAACATACATAAAATGTACAAGGGAACAAGAAACCCTAGATCTACTATTCATGGAGAAACTAATATTTTTAATAAAAGTATCTCTTCAAGAACTATCCATGAACTGGTAGTTCAAGAATATTATTTGATAAATCTTTAAGGATATAGGCATCTTCTCCCCATGCATTTTCAATTAAATAGGGACCTAGCCAGATAGGATCAAACTTACCATAGTTTCCTTTATCTTCAATTTTGGCATTCCACATAAGTACTATATCTCCATCTTGAAATTTTTTTATTATTGTCCTTCTATCATATAGTGTCTTGATTTGTAACTACAACTTTTGGTTTCTGACTGATGCTTCCTTTCTTGTTTCTATTAACCCTATAAGCTCATCAAGCCTTTCTTGCATATCATCTATAACATCCGCATCATATAACTAGATATGATTGTAGAGTCCCATTAGGTTATTTTGAGGCATCCTTACCTAAATTCCATATAGTAGATCAAATGGGGCTACTCCAATGGCCTTCTTTATAGTCACTCTGTCAACCCATATTGCCAGTTGCAACTTAGAGTCCCATGCCTTCTTGTGTCCTCTTGATGATTTTTAACAAGCTTTTATTTGTGGATTCAGCCTATCCATTTCTTTGCAGATGATCTAGGTAAGATGTTGACCTGGTTATTCCATATTTGTCATAGAACTTTATAAATTCCTCAACCCTGAAGCACATGGCATTATCTGTCACAATTTTCTGAGGGCCAAATCTGGAAATAACATTACTTAGCAAGAAATTATTGACAACTTTACTTGTTGCATTCATTGTAGGGATAGCTTCTACCCATTTTGTAAAGTAGTCAGTAGCAACTAAAATCCATGAATAGCCAATACTAGATTTGGGAGAAATCTCCCCTATGAAATCCATACCCCACTGTTGAAATGGTGCTTGCACCTCAACTAGCTTTAAAGGAGTATTACCTAAATATTTTAGTTTTTCAGAAAACCTTTGACAAGAGTCACATTTCATAACCAAAATTTGAGCATCTTTAAAGAGGGATGGACACCAGAATCTAGCTCTCATTACTTTGTGTGAAGTAGTCTTAGCCATATAATGTCCCCCACACACTCCAGTATGCATCTCATTCAGAATTCCTTGGGCTTTTTATTTATCAACACATTTTAGTAATATCCCTTCAAAATTTCTCCACCACAAATGGCCTTTGACAATTATGTACCTAATGGCTTGCAATTCTATGCTCCTTTTCTCATTTTCAATTAAGTGAGATGGAACCTCTATGTGTTGCAGCTAGTGAATAACATTGGTATACCACTCGCAATGGCTCATATCACATGAATTAGATGTAAGGTCATCTGTTACCATATTGATCTAGTTAGCATCCAAATTAGATTGAGCCATGAGTTTAGCTAAACCTTGACCTCTTACCAGCTTTTTTATTTGTATCTCAATGTTAAATTCTTGGATCCTATTGATCAACTGACATCTTCTTCCTAACACTTCTTGTTGGTAAAATATATCTTTTACAAAAGTGCTAGGCACAAATGCAATGACAATAGCACCTACCAAGTAACATCTAAAAGCCTTTACAACTTTTACTAGAGAATATGCTTGCTTTTCATTTATTTCATATTTCAACTCAGTTGGTTGCAATGACTTACTGAAGAATGCAATTGGTTGCTCATATCCTTCATCATTTCTCTGCAGCAAGACTGCAGATACAATATGAAAAGAAGCAAATGAAAAAATGTGCATAGGCTTTGTATAATCAGGAGTTCTCAGCACTAGAGAATTTTTTATTGTAGTTTTAATATCCTGGAATGCTTGTGAAGGCTCACCATTCCAATCTATAGTAGCTCCTTTCTTGAGCATCTTTGAAATAGGTCTACTAATTTCAGCAAAGTTAGTGACAAACGTTCTCAAAAAATTAACTTGCTCAAAGAAGGATTGAATTCCTTTTACATTCTTTGGCCTAGGGACCTTATCAATAGTTGCTACTCTCTTAGGATGCCCCAATAACTTACCTTCAGTTACCCCAAATGTACATTTCTTTGGGTTTAATGACACTCCATATTCCAATGCTTTGATAAAAATATTTTCCAAATGCCTACAATGGTCTTTGGCCTTCTTGTAATAAGATGTGAGGTCATCTTGATATACCACCATAAAATTATTTATATATTCATTAAAAGCCACATCCATGGCTCTTTGGAATGTGGCACCTCCATTAATCAATCTGAATGACATTCTTACATACACATACGTTCCCCAAGGAGTGGTAAATGACGTTTTGAATTGCTCTTCTTCTTTCACCAGATCTTGGTCATATATTGAGAATCCATCCATCATTGACATAAGTTCGGGCCTTGTTACCTACTACAACATGGCTTCCATATTAGGTAACCCATAATTATCTTTCAAGGAAGCAATGTTTAAATTTCTGAAATCTGCATAGAGTCTGATATCTCCATTCTTTTTTCTAATAGGAACTAAGTTTGAAACCCAGGTGGAATGCCTAATAGGTTTAATTATTCCCCCATCCCTTAACTTCATTAGTTCCTCTTGCATTTTTGGGGCTATGGTTGGGTTGACTGGCCTCTACTTTTTCCTAAAAGGTTTTACATTGTCTTTCAATGGTATAACATGTTGAAAGAGATCTTCTTTGTAGGATTTCAAGTCATCATATGACTAGGCAAAAACATGTCTATATTTTCTTAATAGGTCAATCAAAGGCTTCTTAATTTTAGTTGACAAATTTTGGCCAATGTAGACTTTCTTTGGGGTCTCATTTATAGCCAAATTTATCTCTTTTAGCTCCTAAGGCTTGCAGTCCTTAGCTCCATGTCTTACCCTATCCTAGTTATCAAACATATTCTCCAAGACAACTAGAGCTTTAGGTACTTTATTAATCTTCAACTATGTAGCTTCTTGGCCAAAAATTGTTTCCCTTCCATCTATGGTCTCAACCAAGTCACTGGAATCCATCTCTTGACCATGATACTTATCTTCATTTAACAAGAAATTGGTAATGTCCTTATCATCTTCAAATACTTGCGAATGTTCAATAATATTAGGTACTAAGGGTCTATTCTAAACCTCAATCTATGAGATTCCTGCAAATGACACTTCCTATGGCTTAATTGCTACATTTGCCAATAGGTCAGCCATCTTATTCTGAGTTCTATCTCTCCATGATATACAAAATGCATCAAACAATTCAATCTAATCCCAGATAAAATTTCTATACTGTTTCAACCTTCTATTTTTAGAAGCATATGTTCCCTTTATTTGTGAGATAATTAGTTTAGAATCACCTATGATGTGCAACTTCTTGACTTGATGGTGGGTAGCAACTTTCAATCCTAACAACACGGCTTCATACTCAGCTATATTATTAGTACATGAAAAATTCAAGGTAAAAGAACATCCAAAAGTGTGTTTCTCTAGAGAAACAAAAAATAGCCCTACCCCTACACCTTCTTTAGAACTAGCCCCATCAAAGAACATTGTCCATAGTATGGGTGAGTCTATACAACACTCAACTTCATGTTCAATAATAGAAGACAAATTCTCAACTTCTTGGATAATCAATTCAGCTCTAAACACATTCACACCAGTATCTAAAAAACAAGTAACATCTTTGTTAATTTCTTCACCCAAGATATGACTAACCCTTGGCTCTCCATTTACTTTAATAGCCTTATCACCTATGTGAAAAGTTACATAAATTAAGTCACACTATAGTTTCTAGGAAGCAACACTCCATAGTGTCAAGGTATGTCAACCACAAGGACTGACATGGTAAATTCTACCTCAGGATATGTAGCTAGCTTAAATGGCAAAGCATTTATAGTACCTATGACTAGGACTTCCCTAGCATCCATAACTCTGCATCTACCTTGTGTAGTGTCTACTTTCAACCCTAAGGCTTCCATTACTTTGAAAGGCATTATGGTATTAGAGGCTTCTGAGTCTATCATGCAATTTTTAAGGGTCTTTCCTTTTATAATTAGACTAAGAAAAAATGGGTTAATATCTTCTATGTATGCTACTAATGAGTCATCCAAGAACATTTGTGGAATTTGGGACATGATATCACTATCTTCTATTACTAGGGGGGTCTGTTCGGTAACATTTTGTTCTACATTGTTATTACTTTTTCCTATCCCTCCCAACCATGACAAGGCTTTACTTTTATGCTCTTCAATTCTAAAGAGTTCAGACAAAGGTACCTTAACGGTGATTTGGGACAACATGAATATCATATCAATTGGCTTAGACATAGCGAGTTTAACAATCATACCTAGAGTAGGAGCCTTTTAAGCAGTAGGGATTATTATTTGCTTGGAATTATAAGACCCTGATCCCTTCTCTTACACAATTTCTTTTGTTGTCTCATGAGCTTGGAATTGCACTTTCTTCTTAGGTTCCCACTTTTTAGTTTTAACATCTTTAACCTTAATTGTCTCTATACTAGCCTTCTTGTATATAGCTTTCATCTTATGGGTGATATCTTTTATGAATATACTAGAAGGCTTCCCAATTTCATTGTTAACTATTTAGTTTCTCAAATTATAATTGCTATGTACTTGAGAGATCATTTCTATAGTGATCTTATCAATTTATTCTTTGGAAGGTATTCTTAAACTTACATTACCCACTTCAGAAGATGTAACACATACCTGATCTTCATCATAGCCTTCATTATCTTAAAAAACTTGTTGGTGATGTAATTGATAAGCAATTTTCTTATTATGCAGATCAGTTTCTATTTCTTCTAAATCTAAATCAACACATTCACTACACATGTTTACCATATTACAACTTACATCATCATGACTCTTTTCTTCTTCCTCCACCTCAATTTTTAAACTATGATCAGAAACAAATGACTGATCAATTGTACAATACTCTGATGAGTGGGGTGATTGGAAAATAATACACCATGGCACATTATCATTCATATTTACTGAATTTTTTTGCAGAGGATCTGGTGTACCCTTATCTTTCATATTTTGAGTCTGGTTAGGGATTGGCTTGTCATCCTTCCGTTGGGTAGTATAAGGGTAATTCTACATTCTAGGTTGTCTATTGAAATTGCTATTATTCATAGGGGTTTTCTCAACAACATTTGGCTTATTGAAACTAGTGGGATTCATCTTTTTAAGCAATTCCAACACCTGGCCTATTGTAGGTTCTTCTGGCTTTTTTTGTACATGAGTTTTATCACCCTCCCTTTTGTTGTTATTCTTGGGATTGAAAAGCTTTGGCTCATCTCTCCTACCCAATTTTCCATATTCCTTCCTATTGTTCTCTATATTTACTATAACTTTATAGGCATCCCTTAAAGTTTTAGGATCCTTATCCCTCAACTAATAAGTCATTTTGCTATCAAAAGCATTAAAATATGTTGTGAGACAAACATCCTTATGAAATAGTTTGTACATGCCTTTCTGGAATCTTACATTGAAGTCAAATGTGGACTCATTAGGATTCTTCTTGATGTTATTGAATTCATCTAACATAAATCCTGCATTAGTGTTGTCTCCATATTGCTCCCTGAATAATTTTTCTAGGCCACTCCAAGAGGTAATACTATCATCAAGTAACCTTTTGAACCAATCCCTTGCATGCTCAGTTAGTGAATGAACGACAACTTCATGACCACATCTTCATGTTCAATTTCATAATCATTTAACATGTCTATGAAAACTATCAAATGATCTTCACCAGTAACAGCATTATTTCCAAAAAAATTAACCACTTTATCTCTTAAATCAAAAGATATGGGATGTGGAGCACCAAGAATATCAGTAAATGATATTTGTCTATACTTTTCCATGTATATTGGTTTCTTCTAGAAACCAAGAACATTTGAGGTGCTTGCTATGTTAGCTTGGTTAAGAGGAACATTTTGTGATTTTTGGGGTTGAACAACAAGGGCTTGAGTATAAATGGTGGAAGATGAGGCAGGAGAAAATTGAGATACTCCCTGAACTAAAACTACTGGTCCATAAGGAGGTATAGAAACTGAGGCTGGGGTGGATAAATTTGGCCATGAGGCTAATGCAAAATTAAAATTGATGAACTAGATTTTTCTCCTAGTTTCTACACCTTGAGCTTCATTTTCCACCTTCTCAAGCTCTTTTGCAAGATCTTCCTTCTTCTTTCAAGCCTTCTCCAGTTCTAGATCTAATTTTGACATGGAAGGTTTTATGGGTTTTCTTGGTTGAGCTTGAGGTTCATTGATTTGGACTCCTATAGCTTTACCATTTCCTTTGTCTACAATTTTCACAGTGGGTTCTATAGGATTTACTTGGGTACGTTTATAATCTTGGACTTGAGCAATAACTAGTTCTTTCTTTTGATTCAAAAGTTTTTCTTGTTCTTGAACTTTAGCTCTCAAACCATCTACATCTCCAAAAACATCAGTATGGAGAGTTGTAATTTTTTCTTCTAACTTTTTATTCTATTCTTTTAAGGCAACCATCCTTCTCAATAGAGTATCTCTTTCTATTATAGCATCCAAGGTGGCTTGCTCCTTCTCTTTTTCAAGATGAATGTGCTTAGCTTCTTCCTTAGCAACCATTTCTTTAGAAATCCTATCTCTAATTGTACTTCTGTAGGATCTATAGAAGTAGCTTTTGAGTCAACAAGGTCGTCCATATCTATAAGATTTGGTTTAGAATATGGGATTGTTTTAGGATTAGAAGGATCTCCAAAAGAACTCTTGAGTCCTAATCTACAATGCATTTTAGCTATGAGATCTAGTCTAGGGGATATATTCCCTACTAGTGACATATCCTTATCTTGATACGTTCTTTCATCTGGTACTAGTGTAGTAAATATGTCTCCTAGGAGTCTTGTAGTTTCTGATTCAAAGATGAGTGAAGAAGACTCCCTCCCTATCACTGGTTGATACTGAGAACTGACTGATACACTACCTCTAGCTTTCTAGGTGGGTATGGATCTATCCTTTTCTTAATTAGGTTCTTCCTACCACCTTTAGGTAAATCATTATACATTGGTTCGTTAGGATGGGCTCTTGTGTAAGCTCTCATGTTTTTTTCTCTTGTCAACCATTTCACTATATACTAAATAAGCACCAGCTTCAAAACCTTGACTAAGTTGCCACCCTTTTATTGGGAAAATACACAATTACAATTATTCCTAACTTCAAGGAAAAACACAAATAGAAATAGAAATATCTGACATAGATCGACCAATTATTGAGATTGTATGACTACAACTCTTGCTTTTTTAGATAAGACACTTGGAGAGGCTAGATATGTTAGTGTATTTTTGTGGCATTTGGATTTTTCTTTCTTTCTTTTTAAATTCTCAAGGTTTGTCACTTAAACATCCCCTTATGACCACGGGCAAAACTAAACAATCTAACACCCACGTACATAGTAGGACCAAAGAAACTACAATACTTTTTACAGATGTGTTTGACAACTCCCTAGTAGATTCACCATTTTGTTGGAGCTTTAAAACTACTGAGAAATAGAGTGCTTCAATACCAAAATGATAACATATATTCAACCTAAGGATTAGCCACTTCCTATTTTTAGTTACATATGCAAATCATTTGGATCCAACATTAACAAAATCAAGAATGGTTTCCTTCTCTTTAGGCTCTACAAAACCAAGTTGGGTACACCTAAGGGAGACAGTTATTGTATGAGAACTATCTTAGTTTCATTCATATTCTCATCCTTAATCCTTAAACACATAGGTAATTGTGACATTTTAAACAAAATACATCCCATATAATAGATTTGGTCATAAATTCTTGTGTAGATCTGCAAGTATTGTCTACAATAGTGGCTAACTAAGGCTAGAATATTTCATGCAAACAAGTATTGACCAACTTTGAAGATCTTTAGGAAATAAAAGTGAAATTGATTATAACTTTGCATTTGATATTCATCTATGATCTATTTCTCTTCTAGCTGACTTAATTTGACCAGTGCCTAATGTAGACACCTAAAAACCTTTAGAAAATAAAATATTTTTATTTTCTGAAAAAGTCCTGATGACATCATCATTTATTAATTAATTATTTAATTAATTAATTAATTAATTTTTATGCCATTAAATCCCTTTATCTTAATTAAAAATATTTAATTAAGGAATCCCTCCCAAAAATGTTTAAATCTTATTTAAACATTATTTCCTTAGTTATTAATTATTTAATTAATAAATTGACCAAAAATCCTAAAATAAATAAAAAATTTATTTTTTGCCCAAAACTTGGCCAATTTCCTTATGACCAATAACCTTTTCCAAAATCTTCTAATCCTTCTTTAATTTCGATTAAAGGCTAATCCCATCATTTCCTACCCCTAATCCCAACTCAAAATATTTAATTAAGATTAAATATTAATCCTCATGTTTATTAAAAAAGTTTTAATAAATATCTCCTCAACCCAAACCCTTGAAATAAATAAAACTTTATTTATTTCCTAAAAATCTAATTTATCCTCATCCTAGGAAATTCTAGACTATTCTAGAAAGTCTTTATCCTCATCCAAAGTCTAGACTCTTCTAGAAGATGTCTTTAAACCTAATCCTAATCCCCTCCTAACCTTGTCACATTCCCTAAACATGGGTTAATAATTACTAACCCAAGCCAAAGTTAACAAATATCTCCTCCTTCACCCACCCTCATTAAATGCCATCCACTTGCCTATCCCTAAGCTAATCCTAAACCATCCTAATCCATCCTCTAATCATTTGCACAAGCCTAAACAAGCTTAAAACCTTCCTAATCAAGTCCAAGTCAAAATTTATCTCATCACCCTCAAAATATCTCAACCATAAAACTTTATGAAGTCCACTAGGTCATAAATGACTCTTACAAGCCCTTTTATTGCTCTTACAAGTCATTATGAGGGTCTTTATGAAGATTTTATCCCTTGAGCCTCCTTTGTTGACTCATCCTTCCCCTTTCCTCCATCCTCTCACCATGTGACATGTGTCATTCCTTGATTGTCTATAAGGAAGCACAATCCATGTGCTCTCCTCTCATGCAATCTGAGCCCTCCATAAGCTTTTTCCCATCCTTGCATCTTAGCCCTCAATCCCTCAAGCCTCTTGCCTATAAATTGGATCCTTCCCCTTTGCAAAATAACACAATCCATGAAGTAAAGTTATAATGCTATTTTGAGAGCCAAATCCATACTAAAGCCATCTATCCACACCAAAAATCCACAATCATCCATTGAAGCCTTTGGAAGCATATTGAGCATACATCCTATCCATTTAGATAAAGCCACTCAACAAGAGAGCTTCTTATTGAGAGAGTCCAGTAATGGCTCATATTCTCAATTGAGAGCTCATCTTAGTCTATCTTGAAGTTTATGAATTGTGTTTAGTTTGTAGAAGCTTTATTTAAATTTGGTTTCTATTAGCATACTACATTGCTCATATACACCTAATTCATTGGGGTTCAGAGTCTACTACAATTCCATGGATCTGATTTGTTTCCTTACAACAAATATTATCAGTAATTCTTACTAGAATTCATCATTCAAAACATCCTTCCCTTTACTACAAAGACCTTATCAAATTCATTAAAGCTTTTACTTAATTCACTGAACCAATAGAAGTGATGAAAAGATATACAACCTAAATGGATTGCATTCAATTGCATAAGCTTTTACTCACACAACATCAAGATAACTAAGTAATCAAAAAGAGATAGAATTCAAAAAGAACTAATATGTGGACAACTCATAATTTGTATTCATTTTCCTTGAAAATTGTATACATATACAGTTAACTTAGAATGACCTTAGAAAGAAACACAGAGATCATTCTATATCCATGTATTCTCAGAAAACTTACAAAGAAAATACATCATAGAACTTGCTCAAAGTTACTGGACCGAAAACAAACTAAGTATATGACTAAAAAGCATTAGAAATTGAACCCTCACATTGCCTTGAAAACTCATTTATATAGGCATGAGTTGCAACAAGAAAAAGGAAAATGTGATTGATAGGTGTCCTTTACAGAAGAGATTTACATACACCTATTAGAAAAGACAAAATTGTAAATAATAGAAAGACATGCAGATCAAATATTCTTTTGCAAGTCCCTTTCTGTTACATCTCTTTATGCTAATTTGGCTGCTACTCTAATTCCTCCATGTATGCAACTTCTAAGCCCACCAATGATGAAATATGTTCTGATGATTGCAAACTAACCTCAACCCATGGGTTTCAACATCATTATACTATACTGTAAGAGTCACTTTTACTTTTCACTCTTTCTTGGTTATATCAGCATCCAAAACCATTCCTCTACCAAAATATGTCACCCCCTTAAATAGAAAGATGTGCATTAACAAAAAATTAAGAGTAACTATACACATGAAACTCATGGGTATAAAATATTCTTCACCCTCTCCAAAAACTTTGCACAGGGTCCTATATGTCTCTAGTGCCCTGGCATTGAAGTATGCTTTCTTGAAAAATTCTTTAGAGAATGATGTTATTATTTTTCAGGGTCCTAATTTTGCCAAGTCCACCCTTTTCTCTTCTCACTACCTTAGTGGCTTGATCACAGCTCTTTGCCATAGTCTTAAGGAGACCATAATCCATAAAAACACTTGGGACTACTAGTTTTCCTTGGTCAAAATTCCATATACTATCATGTGGGGCAAACAACTTCCTCTCTGCAAACAATCTTTTGTACAAATTTAAACTAGTTTGCAAGGTATTAGCATCCTAGACCTAATTACCTTCATTAAGCAATCCCTCTACTATCCACAACTTAGGATTTAATGAGTCCATTGGAGGAATTTTTTGACTATATCTTGTAGGACTAGAGAACAATAGAAATTACAATATAGTTACTTAATTGAAATTCTTTCTTATTCCTTTCTATAATTTTGCAACTTCTCCTTGAAAAAACTACTTCATGCACTTGCCAAAATCAATACAATCTTCTCATTAATTGTTTCTGCTTAAAAAAACTCAAAATCTTTGTTTGCACAAGGTGGAACTAAGAATATCTTTTGTGTTATATTCTATTTTTTTTTTACACATGAAGCTTTCATATCTCATTAATACATAGAGTAGCACCACCTTTTGTGTTTAAATCTGCATCGTCAATCTTCTTAAAATCCTATGATCAAGGGATGTGAAAAAGGTGACAAGCGTTCCACTTGACAATTTGGCCAGTCAACCCAATTAGAACTAACCATGTGTACAGTTCCTTCAATGTTGGAATTTCCATCTAGATCCACTAGTGACTGAGGACACATGTCAATAGGTTGCTACCTCGCTATACATAAAGAATGAGCACCTTGCCATAGCGAAGTAGCAACAGCCATTGATTCAATCTTGATCTTGTAGATGACATGTTACTACATTTCTTAGAAGAATAGTGATGGGCCCTTTGTCACTATATCACTATACATATCCTTTGAGAAACTCTTCATAGCAAGATAACCATAGTCATTGATCTAAGGGTAGAGGAATTGCATGAAGTACACTAAAGAGTGGTGGGTCCCATAGTCACTATGTCACATGGAATAAAAGGCTAGCATCTCTCCATGGTGATGATGTGACATTTTTCGATCTTGCCTGATTGAATGATCAAAATCTTTCACCTATCATACAAATGGAAATTGGACCAGGTCATTGATGAGACACTGACAACTACATAGCTAGCATATAAAAACATATTCATTTCCTAGTTGTCCTGCCAAGTCGCTTGGGTCCCACTATGCCTTGAAATTTCTCAGCCTGGTGCTATATCACTAATGGTAAGGAGGATCACTTTTCTTATAGAAATGATGCAACCGTCGATACCTGAATCTTTCCCAATGCCTTCACATGTCCTACGAGGTGCCACATGTCCCACAACTGATATCGTACAAAGCAAGTGCTTGGGACCCATCTCCCAAGAATGTCACCACCTTATGACTTTCCATCAAGTCGCTATGTTGTTGATGGTGAAGTTTAAAAATTTCTCGATAGTGACAATGCAACCTCTAGTGACTTATTTTATCTCAACATTGGAAATTAAAAGCATATCACATCACAATTACCCACTTCATGGTTTTGACATGACAATGATATCATCATTTATTATGCCACTTTGGACTCTTAATGACCACTGGGAAGTTTGGCGGCTGCTGTGACATGGGTTTCTGGGTTGATCGCTACCTCTCTATTGGCAAGAAGATTCATTTTCCTGACAGCAATGACATGACTATCAGTGCCTAAAATATTTCTAGGATCCCTGGTTCCTTTTCTAGCTTAGCTAGCAAAAACAAAATTCATGTGATTGAAAAATTGAATGCAAAACCTTTCTGGTCATCGCCTCCATCTATCTGGGCACCGCAACTTAATTTAATGGTAGCTGCTATGTCATGATGGTTATTTCACTCACATCTTATCATAATGACAAAGAGACAGCCATCAATCTTGCCATGATCAGGTGGTGCTCCTTAAAAAGGAAAAAGTGAAGTAGGGTATGAAAGCTAAAGAACATAAGGGAATATTCAAAAATTTAAAATGTTCATGCCCAAATTTAAATAAAAAAAGGAGACCTAGGGTTTACTTAAAGTTTTTCAAGGTTTTTGAAACCTATGAAACAAAAGCTCAGAAACCGTTATTTTAACCAAGGACTCAAATCTAATTTTTTTACCATGATTTTAAGGAAATTTATTCTGCAAAAAATTAGACCAACACAACCAATGAAGGATTTTGTTAATTTTGATAAATGAAGTTTAATTATGGATTCCAATCGATAGTGGTGATATTTATTCGTCATTTTAATTTATAAATGAGGTTACTTGATTATCTAAATGGTATAAATGAAAGGTCAAGTTGAGATTCTAGTGTGTATGAGAGAGCATGCAAGTGTATTGATTATTTGAAGAGGAAAGTGTGAGTGAATTTGAAGGATGGTCAGATATCCTTAAGGAGTAGCAAAGTTATATTCAATTAGGAAGGATCTAGTGTGAAGCAGGAAAAAGATCTGTAATCAGCAATTTAGTCACATCTCATTTAGGTTATTTCATTGTTACTTTCTTACCATTGTAACATTGATTCTAAAATCTCTTAATAGAGTTGGTTTGATAGCTAGTTGTAAATCCTCTAACAAGGTGATAGTTCTATTGAATTGTTTTAAGACCTCTTGTAAGGCCACTCCTTACAAGGTTATTAAATCTTGTAACAAGGTCCCACCTAACAGTGTGTTTTGTAACCTTTAACTAGGTTGGCTCCTAATAGGGCTCACTTCAAAAGAGTGAAAATCAGTAGCTAGTTACTTGGTGGGTTTTCCCATATTGGGTTTCTACATTAAAATCTGGTGTCTCATGTGTTCATGTTATCTCTTTTATGCTTGCATGATAATCATTGTGAATGCTTAAGATCTAATAAAGTATAACATACACTACATTTACTAAGTTACAACATTTTTAGTATATTTTCTAAGTGACAGTAGTAAATAGTTTTATCAGACATCTAAAGGATCCATGGATTTGTTTTTTGTGATCACTAATTCACCCCCCCTCCCTCCTCAGTTACTCCATCTATATTTCCAAGAATTGGTATCAGAGATTTTGGTGCTTGTTGGAAAGGTTTTAAGAACATAAGCTAAAGATTAGGATGTCTTACAAGAGAGAAATTCCAAGGCTTAATAGAGATAACATTTTAGCATGGCAAGGTCTCATGAGACTTCATCTGACTTTCATTGGTGATTCAAGATTGAAATACCTTGATGAAGAATAGACAACTCCTTCTGGTACATTATCTATTGGTGACATTATTGAGAAAAAGACTCATAACACCATGATGATAGACATTGCATTTGCTCTAAGCTATGAAGAATTATGTGATATCAAGGACTACAAAACTACCTTTGAAATGTGGAACAAGCTAAAAGACATCTATCGTGGTGATGACAATGTGAGGAGAGCCAAAGCAGAAAGCCTAAGAGGACAATTTGATCAGATGAGAATGAGAGACAATGAAAACATTGCTAAATATGTTGAAAGGCAAAACAAGTGTCAGTGCAATCAAAGCTTATAGAGGAGAGATCAAGGAAGAAATATTTGTAAATAAAGTTCTAAAAATATTACTTCCCATTTATGCAATTAGAGTATCTACAATTCAAGAAAGAAGGTATGAAAGAAATCATAAGATAACTTTGGATACCTTAGTAGGAAGATTGACAACCTTTGAGCTAGATAACTATGACAATTATGTTCCAACTTCCAAGAATATTGAATCTACTTTTGAGGCCAATCTTTCATTTAAAGAAAAAGGCAAGAAAATAAAGGATACTTAGTCAGAAAGTAAAGAAGAATCAGAGGAAAGTTCTAACAATGATCTTGAAGTTGTTGAAGCTCTACTTGCAAGGAAATATTCTAGAGGTAGAGGAAAATACAAAGATAAAGTTCCTCTAATCTATTTTTCATGTGAAGAAATTGGTCATATTGCAGCCAGGTGCCCAAACAAAGGAAGAAAGGATGAGAAGAAAGGTCACAAGTGCAATGGCAAGAAGGATTTCAAATTATTAAAGGACAAAGGTAAGAAAACATGTTTTATGGCTAATGATTTTGATAATAGTGAAGATTAAATAGTTTACATTACTATGAAAGATGAATTTGATGATGAAGAAGAATATAAATTGGCACTTATCTCTCATGTGAGAAAAAATGATGCATGGATCATAGATAGTGGATGTTCAAATCATATGACTGGTGACAAAACAAAGTTTGAACACTTTGAAGACTATGATGGTGGTAGTGTAAGGTTTGGAAACAATGAACCTTGTTGCATAAAAGGAAGAGGAAAAATCTTATTAACCAAAGAACTTGTATGTGATAATGCCTATTGGGTTGAAGGACTAAAACATAATCTATTGAGTGTGGCACAACTAACCAACATTGGATTCAAGTTGGAATTTACGCATGGCAAGGCAAGACTACTAGATGACAAAGGAAAACTGATTGGATCAGGCAAACAAACAAAAGGTAACTTGTTTTATCTTGATCTTGGTGAGTGCTCATGTTTTATTACTCAAGTTGAAGATAGTTGTTTATGGCACAGAAGGTTATGTCATGTAAATTTTGACAACATGGTGAAAATAAGAAAATTCAAGAAAGTAAGAGGCATTCCTAGTTTGAATAAACTTGATGTTGGTCTATGCAAGAATTATCAGATTGGGAAAATGGAAAAGACTAGTTTTAAAAGAAAAAATATCAATCTGAAGATATCTTGAAATTGTGCATATTGATTTGTGTGGACCTATTGGTATAGAAAGCTATACTAGAGAAAAATTCTTTATTCTTTTTGTTGATGACTACTCTAGAATGATGACTGTTATGTATCTAAGAGAGAAGTCAAAAGCATTTGAGAAATTCAAATGGTATTTAGCAAGAGTAGAGAAGAAAATAGGGAAAAGATTAAAATGCTTAAGATCAGACAAAGCTGGTGAATTCATCTCCAACAAATTCAATAACTTTTGCATTGAAAGAGGAATCAAAAGATAGGTATCAGCCCCTAGAACTCTTGAGCAGAATGGAATAGCTGAAAGGAGAAATAGATCTATCATGGATTTTGCAAGGACTCTAATGATTGAAAAGAGCATTACTATCAAATACTAGAAGGAAGCTATCAGTATTGCAATTCATACCTTAAACCGAGTATAGTTGAAGGACTCATATAAAACTCCCTATGAGTTATGGTATGGCTATAAACCCAATGTAAGTTACCTGAAAGTATTTGGAAGTAAGTCTTATATCTTGAAAGAATCTAGAAAAGAAAAATTTGATGTGAAAGGTGATGAAGGTATATTTTTAGGTTATTCTTGTAAGAGTAAGGCATATAGATGCTTGAATTTGTCTACTCATAAAATCATAGAAAGTGCACATGTGAGAATTGATGAGTTTGCAAAAAAGACTAAAGAAAAAAGCAAAAAGGAACCAAAGGATTACAAGAGATTTGTTTACATTAAACTTGATACAATTCCAGACACATATGTCAATTAGGAGACTTCTATTCCTAAGTCTTCCTCGGTCACTGAGTTGCAAGAAGTTCAAACTAAGTCACAAGGACCCGAGTCACATTCTAAAGCTACCAAGAAAATGCCTATAGAGTTTGAGCAACCAGAACCTAAAGTTAAAGTTCAAGAGGATGAAAATGCAATTCATTCAAAAGATAAGGAACCTATATTGGCCAAGTATGTCAAGAGGCATCATGCACTAGATCAAATTATTGGAGATAAATCAAAAGGTACTATGACAAGAAGTAAGCTAAAAGGTACATGTTTACTTGCTAGTTTTGAACCTAGAAATTTTAAAGATGCATTGAAAAATGAAAGTTGGATTGAGGCTATGAATGAATAAATAGATCAAATAGAGAAGAACAAAACTTAGACTCATTGGAACAAAATGGGTATTTAGGAATAAGTTGAACGAAGATGGTAAAGTATCAAGAAACAAAGCTAAATTGGTGTGTAAAGGATATTATCAAGAAGAAGGCATTGATTATGGTGAAACTTTTTCTCCTATTACAAGATTTGAAGGGGTCAGGACCTTACTTGCATATGCAACACATAAATGATTTAAGGTATATCAGATGGATGTTAAATCTGCATTTCTCAATGGTATTCTTGATGAAGAAGTCTACATCCTGAAGGTTTTGTTGATCCAGACAAAAGGGACATGGTCTAAAAATTACACAAAGCATTTTATGGTTTGAAACAAGCTCCTAGAGCATGGTATGAGAGGTTGCATAACTACCTTATTCAGATTGGTTTCCAGAGAACTAATGATAATAGTAGTTTGTACATCAAGGAATGACTAGATAATAAGATTGTTTTGGTAGAAATATTTATGGATGATACTTTATTTATAGGGAATGATGATCTATGCAAATAATTTTTAGAAAAAATGAACAAAGAATTTGAAATTTCTATGTTTGGTGAGATTAAGTTCTTTGTTGTTCTTCAGATACACAGAGCAAGAATGGTATCTACATCACTTAGTCTAAGTATATCAAGGAGATACTCAAGAAGTTTGGTATGGAAGATTCAAAACTAGTTGGAACCCCCATGTGTACTGGACTAAAGCTTACCAAAGATGATGATTCAAAAGAGGTAGATCAGGCCTTATACAGATCAATGATTGGAAAATTATAGTATGTAGTTCATATAAAGGCTTGATATTGCTCTTGCAATTAGTATAGTGAAAAAATTCTTAGCAAAACTAAAATAAAATCATATGATGGCAATCAAAAGAATCTTTAGATACTTGAAAGGTACTGAAGATTATGGCTTATGGTATAAACTTGGAGGAAATTTGGACTTAAAAGTGTTTACTGATGCTGATTGGGTAGGAAATATTGATGACAGAAAGAGTACAAGTGGTGAAGCATTCTTTCTTGGCAAAAGGTTGGTATCTTAGACAAGTAAAAAGAAAAATTGCACATCCCAATCTATAATAGAAGTAGAATATGTTGTAGCTGCAGTAAATTATTCTAATATTGTTTGGTTTAAATAGTTGTTGGAAGGCATGAAGGTTGAGATCAAAGAACTAGTTGTCATGTTTTGCGATAATACAAGTGCAATTAACATATCAAAAAATCTAGTGATGCATTCCAATACCAAGCACATTGCTATAAAATACAACTTTGTCAGAGAATTGGTGTTGGAAAAGGAAATTAGATTGGAATATGTCCATAAAAAAGAATAGATTGTAGACATATTTACCAAGACATTACCTAAGGATGCATTCTTGTATATAAGAGGTAAGTTAGGGGTCATTCCCCTATCTAAAGCTCACTAAATTAAAGTTTTAGTGATGCATCAACAGGAACCAAGTTCGAGATCTATCAGTTGATGCAGCATAGTCAAGAGAACATTGCATATGAATCAGTACTCAAGATACATTGATACTTATTTGGTATGTGTTGTCTTTTGCATGTGTTGTTAAAGAGGGCAAGTTTACTATCATATCTTTCTGAAATTTGTTTGAGGTAGAGTTTACTATCATATCTATTTGGAGAAGAAGCTATGTAATTCCTTCACAAAGGGAGATTACTACATTAGAGAATTTTGTGATATAAAATCTAAGAGGGAGAAAATTTCTATCAGAGAAAGTCTTGTTTTCAAATTTTATTGTGCTATGACATGTTGTGTTGCCATCAATGCCAAAGAGAGATATTGTTGGATACAATTGTCTAATTGTGTGTTGTCTTTGATATTACACAAATGTCATATCAGTTGGTAGGAAATGCTTATTGAGCTTAGTTGGTGAGCAAGGCAATTTTCCTTATCTATCGAGCATTCCTAGAGATTACTCTATGTAGATAGTGTCTACCAAGCTCACTTGGGCTTTGAAGGAAATTATGGTAGAAAGAAATGTTAACTGAGCTCTCATGGTTAATGAAGGAAAGTTGGTCAAGAGTTAGTATTCATTGAATTCACTTGGTCGCAAAAGGATTTTGCAAAGTTTGCAATGTTAACCAAGCTTCTGTCGATTAACACAGGAAATCATTTCAGGATCAGTGTTTACCAAGCAAGATCAGCCAATGAAGAATTTTGTTAATTTTGGAAAATGAAGTTTAATTATTGATTCCAGCCAACTATGTTAATATTTATTGGTCATTGTAATTTGTAAATGAGTTGACTTGATAATTTGAATGGTATAAGTGAAAGGTCAAGTTGAGATTCTAGTGTGTATGAGTGAGCATCCAAGTGTATTGATTATTTGAAGAGGAAAGTGTGAGGGAATTTGAAGGATGGTCAGATATCCTTAAGGAGTAGCAAAGTTATATTCGATCAGGAAGGATCTAGTGCGAAGTAGAATAGAGATCTATAATCAGCAATTCAATTGCATCTCATTTAGGTTATTTCATTGTTACTTTCTTACCATTGTAGCAATAATTCCACAATCTCTTAACAGAGTTGATTTGATAGCTAGTTGTAAATCCTCTAACAAGGTGACAATTCTATTGAATTTTTTTAAGACCTCTTGCAAGGCCACTCCTTACAGGGTGATTAAATCCTCTAACAAGGTCGCACCTAACAGTGTGTTTTGGAACCTTTAACCAAGTTGGCTCCCAACAGGGCTCACTTTAGAAGAGTGAAAATCGTTAGCTAGTTACTTGGTGATTTTTCCCATATTGGGTTTCCACATTAAAATCTGGTGTCTCATGTGTTCATGTTATTTCTTTTATGCTTGCATGATAATCACTATAAATGTTTAAGATCTGATAAAGTATAACATACACTACATTTATTGAGTTACAACATTTTTAGTATGTTTGTTGAGTGACAGTAGTAAATAATTTTATCAGACATCTAAGGGATCTGTGGATTTTTTTTTGTGGTAACTGATTCACACCCCCCCCCCCCCTCTCAATTACTCCATCTATATTTCCAACAGTAGGATCAAGGTTTCCAAAACAATTACATAACATGAAAAACCAAGAAGACACTGGAAAAAGTTGAAGGTTTATTTTATTAGAGATAAGGGAAGATAAAATAAAAAGATGAATTTGCAATGTAATTTCATCTTATTGTAACATTTTATCATGCCATGTAAAGGAGTAAATATCTATTCCTCAATATTACCTCATTACTATGAATGGGATGCTTGTGAAAAAATGTGATTAGGATTCTCCTTGGTAATTCCTTATTTATAAGATGAGACATATTTAAGATGGATTAATAACTAGGATTTTTCTTTTTTGGGAAATATGAGGGTTTTATCTACCCATTTTTTTCCTACCAATATCCCTAATGAGCAAGGTTGTAAATATGCTTAATTGATAAAATAATTTGGTTTTAAATATTGACCAATAAAAAAGTGCAATGCTCTCAACCAAGATGTGCCATTATACTCATGAGATTTCAAATTCAATAATGTATATTAACAACAATAGTGACATCCATATCCTTAAGGAGAGGTATTTATCCATGTATAGTCAGAGTCAATTTTAACAGACTTGAATTAGGATAAATCTCTTAATAGAGTGATCTTAACACATCTTTGTAAACATCCTAATAGATTCCTTACTTATTTGTAAGTGTCAAATCCTCTAACAAGGTAAAACCTAATAGTTTCTTAAGTCTTTAACATGATAGACTCCTCATAGAGTAGATCATATATTATGGTCAAACATTGTAACCTTAATTGGTTAACTTTATTACTATAGTAGTGAAGATTTGTGGGTGTCATCCCCACCCCAGTTTTACCTTCACCTTGGAGGGTTTTTTGGTAACAAATACTGAGTTATGTGTTATTACTTTCATCCATATGATTGAAATGATTTACATGTTACAAAAAGTTTACATTTATAGATTTGCATGCATAAGTTATTAATGGATGTGGATGAATCTATGAAAAGGTATAAATTCTTATAGATTCTAATTCACCACCCCACTCAGTATCTAGTTTACTCCCCCATAAATCAACAATTGGTATAAGAGCTTCTAGTTCTTTGAAGGAAGCTTAAAGGCTTGGAGATTAGGTCTTGGAAGATGGAGGCTTTCAAACTAGACAAGTCTATTGAGAATCAAGTTATTAACATCCAACTCATGCTAAAAAAATTATAGCATGCAAGATAAGATCTAAAGGATTCCCTGAAGAGGAGAAAGAGAATTTTCATCTAGATAAAGAAATTCTCTTATAAAGAAGTTGAAACAAAAGGACTATTTGGACTAGTTCATCCTAATGACAAAGTATCTACTAAACTACTTGAAAATTAAAAACTCCTCAATCAAGAGGTAAGGGCACTAAAAAGAGAACATGAAATCCAATTGGTGAGACTATGTGAAGTGACTGAACAGAGAAAGAAAGTAGAAAAAGACATAACTATGGCAGAAGGTGACAAGAGGGTAATTTTGGACTAACCACCAAACTTCCCCTTTAGGATTCTTGATATGGCTTAACCACCTCTTGCATTCTATAAATCTAGTGGTTGTATCAAGCATTAATAGGTTGATATTTTGGTACAATGACAACTCTAGCTTGTAACAAGTGGTATTAGAGCTTGGTCACAGGTTTAAATCTCCTCAGGTAATATTGAGGGGTGAATTATTAGACTAAATCATAGCCTTCCCCTTTGAGACTCATGACATGGATTAACCACCTCTTGTGTTCTATAAGTCTAGTATTTGTATCGAGCATTAATAGGTCAATCTTTTGGTGCAATGACAACTCTAGCTTGCAATAGCTAATGACCACTAGCCTAGAAGAAAGTATAGTAGATGTGCAAAAGCTCACAAATACACAAATGGATCTGATGAATCAACTAATGACTACAAATTAGAAACTAAATCACAAGGATGTGGACATTGCAAATTTGAAACCACACAGTGAGATATTGAAGAATGAGATGAGATGGAATCTATGGACAAATTCAACAAACCAAAGTAATCAATGAAATATTTTGAAGAAATTATGAAGTTATCAAGTTGTTCTAATGGGTCAAGACATTCTTTTACTAAGAAAGGAGAATCATCTAGGAATGGAGAAATGAGAAACACAAAGCCAAAAGACAAGCCAACTTTCCATCACTATGGAAATATTGGTCATACTGCACATATATGTTGAAGAACACATGGTATGAAAAATTATAAACCTAAGTCTATTGGTTACTATTTTTACTAAAAGAAATAGGGACATCAAATACATGAGTGTAGGTCAAAGTTGAGAAATGTACCTACTACACCTAGATTTGAAGGATAGTGCTACAAGTGTAAAAAATATGGGCATAGAGAATTTGAATGTAGATCATAGACAAAACCCTGCTGGCCAAATCAAAGAAAGAAGAATTATGCACCTAATAATGCATGTTTTAAATGTCACAAGTTTGGACATCAAAGAAAGAATTGTAGAACTCAAGTACATTCAGACACTCAAATAAAGGACAAAGGAAAAGGCAAAGTGGATATTGAGAAAGCAAGGAATGAAATGAACTAGAAATGGAAAAAGAAACTAGAAGATGGAAATAGTGGAGTTAATGCAGTTGAAGTCACCCAATCCAATGGAGAAGGTGATCATGTCATCTCTAACTAAGGAAAAGAGGTATATATGGAACTAAATTCTTAAATGAAAGATCAAACAATAATTCCTTACATAAATGTGTGCCAAAAGTTCATATCTATATATAAAAGATGCATGAGAACAAGGTTTGTGAAAGGTTGTTGTGTATCAGTATACTATATGTGTTGACCAAGCATTGCAACATAGATTGGGCATTTTAATAAATACTAAAGGCTATGATAGAGACTAAGCTATTGTGCTAGTTATCTTCCACTCAACGAAAGACACAGTATTAATGGAAAACCTGATTGATCAAAAGATGAGGTATATAACATATTTGAAATACATTATTTCATACCTTTCATCCATATTTTTGAAGAGCTCTAAGTGATTAAAAGATCAAGCAATAAAGAGAATTCAAGCAACCAACAGAGATTTCAAGAAGAAAATTGGACAAAAAGGTTGAACAAGAGTGTGATCAAGTGTTGAGTACCTAGAGAAGGAAATACATCAAACCCTAGTTATGATCATGACAACTTCATCAACTAATGGAATGAGCCAAAATAGTAGTAAACTTCAATTGGGGATGAATGACATCTATCCTCCACCTAAATTTTGTGCTATTCCATAAGTTTTTGTTAAAGGAGACTCAATGGGTGCAGTATCCTCAATACCACCTAAAGTCATCATGATTCACAATGCCATAAGTTTCTAAATGTACAAAATTGGATAAGTAGGAGACTATGAGATTAGGGAATCTTATGAGAAGATGTGTGATGAAGGAATATTGAAGGATGAGTTTTAGATTATTGAAAGGAAAGGGTTAACTCAAGCCCTAGTCATGATATGAAGTACTAGCTATAGGATGGACCAGTTAAAATAAAAAAGATGATGATACATAGGGTTATTGGCTATCCAACCCTAGATAGGAAGAAAACCATGTGATGCTTGAGTTGAGGAGAAGTTGAGGCTAATACATGAACCAAGTGGAATGGACGAGGTCTATCCATTAAAATTATTTATGATCCACTTATAGAATTTTTAGTCAGATTCGTTGCTCACAAATTCTATCAATCTAGCAGATTAAATAGTGCATTGAGTATGGCTATGGACCAAGCATGGAAGATTGTGATGAAATCTCATGAGTATCATCTTGCCAAGATGCAAATGTATAAATGGAAAAAAACCCTATCATCCATAAGAAAGGCAAAGAATTCATCATGTAAGTTTGGTTCCCTAATTGTTTGTACATTCTTTTATATTCAAAAGTATTTTCCTGGCACAAGTAATGTTGTATGGAAATAAGACAAACTAGTTACAAGGAAAATCAATGAATTTATTACTTTATTAGGAGATGATTTTGATAATGAAATGAATACATATTTGATAAATTCAAGCTTAGAATGAAAAGGAGAATGAGAATTCCATATGAATTGGTCACAAAATACTACAGTGACATTTGTTTTCTTGTTGATATAGAGAACACATTTTTGCAAATATTAAATCCAAGGAAGGAATGGCTACAAAGTTTTGGATATGAAATAGAGAGTGATAATGTTAGTGAAAACATTGGCACATTATTAAAAGAAGAGATAGATGTTGAGGCAAAACCATTTGAAAGATATGAAGAAGAAAAGGAAAGGATAATAGTGAACATGTTAGAAATGGAAAAAGAAATATGTAAATAAGCAATACCAGGAAAGAATATAAGTGAGTAAATGCATGAAAAGATATTACCATAAAATAGGAGAGAGAAAGCTTCAAGCTCCAACTCCATGAGACAAGATATTTGGAAAGGGGAAAGCAAAGAAAACCCCTCGTGATATTATGAATGAGGCATCAAAAGCCTAAGAAGGAGGAGAGAGAGAGATAGAGAGCAATGCTCATACAATAATAGAGAAGAGGAAGAAACCTCATTGTTGTTAATTGAGAGAAGAGGGTCATCTCTTAAATAGAGATGAGAGAGAGGAGTTGGAATGTAACTCCCATGTCTATGAATGCCACCATTCATATGTGTGTGAGGCCAAGTGTGAGATTCCTCTTAAGGAGGAATAATCTAAAATTAAAAATTACAATATATATATTTGTCCTCACATATTCCACTAGATGACAAAATAAGATGTAGTGGAAAAAGGACAAAAAAGAAATATATTAGGATACCTTGGCTTATATCCTAATATATTATAATAATAAATAAAGGAGGTCTAACCTTGGTTTATAAATACACCAAGGAAAGATTACAACTTCTAACACCCCCCTTTAATCTTTACTTGGGGTAATTACATCAAAGGGTATTAAACCCAAATTTACAAAAATCTGCAACTTAATCTTCAATATGAAGTAATTTGATTGTCTTCAAGCCATATGGAACATTTGTAGATCCAAGAGAATTACATGAGTCCTTTGAATGTGATCAAGTGGAAGCATAGGCACATCTTCATATGTGGAAAACCAAGAAGGTTCCTTGATGGATCACCTGAAAAAAAAGAACAACAAGACAAATATCCACAAGTAGAATGCCATCATCTATGCAAATTCGAAATCCTTTTGAATAAGGATAATAAGGCTCTCATAGAGAAACAATGAGTAAAACATGTTACCACAAAACAATGGAGATAACTTGATATCAAGATAAATTATATGCTCAAAAAATTGTCAACAAGGACAAATTGAGTAAAAAGCTTGATCAATGCTCTCATGAAAAGTATATTATACTAATGCACAAATGACCACAGACAAGGCCAACTAATGATACTTGCATCAATCTTGCATTAATCACGTGGATATAGACAGTCCACTTAATGAATCATCCCACTGCAAGTTAATGGGTGATCAATTCATAACATACATGACTCATGATCTAAGCAATAAAGTATGCAGATCATTATCACATTAATATATGAAAATAACATAAAGGAGAGACATGTTGATCAAAGTAGAATTATCATGATTTGTTAGGATAATCAAAAGAAGGGATTATGAGGATATAACAACATATTGCCTTCAAATTGGATCAAATCATCTGAATTTGGAGGGAAAACTCCAATAATAGCATCCTCTTCAGGGAGGAATAAAAAATGGAACAACATGGATGGAAACTCCATAAATATCAATCTTTCAAAATGGAACCAATTGTCATGTCCCTCTCTTAGCAACATAATTATAACAGGGGATTTGCCTATCATTGACTCTCGTAGGCAAATAATTATGTGAAGAGGGTCGATTTTGTCTTCCAATTAAGAAAGCGGGGCCTACTCATTCGAATATTAAATAAAGGTTGTAATCTAACTTTATAAAGTTAATTATTTAATTTTATAAAGTTAATATTTGTAGTGCAAGATGATTCCGGATAATTTCCAGAAACTTCCCGGCCAAGAGATAAATAAAGGACGTAGGGCTCCCTTGGAGGCAAGCGATTTGTGGATTCAATTTCTTTTTCAATTGAGGCAATTTGTAGCCATCGGTCTGCAAGTTCCCATAAGATCTCTGAGAACGAAAACTCTCTTAGATCCACAATCTCCTGTTGACGACAAACTCAGGTTCCTTTGAAACCTATTCCTCCGTTGGGCTCTGATACTCAATATTTGAACTGTTAATGAATGTTTGAAACTTTGATACGAATTCTTCCTTATTGTTATTACCCATTCACATTGGTATCCATTTTGTGTCTTTTCGCTGAGTTAATACAAACTGAAGATTGCAAGATAAGCGTCAACAAATTATTTCAATCCAGTATTTTTGGGGTAACCGTTGAAAAGGTTTATTTCAGTGGTATCAGAGCAGTAGTCCTACCATCCTGATTGGGTAAAAAAGTACTCTAATTTCTGGAGTTGTACTCAAGAACAGGGATATGGGTGAAAGACAGAGTCCGCCAAGATTTCCCAGAGTCGACGATGATGAAACCAGAGAATTTTACAGAGCCATGACTAACGGACAACAAGAAATAACTCAGACACTACAGGCTTTGACTACCATAATGGAAAGAGTTATTCAGCCCAGGATTCAAGATCAAGGAAGAGGCACATCTGATCACGATGATAGGAGTGTGGCAGGATCACAAGGTGCTCCTAGGCGCAGATCATGGACAGCAAATAGGCCTACTCGTCCCACCTTCCTAAGGGAAGAGGCTCAGGAGATAGGAGAAGATGATGCACCAGAAGATTTTCAGGATGATCTTAGGGTTGCTACAGCAGAATGGCAAGCATTACCCCCACATGTGCGTGAGTTATTAAACTTTGATCGATATCTAAACCAACGAAGAGAACATATGAGGAATAGCCGCCAGAATAGGAGACCTAGAGGAGGTCATGAAAGTGAGTTACAACGAGCTGTCAGTAAACTTACTTTGCCTTTCTTCGATGGGAGTGGTCAGATGACGGCACAAGCTTGGATTCATAAGTTGGACACCTTTTTAGCGTTAAGGCCTATGTCAGAAATAGACGCCATCAGGTATGCCACCTTGCATTTGGAAGGCGCAGCTCATGATTGGTGGTCACATGGAATGGTTACTTTACAGCACAATCAGGTAACATCATACCAGGACTTTGTGGATAGATTGGTTGAACGTTTTGATAAGAAGGATCCAGAAATTTATTTTCGCGACCTTGCACAATTAAGACAGACTGGCAATATCGAGGTTTATATTAGTGAATTTCAGAGGTTGTCAGTCATGGTACCAGATGTTTCGGAAAGGAGGTTAGTTATCCTATTTACCGAAGGATTGTCTGAACCCCTCAAGGGATGGATTAAGGCATTTGATCCACCAACACTGCAGGAAGCCATGAGGAAAGCACGAAGTATGGAACTTACAGCCCCTTCTAGCCGGTTCCCTCCCAGAAGTACTACCTCTTTCAAAGACAATAGGAGGTTTGATAAAAATAAAGGGAAAAGCATTGAAACCAAAGGGAAATCTACCACACCCCTAGATACAGAAACATTAAATGACTTGCGAAGGAAGAAACTATGTTTCTATTGCAAAGGTCCATATGACAGGGATCATGATTGTCCCTTGCGACCCAAAGGAAAAGCCAATAGAGTTATGTGGGCATATTACGAGGAATCAGATTTCGACAGTATGGAGAAAGAGGGTGAACATACTGGTTCAGAATCTGAGGAAGAAACAGGAAAGTCAGAACAGAAAGAAGAACTTGAATTGCATCTACAGCAAGGGCGCTTGTCTAGCATTCAACAGGAAGGATCTTTCAGGTTACGTGGAGTCCTAGCAGGACAGAAGGTGATTACATTAGTTGATATCGGAGCTACACATAACTTCATTGATGCAAGATTGGTCGAGCGTCGTGGTATTAAGACAGAAGAATTTGAAGGTCTTCGTGTACAAGTTGCTAACGGATACACTCTTAAGTGTAACAAGATAGTCAGAGACATGCCTTTACGCCTGAATAATTATGAGTTCAAAGCGGATTACCACGTGGTCAATATGGGTGATTTGGATATCGTTTTGGGAATGACATGGTTACGTTTATTGGGTGAGGTTACTTTCTGACTCAGGGACATGGAGATTAAGTTTGAAGTAGATGGGAGGCAGCATGTACTGAGAGCTATTCGGAATAGTGATATCCGAACTATCTCTCTTAGACGATTGGAAAGATTGGTGAGACATGAGGATCTTGAATGGGCAGCCATGTGTACTCTCATGCCTATATAGGAGGAACAACCCAAGACAGAATATCATTCCGACATACAAATATTGAGGGAAAAGTACAGTAAAGTATTCAGCGATATTCCACCGGGTACACCACCTGATAGAGGGATCGAGCACATCATCGAATTGGAAGAAGGCGCCAAACCAGTCATGATTACTCCATACAGGCATCCCAAAAGGCTTAAAGATGAGATAGAAAAAACCATCAAGGAGCTTCTCGCAATGGGACACATCAGACCAAGTAAGTCTCCTTTTGCTTCCTCAGTAGTTTTGGTTAAGAAGAAAGATGGTTCGTTGCGGATATGTATAGATTACAAGATGCTGAATAAGAAAACCATTAAGAATAGATATCCTATTCCACGGATTGATGAGCTAATAGATGAACTGCATGGGGCATGCTACTTTAGTAAGATTGATTTGAGATTAGGCTACCACCAGATTAGAGTCAGAGAACAGGACATTGAGAAGACGGCATTCAGATGCCACTATGGGCATTTTGAGTTTGTAGTGATGCCATTTGGACTGACCAATGCACCAGCTACTTTCCAGTCTACCATGAACAAGGTCTTCCATCATCAGCTGAGAAAATTCGTGTTGGTATTTTTTGATGATATCTTGGTATACAGTCGAACATGGCAGGAGCACATGGCGCATCTAGAAACAGTATTGAAGACTTTGCAAGAAGAATCCTTGTATGCCAAAGAATCCAAATGCGATTTGGGAATGACTGAGTTGTTATACTTAGGTCATATTATCAGCCGAGAAGGTGTACGAATGGATCCTGATAAAATTCGTGCTATTGTAGAGTGGCCTACTCCTAAGAACCTAACTCAGTTAAGGGGATTCCTTGGTTTATGTGGATTCTACCGCAGATTTGTTTGCGGGTATTCACGACATGCGGCTCCTATAACCGATTTGCTTAAAAAGGGAGCTTTCGTTTGGACAGCCAGGGCACAGGCTTGTTTTGACAGGTTCAAGGAGATCATGACTTCGTGTCCGGTACTAGCATTGCCTGATTTTTCGAAACCATTTGAACTCCAGTGTGATGCCTCAGGAGATGGTATTGGGGCTGTTTTAATGCAGGATAAACACCCAATTGCCTATGAAAGCAGGAAACTTCGTGGGCCCGAGAGATCATTCAGCATTTACGACAAGGAGATGTTAGCTATCATGCATGCACTAGCTAAGTTCAGGCAGTACTTAGTAGGTGGCAAATTTTGCATAAAAACTGACCACAACAGTTTGAGACATTTCCTCGGGCAAAGGGATCTCAATGATAGGCAGCAGAAATGGGTCAGTAAGTTACAGGCATATGACTTTGATATATCTTATGTTAAGGGCACACAGAATGTGGTAGCAGATGCCTTGTCACGCAGGCCACATCTTAGTTCAATGATTGAAATCTCTGAGGATTGGAAGCATCTGATTATTGCAGAATATGCCCGAGATTCATGGGCATCAAGGATAGTTGATGGGACCCTTGTTGATACCAGGTACACACTTGTGGATGAATTGATTATTTACAAGAGCAGGATATTTTTAGTCCCAGGATCGAAGGTGAAACAGTTCATTATGCGAGCTCTTCATGATTCACCTATAGCTGGTCACCTCGGATACTTTAAAACATATAAACAGGTGCGAGAATGGTTTACATGGAAGGGACTTAAGAAGGATGTTTTGCAGTATGTTCGTGAATGTTCCGTTTGCCAACAGAATAAACAGGAGCACACCTTTCCAGCAGGGCTTCTACAGCCACTTCCCATTCCGTGTCAAAAGTGAGAATGCATATCCATGGATTTCATTACTGGGTTGCCCAAGGCTCAAGGACGTGATTGCATCTATGTGGTGGTGGATAGGCTAACAAAATATGCTCATTTCTTTCCCATCACCACTACTTATACTGCAGTACAGGTAGCCGAAGTATTCTTCAAGGAGGTTTTCAGGTTACATGGGATACCCCGCAGTATTGTCAGTGACAGGGATAGCAGATTCTTGAGTCATTTCTGGCAAGAGGTATTTCGATTATGCGGCACTGAGCTCACACCCAGTACTAGTTATCACCCGCAAACCGATGGTCAGACGGAGATAGTAAACAAATGGGTAGAGGGCTACTTGAGGAATTACGTAGCCGATCAGCAAAAGGCCTGGGTAAGATGGATTTATTTGTGTGAATATTGCTATAACACCACTTTCCACATGTCCATCCAAATGAAACCTTTTCAAGCATTATACGGTTATGATACCCCCAGTTTCATTGACTTATTGATGAGTGATGTTTGGGTTCCACGTGCTAGGGAATTACTGCAAGAAATTAAAGATATCATTAGCTCTCTACGTGATAACATCGCTCGAGCACAGAATCAGTATAAGCAATATGCAGATCAAAAGAGGACGGAGAGAAGCTTTGAGGTGGGCGACATGGTTTACTTAATGCTCCAACCATTCCGACAATCTACTCTCAAAAAGAGTGGGTCAGAGAAGCTTAAACCCAGGTATTATGGACCATTCAGGATCAGTAGGCGAATAGGGGAATTGGCCTATGAACTTGAGCTTCCAGCAGACAGCAAAGTATATAATGTGTTTCATGTATCACGTCTCAAAAAGGCATTGGGATAGAATGTGACACCTTCTGCAGTCTTTCCGCCTCTGGATGATGAAGGGAAAGTGATCATGGTACCGGAGTTCATTTTAGAAAGCAGAGAAAAACAGCTTCGCCGAAGAGTAATCAGAGAATATTTGGTTAAATGGAAGGATCTACCAATCGAAGATGCTACTTGGGAGAATGAGACCATTTTGCAGCATCCATCTCTGAGATTGCTTGAGGGCAAGCAATATCCAGAAGGGCGGACTGTCATGTCCCTCTCTTAGCAACATAATTATAACAGGGGATTTGCCTATCATTGACTCTCGTAGGCAAATAATTATGTGAAGAGGGTCGATTTTGTCTTCCAATTAAGAAAGTGAGGCCTACTCATTCGAATATTAAATAAAGGTTGTAATCTAACTTTATAAAGTTAATTATTTAATTTTATAAAGTTAATATTTGTAGTGCAAGATGATTCCGGATAATTTCCAGAAACTTCCCGGCCAAGAGATAAATAAAGGACATAGGGCTCCCTTGGAGGCAAGCGATTTGTGGATTCAATTTCTTTTTCAATTGAGGCAATTTGTAGCCATCGGTCTGCAAGTTCCCATAAGATCTCTGAGAACGAAAACTCTCTTAGATCTGCATAACTTAGGAGGTGGGATATCTTCCGAAGGGTTGCACATTGGAGATGGTCTTCAACCATTTCATGCTGAAACTATTTTGGATCATTGCCGGAGTGACGTCTTGGAGCTCCGAGGATTGGAGAAATTAGAATCATTTTGGCCAACAACAACAGTCAGGGTATTTGGGAGGAACAAACGATGAGCCAACCCACGCATCAAGAGCAAATTTATTGTGCATCCGTTTGGGGACATTTGCTTTCATGAACGGAGCCATTTTAATAGTAGCGCACTGGATTTACATACTGGAAAAACTCACCCTGCAATCCATGGTCTTTACATTTCCGTTGGGGCGCGATAATCAGCACACTCTTTCCTCATCACCACTGAATCGCTAGGGTTACTGTGGGCACACGGTAATGATCCGACGGCCGACCAGATGAGTGGGAATCGACGGTTTGATTAGCAGACTTCCAAGTTTACTTGCGGAGAAGGGATTAGCGGGAGTTCCTTTCGAAATCCGACCAGGATTTTTTCTCCCTTTTGCCGTCAGAACACCATGATGTCTGATTTCCAAGATGGGATCGCGCGGGCAAGGAAACGTTGGCTCGAGCATTGAACTGATTACTCCCTCTGCAGATTCGCCATCTCAGCATTTATCTTGGATGGCGCAGGTTTAGGATCCCTCTCCAGATCTGAACCCGACTCAAGTCCCCTCACCATTTGGCACCAAGAGAATGCGGTGGGTGCAGTAACGGACGCGAACCGATCCAAAGGGAAAACCGTCTACAAAGAACAGGCGCAGGTTTGAATAACGCTCCAAGACCGTTCAGTCTCCATTCGAAAGGAGGGAGAATCGAAGGCATTGTCAACATTGGTGAATGATTGCGCTCAGACCTGAAAAATGGGTTATAAGTTTGGTAGCAGCGTCACTTTTTGAAGGCAGATCTTGATCGAATTCCACAATCTCCTGTTGACGGCAAACTCAGGTTCCTTTGAAACCTATTCCTTCGTTGGGCTCTGATACTCAATATTTGAACTATTAATGAATGTTTGAAACTTTGATACGAATTCTTCCTTATTGTTATTACCCATTCACATTGGTATCCATTTTGTGTCTTTTCGTTGAGTTAATACAAACTGAAGATTGCAAGATAAGCGTCAACAAATTATTTCAATCCAGTATTTTTGGGGTAACCGTTGAAAAGGTTTATTTCACCAATAGAACCAAATGGAGGGAAACTCCATAAAAATATTATCCTATCAAAATGGAATAGATAGGATCAAATGGAGGGAAAATCCATATAAAATGAGTGCATACCAATATAGGATGGAGGGATACTCCATGGGCCAGATAAGGAAACTATGTATCAGTTATACTGAGGGGACCTACATAGTTATCCTTGAAAAAATTGGCTCCCTATGCAGCTCAAAACAAATATCATATAAATCATGTAGATCAATGGTATAAAACCATAAAGTGCCAACACCGGCATAGAACAATGCTATAAAAGCATAAAAGTGCAACTATGGGCACATCAAAATATCAAAATGAAGGCAAATGTGTAAGATTACTCATAATCCAACCAGAATTAGAATAAATGCATAGATTTAAGGAAAATCAACTAAATATAGATATCAGGTATAAAACTCCATGGAGGGTAAACATGAGTATTGAATTCATTTTGCAAAGGTATATATTAATTTTTGAATCATTATAGTCATAAATTATATATTTATCTGGGCATATATGTGGGCCCCCATATATACTCAAATAAATATACGAAAATAGATTGGTTAAAGAAAATAATCACCTTTCCATATTTAATATTTTGGAAAGTCACAATTTATAAAAAATCACTATATTTACCTTGGTTCAAAAATATAACCTCAAAGTAATAAGAACATAAAGTCATGGGGAAAGAAAAGATCTTCCCATTTTTTTCATACTATGCCTTCAAGATTGGAAGAGATTCAAAAAGATTTTTTTTGAAATAAAACATTAAGAAAGATATAACTAAAAAAACTTAGTAATTAATGATAGAGGTCAGATCTGGCAGATAAGAATATACTAAAAAGAGTTAAAAAACTTTTCTAAAAAAAGTTTTAATAAAAGCTTGTAATGAATGAATATTGCACTTGTCTGAAAATGAATGATTACATGCCAAAAATAGGTTGACAAGAGGCAATAATAAAAGTAAATGATGCTTCTGTCATGAGCTTAAAAAAGAAAAAGAATCTTGCATGAAAAGACAAGAAAAGATGAGCAATGATCTATTTTTTAAAAAAAGACAAAGAATAATAATTGCACAGAGAATATTCTAAACATGCAAGAGACAAAATTAGAAACTTAAAATGTGCAGACATGAAAAGACGAAAAAGCATAGTCTTTTCGATATCCTCTATGATAGATTTCTCTTATTTCATGCAAGATGTCATAGAGGATATATTTGGTTAAAGACAATGAAATAGCTCTTATTTGCAACAGATTTTCAAGTGAGGTATAGATATATAAAAAAAATTAAATTCAAGAAATGAAATGGATTAAAAATATTTTAAAATATGAGTAGACTAAGATATGAATTTGAAAAAGATAGGAAAACCCTTTGGCGGCAAGCCTTCCAAAGGGGGTTAGATGAAAAATAATAGAAAATAAGAAGTAACCTGTGCAAATTAGAGCAAACAGAAGTTAATCGGGTTTGGCGGTAAACCAGCCAAACTCAAAAAAAAAAAAAAAAAAAAAATTCAATTTCTTCCATCTTAAGAAGATTAAAGAAGAAATTAGTGAAATCTCTCTCAAGAGTCTCCTTCGAATCGTACCTTCATGCAAACACTCAAAACAAAGATTAAACTGCTCTAATACCATGTTAGAAATGGAAAAAGAAATATGTAAATAAGCAATACCAGGAAAGAATCTAAGTGAGTAAATGCATGAAAAGATATTACCATAAAATAGGAGAGAGAAAGCTTCAAGCTCCAACTCCATGAGACAAGATATTTGGAAAGGGGAAAGCAAAGAAAACCCCTTGTGATATTATGAATGAGGCATCAAAAGCCTAAGAAGGAGGAGAGAGAGAGATAGAGAGCAATGCTCATACAATAATAGAGAAGAGGAAGAAACCTCATTGTTGTTAATTGAGAGAAGAGGGTCATCTCTTAAATAGAGATGAGAGAGAGGAGTTGGAATGTAACTCCCATGTCTATGAATGCCACCATTCATATGTGTGTGAGGCCAAGTGTGAGATTCCTCTTAAGGAGGAATAATCTAAAATTAAAAATTACAATATATATATTTGTCCTCACATATTCCACTAGATGACAAAATAAGATGTAGTGGAAAAAGGACAAAAAAGAAATATATTAGGATACCTTGGCTTATATCCTAATATATTATAATAATAAATAAAGGAGGTCTAACCTTGGTTTATAAATACACCAAGGAAAGATTACAACTTCTAACAGAACATAAAGATAGCTTCCAAAGAAAAGAAAAAGAAGAAGATGATTGAAGACTTAGAAGTTAAATTACGCACCCTGGGCAAAAGAAAAGAACCATTGCAATTGACTCAAGGTCCTGGTGAAGATGAAGAAGAAGATAGTGGTGATGAGGAAAAAGAAGTAGAAGAGGATGAAGCTAACAAGGATAAAGCCCTAGTTGTTGTCATCCCACCAAGAAGTAAGTCTCAATGATCAATGAAGAAGAAGGAAGTGACACCTCCACCACCAACTAAGCAAAGGACTAGGGAAACTTCTATTGCCAAGTAATCTGTGAAAATGCAAGTAGCAGACACTACTGAATCAAGTGACCCTCAAACTAGGAGAAGGAGATTGGTTAGAGGACCACCTATCAAGAAGATCAAGATTATTGAAGGGGTATGTGAAAGCCTTAGAAGATCTATAAGATTGTCTAGTTTCAAATATGTGAGATATGATACACTAGATAATGATGACAAAAATAAAGTTGAGGAAGCTAAGGTAGAAATGATTGAAAATCAAAAACTAGCTCCTAGTGCAATTGACAAGAAGATACCCAAGGATCTATATGATAGATTAGAAACAAGATGGTAGTAGACTAAAGTAATAGAAAATCACATAAGAATTGACACACTAGTTAGAGTTATGCCTAATCTGTCTCAAGAAAAAAAAGTCACATTTTTTAAACAAAATAGGAGCATATTTTTTCCTAAATATAAAATTTTCTTAATAATACAAAATAAAGAGAAAGTTGTAAAGAGGAAGTTGTATGATAGCAGAGTGAATTATTGTGGAAAATCATTTTTGGACTTACAACAAAGAAGGTAGAAACTATGAATATTAGTGATGAACATAGTAGTGGAGAAAGCTTCGGTGTGCCAAGTACACATGGAAGCATGTCTCCTATACATGCCAACACCCCTAACACTCTAGAAGATGAGCAATCAAGGATTACCAATGAAGAAGGAAAAGACAAAGATGAAAATGATAAGACTATTTCAGCACCTCAAATTGAGGAAAATAAATAATTAAATAAGTTTGAACCAAGTTCTATTGTTTTTGTCTCAACCACCAATGCACAAGCAAGACTGAGTAATAACACTTCCTCACCTACTCCTAAGGTAGTACTGAGCAAAAACACTCCTCATTGAAAAGGAAGAGAAAACAAATAAAGGACATTTCACTAGATAGTGAAGTTAGTCTAGATGAACATATTGAGATGCCATAATTTGATTTGGAAAATCTCACCTTACATCAAAAAATTTTGCTACAAGAAATTTTGAAGAAGAAAAAGAGGCAAGAAGAGCTTAGGAGAGAGCTAAAGAAACAACAGACACTACAAGATGTAAAGCATATTAAATTGTTGATGCTTTTGATATACAAAATGTAGATGAAGAGACACCAATCATTGATCAACTTGTACATATCATTGATCAAGCGAGTATTGAAAATTTGAATCCAATGACAAGTTAATGGATTGGTCAAAAAGAAGATTTGAGACCAAGGTTATGGAAAAAAATTTCATAACTATAGCTAAGAATAAGGTTCTATTATAGGAAAAAGCACAAGTAATGATGAATATTATATAGAGCATACAATAGGTATAAACAATTTTTTTAGATGTGCCAAGATTTATAGATACTATTCAAGTGCAGGTAGATAAGACTCAGGCAAAGATGAAGGCATCCAACAGTGTTCACTATAATATTCTACTAAATACTCAAGGTACAATCATTAAGCTTTAGGTAGCTAACAGCATTATGAGATCCAAATTGATCTCAATTCAGGTAGTGTTGATACCCAATTTGGAGGTCATGTAGAGAGAACTGAAAACAACCTAGGATCTTATAATAGAATATCATAACTTATCAATGGCTAAGAGTCTAATAGATTTAGCTGTAAGGCTAAAACTACATAATCAAATTTTGGAGGCAACAAGAACCACATGGAATCATGCATTGGCCATGATTACCAAAGTTTACAAGGAATTCATTAAAACATCTAGATTACTTCAAATCTTTCAACCCTAGCAGTAGTGACATCAAATATTCAAAAAAAAGGGAGAAAAAATATATAGGAGTATAATGTACAGGTAATGAATAAAGGCTATAATGAATTTTTGTATTCATTTTTCACAAGTCAAAAGACTTAGGGGGAGAGCCCAATTTTTGTATTGATATTGTTGAGATCTAATTGAAAAGATCATTTTTTAGAGATCATTGAAACTAGATTCAAAGAGGGAGATTGTTGAAGAAGATTGTTTGTTTCAATCATTATTTAGTCACTGATGTCATACCTACTATTTTCTAGTCAGACAACTACTTATAAGATTCAAGTACTATCACTTAGTTGATTAATGAAGAGAATTTGATCAAAAGATGTAACAATAGCACCTAGAGGAAAGGTTGGGTTATGATTATGTAATGAAGTACAAGAATCAGTTAAGACAGTGATGACATGATATATTAATAATCTACTTAAGGATACAAAGCCTAGTTACACTAAGAAAATTTAGAAGAATAAGTTACACAAAGTTTGTCTGCTAAGCTTGACTGAGTGGATAGTAGGTGTCGAGCAAAGTTAGTGCAAGCTGAGCAGAAAATTAGTTGTAGCCAAGTAAAAGTTCATTCTAGTGTATGCCAAGTAGAATAGCAGATGTTGAGTAAATTTTAGTTGATGCCGAGCATAGGAAACTTTAGTTCATGCTGAATAATTTCACAGTGGATGTCGAGAAATGCAGTATGTGTTGAGCATTAAAGGTTGATAATGCCAAGTTGTTGCATTATTTAAAACATCATGGATTTGATAAATCTGAGCTAACAAGTTCCTTTCTTGGATTGTGTGAACTAGGTGGAAGAGAAGATTGATGAGCTAGTGGCATAGATTTCAAGGTAAACCATTTTTAGGCAAATTAAAAGTGGATTCTAGGAGAAGTTTCTAGAAGAGATATGAGATATGGGGTAGATATGTTGTATCCTAACTAATCCATCCAAACTCTAATTTGGATGATGGAGAATGAGCGACAAAATATCTTAATTTCCTATTTATCAGAATGGATGGTCATGAAGCAAGGTTTTCATGTGTGAGAACCTTAGGGAGACAAGGAGTCGAGGATTTTGCTTCATCAAGTGACCTAAGAGAAGAGTATGCAATGGCATGTTAAGCAAGAAGGCTTGAAGAGATGAATTTTTAAAGGGTGAACAAGCTATTACAGTTGCAAAGTATGAAGGCCAAGAAGAATTGAGGACTAAATAGAGATTTTTAATCTGCAAATGAAGTTGTAAGTTGTATCAAATCAAAGTCTTATTTTTACTCTCTAACAATTATATCAGTCTAGGATAAATCCTTTGGATTAAGGTTGACCTGACAGTCATTTGTAAATCCTTTAACTTGGTAACATTCCAAGTGAATGGTCTAAAGTCCTCTAATAAGGCTCACTCCTAACAGGGTAATTGAAATCCTATAACAAGTTCACATTTAATAGTGTGTATTGTAAGCTTTAACAGGGTTGGCCTTTCATAGGGCATCACTTTAGAAAAGTGAAAAGAGTAGCGTGTTACTAGTGGGTTTTTCCAAATTGGGTTTCTACATAAATCATTGTGTCAATTATGTTGATGAATCTATTATGTTTCATGCTTTATATTTATGCAAGTTGATTTGAAAGTAATCGACAAGTTTTAAGTGATTGCATAATCTTATGGATGCATGCATGAGTATAACTGTTTTATGGGTTCACTAAGCTGTAAAATTTTTTATTTATACATCTGGACCTTAGATAATTGATTCACTCCTCCCAAATATTCTAAATTATTCCAACAATTGATATCAGAGTCATCTACTTGAGAGGACTAGTTTGAAAGTACTAGAACCACAAAGATTGAGATGTCTAAAAGAGAAGTACCCAAGCTCAATAGAGATAACTTTCCTGGATGGAAAATTTTGATGAAGCTACACCTTAGATGACTTGGAGATCATGCACAATCTACCATTTTTGTGGAGCATGTTGATCATATTGGTGCCCCAACTATTGAGGATATGAGGAAGAAGAAAGAACACAACTAGGAAATGCTAGAGATTACCTCTGCCCTAAGTTATGCCAAATTTGATGTTATCAAAGGTCTTTATAGTGCAAAGAAAATGTGGGATACTCTAACCACTATTTATGGAGGAGATGCAGATGTTCTTAGAGCCAAAGTTGAAAGTCTCAGAGGTAAGTTTGATGATATGAGAATGGAAGAAGGTGAGAATATTGCTCAATATGTTGAAAGGATAAAAGAAGTTGTCAATGTAATAAAAGGAGCTACTAGTAATATAGACAATGATATTATTTTAAGCAAAGTTTTGAGAACACTATTACCTATATATGCTATTAGAGTTTCTATAGTTCAAGAATTGAGATGTATTCCAGGGAATAAGCTATCACTTAAAGGTATAGTAGGTAGACTCACTATTTTTGAGCTATCTAACTTTGATAATTATAATCTTGGAAAGATTGAATCTACTTTCAAAGTTAAGGTATCATTAAAGGAACCTGTAAGAATTTGCCTAAGGGAAAAATTCATCCAAGAACTAAGAACTCAAACACAAGCACAATTGTAGACCAAAAATGGAGAGAGGATGATCAAAATAACAATGTATTCAATAATTGATGCTTAAGAGTACACTAGGAGTGCCTGATTATAAAGGCTACAAGAGAGCTTCTAGAATGCATAGAAGTTAGCACCATGAAGTGTCATACAACCAAGCACATGTTCACCAGATATGGATTATCCTCCATTAAGCATGGAAGTAAGTGCGGTGATGAGAGGATAAGCCTAGAAAGGTGGAACACACAAAACAGTGTTGTAGACACCATGTGCTCAAATAAAGGTGCATACTCCTGTGTTGTCAACATGACAAATCACAAGGTTGCACAAACTCCTAAGTGTCTCACAAAAAATAATTAAATACTGCAATATAATTAAATAATGCATTAACCTAAGTAAACATAAGTAAGTGTAAATAGTAAAGTACTAATTTACACCAACACCCTCCCTTAAGTGCAAGTTAGGGGAATGTGCCTAAGCTTACAAACTAGGATGAAGATGCATAATGGGTCCCAGCTACTAGGCCATGTTAGGTACCCATGTACATAATGAAATGCAAATCTCCCATAAAGCGGGGAAAGAGGGAAAGCCTCATGGGAAAAACCCTCCCCCAAAAAGAGAGATAGAGGAGGATGCATTGATGGATGGAGTAATCAAGACCCCCCCATTACGACATACATCCAGTATATACAAAAGAGAATAAGAGAAGGAAGAGAGACAGAATAGGCTCCTCCCCCCAAAAGAAGAATGCCAACAAGTGAAAGCTGCTCCAATGAAGAAGCTGGTCCAAGAATGCAAAATAGTGTTCCTCCCCTTAGGAAGAAACAATGCCCAAGGTACAGTCCTGAAGATGTGTGCTGGCCTTGAAACCTACTCAAGTATCCCTATACTGATGCTGAAATTCACCCCTTCCAACTGTGCTGAAAAGAATGAGTGCAGATCTGTCAAGAATGTCTATTGAACCTATTCTATTGAACCATCTGTCTCCTCTATTGACAAAGAACCCTCCACTAATTGTTGTTCATAAAGATCCACAATCACGCCAACCTGGGTAGATTGATCATGTAGATAATAGACATGAGGGTCAGAGTGAGCCCTCAAAACAACTATAGAAGTATCATCATCAATGAGAAGATGTGTATCCTCAAGTCTATCTCCCAAGTCAAATGAAGCTGGAGCTGGAAGATGAGATGTACCATGCTGTGTTGGACCTTTCACTGTGGCAATGTAAGCACGTGAACTGGACTTATGTGACCTCTCACTGCAACTATCAATAGAACCCCACATATCTGAACCTATTGAAGCACTATCACTGGTGTCACTATCAGTTTCCACTATGTATGAAGTGTGGAGAGGAGTAGAGGATAAGCTAGGAGAACTTTCCTCAAAGTGAACATCCTTCTCCACAAGAATCTCATGAGTCTCTAGATCCATAAGTCTGTAAGCCTTTGCATTGTCTTCATAACCAATAAAGGTACAAGGCCTAGGTGATGGTGCCTTGCAACTCCTGGAAGAACTGTTTGCCCATGCTAGACAATCAAAGACTCTAAGGTGACTCACAATCAGTTTTCTACCACACCATGCCTCAAAAGGAGTCTTTCCATCTAAGGGTGGATGAGGAGACCTGTTAAGTATGTGAGTAGCACTGCTAATGGCTTCAACTTCAAGTGTAGGATCAAGAGACTTGGCCTTTATCATGCAACTTTCCATGGTCTTGAGAGTCCTAATCCTCATTGTTGCAACATCTATCTTGTGTAGACTGAATGCTGGTGAGTTCTGAAGATCAATCCCCTCAATTCTACAAAAGTTCTTAAGTCTTCTGTCAACATATTTGTTCTCATTGTCCACTCTTAATACTTTGATGGCTTTCCTTGAATTGTGTTCAACATGAGTCTTGAAGTCTTGAAGCTTATGAACTACTTCATTCTTATGATGAAGGAAAAAGACCCAAGTGAATCTTGAAAAGTCATCAACAAATGTGAGTATGTAGCAGCCTTGGCTGACTGAAGTCACTGCAAACGGTCCTACTAATACCATGTGAACCAGTTGAAGAACAACTAGAGCTCGAGAAGACTTCCCTTTATCATAGTTCACCTTGAGATGCATATCCACTGAACAAGATGAACACTGCCCCTTAGAAAATTTGATATTGGGTAGACCTTTGACCATGTGTTTTGAGCAAAGTTGCTGAAGAGAGCGAAAGTCAAGGTGACCAAACCGCTCATTCCATAAGTTGTTCTTTGAAGTAGAGTGAGTTAACAAGGCTTGAGAAGAACCCTTAGGCACAAAATGGGAGAATGAATAAAGCCTCTTGTCATCATTGACTTTCCCAATTGCTACCAATGATTCATCTTTGAGACTTCGCACCATCACTGAATCGGGAAGGAACTTAACCTTATGACCATCTCCAAGGTGAGTGATTTGGTAAACTGATAGGAGATTGGAGCTTAGATTTGGAACATAGAGAACGTCTTTGAATTCCCCATCTTCCATTTCAACATGTCCTTTCCCTTCAACTTCCATCTTAGTATCATCTCCCACGAAGATGTGTGGTACCTTTGACTGCTTCAATGAAGAAAAATCTTGCTTTGAAGAACCCATGTGGTAAGAGGCACCTGAGTCAAGTATCCATTCCGAAGAAGAATTTGTGTTTTCCATAAGTTCTTGACCTTTACCCTTTGAAGAGTTAGGATTAGAATCCTTGGAAGTACCTGGCACTTGAATCTTATTCTTCTTGAGTAGATTTTCTAACTCATCGATTCTTTTGGTTTTACAATGATGCTCATCATGATTTGGCTTTTTATAGTATGCACAAAAGAGTTTGTCCTTCTTGTCATTAGTTCCTTTCTTGTTTGAAGAAGAACTGCCTTGTTGAGAGGAGTCATGTTGTGTCTCAGATTGTGTTTTTTGCTTCCACTGCTTCTTCTTCTTGTTGCTTTTTCCCCCTTGACAAGATTTGGAATCATCACCAGCCACCAAGGCTTTGGTCTTAGATGACTGAAGAAGACAAAAATCCACCAAGTGAGATTGTTCAACAATAAACATGTCTGCAAATCCATCAAAGGAAGGTTTCTGGTAAGCAGATCCCATGGTCAAATTGTGAGTATTAAAACTCGAAACAAAGTTGGCATATTCAGAAGGTAGCTGCTTCAGGATGTGATGAATTAACCTATCATCCTTTATGGGATTTCCACAATTGTTTAGAAGTACCCTATACTCATTGACTTTGATGATATAATCCTGAATTGTGTCATAATTCTTAGGATCCAAGAGAAGCAGATCATCTTCAATCTGAAATCCCTTTTCTTCATCCACTTTACCATACAACTGTTCAAGTTTATCCCAAGCTTCCTTAGATTCTGAACAATTTTTAATGTGGAAGAGAAGATCGCTATGTACACAACTCCTGATAACACCTAAAGCTTGTCAGTCATGAATTGTCCAATCAATGAGTTCTTTAGCATCAGTAGGTTTAGTGATTGTGCCATCAACATACAAACTATATCCTTTTTCCATTAATCTACTCCATGCAATATCTTTCCATGTAGTATAGTTGCATGAAGTTAAAGGAGGACATTTAAAACCCATGATGCATAAATGAAAGAGCAAAAAATAGAGACACAAGAACACAGTACACACCCCTCCTTTTCACTCAATCAAAAGACCCCCCCAAAAAAGATGCTTTGGCACTTTATAAGTAGTGTGTTTACAATGAGCCACTTGTCAAAAAAGTATAAAGTGGACTTTCTGATTTGGCTTTTACAAATACCTTATGAGGCTGAAATGTGTCATTTAAGCACTGTAGCTTAGTTTTACAACAATTTTGAAAAAGAATCAAAGCTTACAATGCCAAAGAAGGCCTAATTCTGAAAATGATAAATTTTTCCACACAACCCTAGAATTTGACTTCAGATCTAGAAAGTAGACGAAAAAATATGCACTTTCAAAAAAAATAAAACTTGAAAAGGTGACCAGATGTGCCCGTGCAAAGCTTCTGAAGTTGCAAAAGATAGGATTATGCAGGTACAATCACCAAAAAATGCAAATTCTGCAAAATTTGTGCACCAAAACTAGAAAACAACACCACCACTAGAAAATTCAGGAAATTCTACCTAATTTCAAAAAAAATTGCACTTGAATCGGAGTCAGGATGACCAAGATACGAGCTTGCAAAGTCAGGCTACCAAACTGAAAAGCAATCTAGAGAGGGGTCTGGAGGAGAAACTGTGAAGTTAAATTTGATGGTCAAATGGTCATCTCCATAGTTCAAAAATTCCCTAGAATGACATCTAGATAGGCATCAAATTAAACACAATAAACAGGTGACGTTAGCAAAAAATTTGCCCGTGCTGACGTGGAAGGTAGACTGTTCAGTTCGTACCGTACGAAAATGACACGTTGCAAAATTTTGTACTAATGACATGGAAAATGTATCCAATTTCCACTTGGTGAGGTGGCAGTACCGGTGTGCTGACTGGGCAGGTAGACCTGTGGGGACTGCGGCAGAATTCGTCGCGTGGCACGAGAGCAGCGGGCGGGTACAGGTCAACGACGTGTCCGGCGAACCAAGTATGCCTGCCAAATTTTCAACTGCCACTGTCGAAGCTGATTATCCACCAGCTTTGTGGGTTTAATCCCAAATTTGTTGTGGGGCTGGGGTCTATGGTCTTTAAATTAAATATGCCGCAGAGTTAAACCAAAAAAGAGTTGTCGCCGGTGTTGAGGCAGGGTCGGCCAGGGTGGTCTTCCGGTAGATGGAATGACTATGCCGTATTTTCAACTTGGCCACTAGTTGATGAATACTACCCGCTATTATTTGTGGATTTGACAGATCTCGCAGAGAATCTAATGGTACGGCAGCGGATTGTATGGCTGAAATTTAAATAAAGAACCCTGCAAAATAATATATCCACCACAACTGTGCAGTACGGGATCTAACAACCCATACTGCAAAAAAAAAATTCTAACTAAATTCAAAAAAATAATTTCGGCAAATAAATTGCAGAGGAAAAATAATGTTCAGATCTAGAAAATAAATTCAATGGATCCGAAAAATCATACCCAAATTTGCAAATCGGTGCCTTCGGGTGCCGGTTTGCAAAAAAATTTGCCTCGCGGTCGACTATGGGCCTAAGTAGGCATGCTTATAGTCAATTTTTACCGGTTCAGCATCCTAGATGCAATGGAGAGGTCAGATCTGGTACTAGATGCTCCCAATTTTTGCAGCACTCCAAATTTAGGCTGAGGTGATGAAGCAAGCAAGAGGTCTCAACGGCTATGTGATGAGAAAGTCTCCAAGCTCTGATACCATGTAAGAATTTTTGTAAGGGAAAAATTCACCCAAGAACTAAGAACTCAAACACAAGCACAACTGTAGACCAAAAATGGAGAGAGTATGATCAGAATAACAATGTATTCAATAATTGATGCTTAAGAGTACACTAGGAGTGCTTGATTATAAAGGCTACAGGAGAGCTTCTAGAATGCATAGAAGTTAGCACCATGAAGTGTCATACAACCAAGCACATGTCCACCAGATATGGATTATCCTTCATTAAGCATGGAAGTAAGTGTGGTGATGAGAGGATAAGCCTAGAAAGGTGGAACACGCAAAATAGTGTTGCAGACACCATGTGCTCAAATAAAGGTGCATACTCCTGTGTTGTCAACATGACAAATCACAAGGGGTTACAAACTCCTAAGTGTCTCACAAAAAATAATAAAATAATGCAATTTAATTAAATAATGCATTAACCTAAGTAAACTTAAGTAAGTGTAAATAGTAAAGTACTAATTCACACCAACAGAACCTGATGAGAAGAAGAAGAAAAAAAAAGTATGTGTCCAGTGACAATGATATAGATGAAGAGGATGAGAATAACTTGAAGCACTACTAGAAAAAAGATTCCACAAAGGTAAAGGTAAGTTACCCATCATTTGTTTCAATTGTAATGAGGTTGGTCATATTGATGCTAGATGTCCAAAGAAGAAGAACTATAGAAGTGGTGACAAGTACAAGAGTAGAAGAGATGAAGATAGCAAAGATTAAAAAGACAAAGAAAATAAGTCTTGCTACATTATTGAAGAGGAAACAAAGGATGATTATGATGAACATGATGATGAGCTAGTGTATGTTGCAATGAAGGATGAATCTAATGAAGATGAGGCAATTGCACTTGTGAATTGTGTGAACACGAATGATAGATGGATCATTGACAATGGGTGTTCACATCACATGACTAGAGACAAAAGTAAGTTCATTACCTTAAATTGTTATGATGGAAATAGTGTAAGATTTGGTAATGATGCACCATGTTTGATAAAAGGAAAAGGTTCTATCAAACTCATAGATAAGATTTTATGTGACAATTCTTACTATGTTGAAGGACTTAACTATAATTTGTTAAGTGTGTCACAATTGAATAATTTGAGATGTAAGATTGAGTTTGAAAATAAAATTTCTAAGATATATGACACAAATGGGAAACTAATTGGAAAGGGTGATCAAACTAGAAGTAATCTATTCTATCTTGACATAGACAATGCTACTTGTCTTATTGTAAAATTTGTTGATGTATGGCTAGGGCACAAGAGGTTATGTCATGTTAATTTTGATAACCTGATTAGTATCAGTAACATGAAGAAAGTTAGAAGTTTGCCTAAGTTGAAGAAGCCTGATAATGTAATGTGCAAAAAATGTCAATTAGGAAAAATGACAAAGTCAAGTTATAAGAGTAAAACTTATACCACTAAAGGAATACTAGAGATTGTTCATACTAACTTGTGTGGACCAATTGATGTGAAAAGCTACAAGAGAGATAAGTACATAATTCTATTTGTTGATGACTATTCTAGGATGATGACAGTTATGTTTCTAAAATAGAAATCTAATGCTTTCCAAATGTTTAAGTGGTACTTAACAAGAGTTGAAAAGGAAATAAGTAAAAGTCTAAAGTGTTTGAGATCTAATAGAGGAGGAGAATTCACATCAAATGAGTTTGAGATGTTCTGTAATGACAAATTGATCAAAAGATAAACATTTGCCTTAGAAAACCTCTACAAAATGGAATAGCTAAAAGGAGAAACAGATGTGTAATGGACCATGCTAGAACACTCATGATGGAGAAGAATGTTGCTTTTAAATACCAGAGCAAAGTTGTAAGTACAACTATCTATACCTTGAACCATGTGAAAATCAAGAAAGGTAGTCATTCAACACCTTTTGAACTATGGTATGGATACTCACCCAATATAAAATACTTTAAGGTATTTGGAAGTAAAGGTTACATTCTTAAAGATGTTAGGAATGGAAAGCTTAATGTAAAAAGTGAAGAAGGTATATTCCTAGGATACTAAACAAGATGTAAAGCTTATAAGTGTTTAAATACTAACACTAAAAAAATTATGGAAAGTACAAATGTGAACTTTGATGAATATACAGAAGTGTATGAGGCTAAACCTATGAAAGTACTAGAAGAATACAAATCATTTGTATACTTTTATGAAGGTATACCCATTGAAGAAGATATTGCAAATTAAGCTACAATTCAATAGCAAGTTTAAGTGACTACTAAGTCACACCCCATGAATGTCGAGTTGTATTCAAGAACCGAGCTACATTTAGATGCTGAGTCATAGAATGAAGTGGATGCACATTTTGATTCTGAGATTAGTGTACATGAAAGAGAAGCTAAACTACCTAACAAAGGTGAACATAATGATTATGAACCTAAAAGACAAAATGAAGAAACTAGAGTTGAGCCAAGATTGTCCAAATATGTCAAAAGACATCATCTTGCTGCTCAAATCACTGGAGATAAAGAAGCTAGACCAATGACAAGAAATAGATTGAGAAGTGAAACATGTTTGTTGAGAATGAAGGTACCCAAAATAGTGAGAGATCCATTAGAAGATGATGACTGGAGTAAAGCCATGGAAGAAGAGATTGAACAAATAGAGAAGAACAAAACATGGAGTCTAGTTCCTACACCAGAAGTCAAAAATGTGATTGGTACCAAGTGGGTATTTAGAAACAAGCTAGATTAAAATGGTGAAGTCATAAGGAACAAAGAAATGATAGTTTGCAAGGGATATGCACAAGAAGAAGGAATTGATTAATGAGAGACATTTGGCCCTATTTCAAGATTGGAAGGAGTAAGGACTCTACATGCTTATTCTGCATACAAAGGTTTCAAAGTGTATCAGATGGATGTTAAATCTGCATTTTTGAATGGTATATTAGAGAAAGAAGTTTAAATAGAATAGCTAGAAGGTTTTGTTGATGTTAAAAATAAGAACATGGTATGTAGACTACACAAGGCTTTATATGGTTTGAAACAAGCACCAAGAGCATGGTATGAGAGACTTCATAATTATCTTATAATGATTGGATTTGAAAGGACTGATGATAACAACAATCTATACAAGGTATTTTTTTATCTAAAATTTTTGTTGATGATATCATATTTGGAGGTCAAGATGCTTTATGTAAGGATTTCACAAATTAGATGAAGCACGAATTTGAAATGTCTATGTTTGGAGTGATCAAATTTTTTGTGGGTTTGTAAGTATATCAGATGAAATATGGTAAATACATCACTTAGTCAAAGTATGTCAAGGAAATATTAAAAACTTTTCGATTAGAGGATTCCAAACCGGTAAGTACACCTATGGTGATAGGACACAAGTTGTCAAAGAATAATGATTTAGCTAAGGTGAATCAAACATTGTATAGGCCTATGATTGGAAAATTGCAATATGGAGTACATAGTAGACCTGCTATTGCATTATCTATAGGGATAGTTGCAAGATTTTTTGCTAATCCTAGCGAGAATCATTTAATGATTGTAAAGAGAATAATGAGATATCTGAAAGAAATAGAAGAGTTTGATCTATACTACAAGAAGAATGAAAATTTTGAATTGAAAGCCTACACTGATTTTATTGGGCTGGAAACATTCATAAGAGAAAGAGCACCAGTGGAGAAGCAATTTTCTTAAGAAAAAGACTAGTTACATGGACTAGAAAGAAACAAAATTTTACTTCACAATCTATTGTAGAAGCTAAATATGTTGCTACTACTATAAATTGCACAAACATTGCATGGATCAAATAGCTACTCAAAGGTATGAAGGAAGAGATCACAGAGCCAGTGATACTTTATTGTGATAATACAAGTGCTATCAATATATCAAAGAATTCAATGATGCACACAAACAAAAAACACTTTTCAATCAAGTATCATTAGTTGATAGAGTTAGTTCAAGATAAAGAGGTGAAGATTCATCACAAGCTTGAAACTCAGACTGTATTGAAGAAGTTCAAGTTGGTGAACTCAATATCTCAATTGAGGATGAACTTGAACATGATTTGGATGCACTTCCCCTGAGTAGGGAGTCACAAACTAATATTATAGAGTTAGAGTCAATTTTAGACCAATCGGGTGAGAAAACCAAAAGTGATTTCATAAATCATGTTCATGTACAAAAGGAGAAAACAAAATTAGAATCAAAGAGAGATTGATCTCGCTGGGATCTATCCAAAAGGAATTTTCAATTAGAATGGGTGGGAAAGTAATAGTTCATTGAACAAGTGGCCAATCCAATTGATGGTGAGCCTCCTATAGAATGTAGGTGTAAGCTTTGCACAAAGATAACAAAGAAGGAGAAGAGGTTATAGCTTAAACTTGATACCATAGAAAAGTATGTCAGTAAAGTTTACAAAAAGGAAACTATAGATGGAGTTGAAAAATCCATGCTAACTTGGAAAAAAATGACAACTATCTACATATCGATAATGCCAAAATATATGAGTTACAACAACAATTATGGGAGAAGCATTCTGCAATAAAAGGTTCCATTGGAGATTTCATTGGGAAAGCAATGGAAGTGAAAAATATGGAAAAAGTAGTTCAATTAAGTGTGGTTTTTTATATTTTTTAGTAGAAGATGTCTTATGATAGACTACCCTTCAATTACTACCTTATTGTGCTTTTTCAAGATTTGAAACTATCTAAATAGTCACTGGTCAGTACACAGCAAGTGGGAATGGGCTAGATGTCTTGCATAGGTTGAAAAAGAAGATATGAAGGAAAAAATAAAACACTAAAATTTTATTGCATTGTCTCTAGATGAATTTACAATAATTGATAATACTTCTTGGGTGTGCATGCATGTTTATACTATAAATGATCTTTGTCATCAACCCTTTCTACTATCTACAGCTAAATTGAATTGTATTGCAACATCTAAAAATTCATATGATTTATTAAAGCATACTCTAATTGAATGTGGAGGTTTGGATAACATGGAGATTGCCAAAAATTTGGTGTGTGTTGGAGCGGATGGAGCTTCAGTTATGCAAGGTCATAAAGATAGTCTTCGTAAAAAGATCAAGAATGATTTGGCACTCTACGCTAATCCCATTCATTGCATGTCCCATCAAATGAATCTAGCTTTTGGAATTGTTAGTGATTTTGGTTGTGTAAGTAAAGTGGAATCTCTAATCAAAGAGATTTACCAATATTTTTGTTGAAGTCCAAAATGAATCTAGGAATTTCAACACTTTGCTAAAGGACTTACTAATGGGAGGAAGCTTCTTAAAGACAATGATACCAGATGGATCTCTTTGGATGGACCAGCGCATTGAGTATTCTCTGAATATCCATCATTGTTTGGACTAATCCACTTTGTGAGAGACAAATTTTCTCAGCTATATTCAAGTCTAACTAATGTTAAGATACTTTTAACTTTAGCAGCTATTCTCCCCATGCTACAGGACATGAGAAATATTATAAAAAAGGTTCAACAAAGAGCTATCTACATTGTAGAATATAATAAGCTATGTAAAAAGACATATAATAGCCTGGATACTCTATATCGATTACTACCATTAGATGAACCAAAGTTTGTAAAGTGGATAGAAATCATAGATTTGAACAATCCTGGGAACTTTTATACATATTGGTGTAAACAATGAGGTATATGCCAGGGTGCATGGAGTTGACATACCAATGTAGTACTATGTCTGTGTCCACCTTTAATCCAACCCCAAAAAAGAAAGAAGTAAAGTAGAATTAGAACTACAAAAGGTACTTTCACGTGTTACACATGAAGATTTCAAGAAGATCAAAGAATATATGCTTGACTCTGTCAAGCAAGTTTGCTACAATATTTTGTCAGAAATTAGATTCGGATTCCCTCTAGAGGAACTGCTTAAAGCAATGCCAATTATTTTTTTTTCAATATTGGTCTCTAAACTATCTGACTAATTTTCGAAGAAGGATGATGACTTTGATTCAGCATTTTTGTAAACCTAAAGTAATCAGTGAAGTAACTATAAATGGAATTTTAGATGAATCTCAACTAAGAGATCAATCATATTCTTTTGCAAACATAATGAGGGAACAATATGTTCTTATGGAGAATCCAAATGAAGAGGGAGCGGTAACAAATCTTTGGAAAAACCTTGGTGAGAGCAATTAGTTGAGAGAGTCAACACTAGAATATTTCAAGCTTACTTATTTATGTTTGACAATGATATTGGGTTTAGTGGAGGATGAGAAAGTTTTCAGTACTTTGGGCTTCTTGAAGTCAAAGGTAAGAAACAAATTAGACAAAAAATTGGATAATTGTTTGAGGATCTATAATCCGAGGTATGAGGTAGATAATTTCCCTTATGACAAGGCTCTCAACATTTGGAGTGATGTAAAATATTTTCTCACACACAACTTTTGCACCTTGTTACTTCCAAACTTCACTTTTCATAACATAAAAATCTTAAACTATCCATTCTTAACACATCTTTTCAACTTACTTTCCTTATCAAGATTCATTACATCTTGTCCTTATGCCCTCCAAGATACTTTATTCCAATAGAAATAAGTACAAGCTTCTTTCCATGAACCTGAGATGACTTCCTCTCCTCTATTCCCTTAATAGAAATCAGGCTCTCTTTCTCCTTCTTCAACCTTGCATATCAAGTACTCCCTCTTACTAACTAACTCACCACCTTTTGTTATTATTATATACGGATGCTACAAATGAGTCTTCTTTGCAAGGTAATTGTGATTTAGCAGAATGTGGTTAGGTTTTTGCTTGGTGATGACCTAGCCTACATGCGAATGAACATATATTTTCTACCACATTTCTTCATGATTGATTGTATCCATAAAACAACAAAGACTTTATTGGGTTTCACAGTTATAACACAGTAAAAGTCTTGGCACCGTAACAAAGATTTTGCAATTACTTCTAAGAGAACTCCACATCTGTTTGGGTACATACCGCACCCATAACCAGCAAAGTAAACTTTGACAAAATGAAACAGGCACACATGTATGGTGGCTCCTATTATGACCACAGATTGGTAAGAATCGGGTTCTTCTTCCCTTATTTAGACATATCGGGCTCTACTACTTTGTGTATTCTACTTGCATATATCATTTAATGCCAAACAAAATTAGCCAAATATCAGCTTGAAGAAAATGGATATCAAGTTGCTCAAAACTCTAATTATTTGCTATGTATTGACTTTATCAACCATAACTTTTCTTAGCTAGATCACTTCATTGCTCATCACCTTCTTCAAGTTTGCACAAAACCAATTTGTAGTTGTTTATTATTGAGCTTTTATGAATGCCAAACTAAACCATACAAACAAAGATCGAATGCATGCAAGAAACAACAACTGAGAAAGATTGAGTTTTTAAATAATAAAAACATAGTGTCAATTGATTCTTGAAATTGATTTCTTGAATAGAGACCAATATTTGACAAAAGAAAAACATTCATATTAAAAACTTTCATTCTAACCATGACTATCAATAGTCAGAGGGATTAGATTTACAAACTCTTTTCACCCTTGATCGTGGCTTGCTCAAATTACATTCAGCCCTTTTATAATAGTTTTGACAATTATATGGAGTTTTTTATACAACTTCCATTTACATTTGAAAATATTAAATTTTCTCACTAGCACATCTAGCAAAATTTACCATTTTTGATGACTTGTGCATGACATTAATTAGAAATGGGATTTGATTCCATTTTCCCATCTTGGAAAGTGATGAATTTAAATTTCACTATCGGTACTCCTGCATCATGGAGAAACCAATGTCAAAGAAGAGGGATTGCCAACATTTCAAACCCAAGTAGCAATGGCAGTGGTGATGGCAATGGCAATGCCGATGGTAGTGGTTCATGGTCTGATATTATAAGCAATGAAGATGATGTTGACTTTGGCATGCATACTAACACTGACAGTGAATCTGAAGAAAACACAATGAATAATAAAATTTTATATACAATAAATGAGGAGGATTCTAATGATAGTGATGTTGAGCCAGTTTAGGTAGAGTGACAACTATAGCAGCTTCTCAACTTCAAGTTCTAACTTTTGCATGAGTCAAGTAGAAGGCTAGTAGCTCTAATCGAACACTCTATCTACTAATTAATAATGTTTTTAGAAGTTAATTTATAGCCTTCATTCAATGTCATTTTATAGATGCTTAACTTTTTTTTAAAACATGTTGGTATTACAAACTTACATGTTGAGATTTTCATTGAAACTAGTTTTTACTTTTAGAGTCTACACATGTTGAGATTTTCATTGATTCTAGTTTTAATACAATAGTACATGTTGAACTTGAGATTTTCATTCATTCTAGTTTTTAGACATTTTTACTTTTAGATTTTCATTGATTCTAGTTTCTTTAAGAAATTGTAACATAATGCATTTAATAGAATAAACTCTATTTTTTTAAAAATATATTATAATTTATAATTATAAATGAGCCTGTAACATAATGCATTTAACAATTACAACCCTTTGCAAATGACTCAATGTCAAATTGAAATGACCCTAAATTCTCTTTTGAAGATACAAGGGAGCAATAACAGTTGTAGGTTGGTTTGTAATTGTATACATAATCAAATTATTACCACATAATACAATTGTGTGTACAATCAGATTGTCAATTTTTCACGTTGTCAATTGTACAATTTTTTCAAGTAGGAGTAGGGAAATTTTTTACATCTACTCTATGTAGTAATAGTATGCCAGTGCTTGGTTGTCCAACTATTCTGATATGTTGACTCTTGATTCCTGTAACAATTAACATTAAATAAAGTTGAAATTAAATCCAAAATTTGAAATTAAAGAGAAACAAGTAACAAAATGATTATAGTACTATCACTTACTAAGTTGTTACTTCTTAGTGCTATCTGCTATCATTCCCACTAACAACAACAATAATAGTTTGAGAAGATGACCTAGCTCCAATGAAGTTCTTTAGGGTGCTCCATTCTATATCATTTGGAAGCTCTAGATGTTTGAAGTTGTAGCTAAATAGTTGTAACCTCATCAACAATGAATACTTCACAAAGATATTTTTATATGAATCGAGTAATTTATCTATAATTGCATTTATTTTTTATAGTGGTTTGATGCAACTTGCAATTCTTTCTGGAGTGTTTTCCTCAGGCAAGTTGCTTAAATCAAAATTCATGGTGTTCTGCAACTTTTTCATATAATCTTCTTTTTCAATGAATTTGTTGTCTAAGTAAGTTGGATTTGCTAATCCAACATTTAACAAGTTCAGTATGTTGTGATTCATCTTCATCAAGTCTTTGGAAGCAGATTTGAGAGCTTCATCTATTTTCATTACTTGTTCACGATTGTGACAAATAGCAAAGGTCATTACAAAAGCATCCAAGTGGTTGTTTATTCCATGGTTTTCCAAATCCCTATCACTAGATCTATGTACTTTATTCAAAATTTGTTTAGCAAGATTATTTTAAGAAATTGGTGAAGATTCAAACAAACTATCATTGTTCTTCATTATTTTGTCCTAATTTTCTTGTTTGATAAGCTTAACTGTGTTTATTATAGTATCCTTGACATGATGGTCTTCAGAAGATGTCATTATATTTTGTGCAATTATATTCTCCATCTTTTTCTTCATTTCAGACATCTCTATTTCACTCTTTTTATGTATTTACTCTAGTTGCCCTTGCCAATTAGTTGCTCTCTTCCTCTCATCCTCCAATTTCTTCATCAAATCTTGGATTGTCTTTGCAGTAGTTACCTCTTTTTTCTTCTCATCCTTGAATTCCCTTTTCAAATCATGGATTGCCTTCACAGTGGACTCCTCCTTTTTTTTTGAATTGTCCAATTCCTTCTTCAAATCATGGAGTGTTTGAGTAGACTTCTCTTTCTTTGCATTCTCTAATCCCTTTTTCAAATCTAGGATTTTCTTTGTAGTTGACTCCTCTTTTTTCTTCACATTCTCCAATTCCTTCTTCAAATAAAAGATTTTTTTGGTAGTTGACTCTTCTTTTTTCTTCATATTCTCCAATTGCTTCTTTAAATTGTGGATTGTGTTTGCACTAGACTCCTCTTTTTTCTTCTCATTCCCTAATTCCTTCTGCAAATTATCAACTATCCTTGCCTTAGATTCCTCTTTTTTCTTTTCATTCTCCAATTCAACCTTCAAACTATTATTTTCCTTGATAGTAGAGTCCAGGTCAATTTTCAATCTATTGTTGACCTTTGCACTACTCTCTATAGACTTGAACAACTCTGCAGTAGAGGCTTTTTCATGTTGAATTCTTTTTTGGCACTCATCCAATTCTTTAGTCAAATTTCACTTGTTCATTCATCTTTTCTCACTAGACAATTATCTCTGTAGAAGAAGAACTTTTTATCATGTTTTGCAATTCTTTGAACCTATTGTCTGTTGCTTTTTCCTTGGCCCTCACATTATCAAGGTTTGCCTTTAACTTTTCTATTTGTTTTGTAAGCTTTTTGTTTTTCCCTCTCTACTTTCAGAAGTTCTAGACTAGACCATTTTGTTGCTCTCTTTTGATATATTTATTTTGTCAATATTTTTCACTTTTGACAAATCCATTTGAAGGCTAGTAACTTGTACATCGTTACGATTTATTACATTTTTTGGTAGATTATTATCTCTAACCAAGGGCATAATAGTCATGAAGTTCATCATTTTATTGTTTGGATCATATGTTGGAAATGTTCTATTAGTATATCCCTGACATTCAACAAATACATCACATTTCAAAGTCTTCATAATTTACCTATTTCTTTTGCTTGTTTGAAAAAACTTTGATGAAAACTCGTTCAAACTAAAATCTGGGTTTGTTAACACAATTGAGTGTTTGAAAGGTGAATTATTAGTTGTATTATTGAATGCTCTTCCAACTCCAATTAAACATACTCCACCTACAATTGTATTTTGAGGATTGCCAATGTAGTCAAGATGGCCCATTCCAAATCTTGGCATTTTAGGACTATTTTCAGGGTTTTGTATAGAATCTAGTGCTACTAATGCATACATTGGTGAAGTAACCACTAACATTGCTTACGGTGTAATTGTCATAACTTTTGCTTTTTTCCACAAGGTTCATCCATGCTAGTGCTAGTGCTAGTGCTAGTGTCAGTGGGATCAATTACAACTAGATTTGAAGATTTAACAAATAATGTGTTGAGATCAATGGGATGAACTTTAGAATCATCTTCAACTCATTAGAGAGTCCAATAATTGGTTTACTTCCTCTTTTGGGTGGGTCTAGTACTGGAACTGGATTCCAAATCCTTTCACCACTTGCACCAATGGGCCTTATGCCTGCATAACCCATTTTTTGTATCATAGTTGGCCCTTTACTATATGTTTGTTTAATAGAATCACTCATTTGAAGATTAACAATATGTTTGCCCCTAGTTGACCTAAAATCTTGAATAACTTGAATGTCGGCATCAAACTTGTGGTCCTTCTGTCTTTGAATATCACTATCACTACAACTACCAAAATCATATTGTATAGTTGGATGCTCTTTATTCCAATAATCACTAAAAAGTTCATCGTCCTCAATTTTCACAAAACCTGCTAATGTCTTTGGTTCACTCAAATTTTGCATCATTTTTCAAAAATCAATCATCTTGATTTGACACCACAATTCAGATGTGCATGCCTCTCTAATTGCTTTCACCATAGACCTCTTAGAAGGTTGAGATGCTTTCTTGTAGAAATTTAAGTATGTTAGAGACTTTGATTTGTGTGACTCTAATATGTGCAATGTTACAATTTGGGATGACAATTCTTGCATTGAAATATTATTCTCTATTGCATGTTTCTCCATCTCTTTCTTAACCTCATCCCACATATCCTTGTTTTTTAACTTTTCTATTAATGGCATCTCTTGATGTTGATATTTTCTCACAGAGTTCCCATTGGAAATAAGTATTATTTTTATTATGTCTAGTGGATCATAATTCTAGTGACTAACAAAATCAAAGCCAAAAGAAGTTACCAATTCATTTGCCACTTTGAAAGCCATTCTCTCAAATGTGAGGCCTCCAATTGCAAAAGGAAAGGAAGGAAATATCATTTTCTTTTGTTGCCCACTAAAAAGTTCAGCTATACTCTTCATCTATCATACATATTCTAGTGCAAAAACCCTTTATGTAATATGTATTGGAAGTTTGCAGGGTTCAATCGTTGAACTGTAAAACCTTATGACAATTTACTCTTCCATGAAGAACCCGTTAGCCAATTGAATTTGACTTCTTAGTCGAATGCAATCTTTACAAGACACAGACAATTTAGGCATTGAAGTGCCTATGTTTTTTTGGTAAATAGGTACCATAAAGAAGCCTAAAAAATGGTTGATGTTATTATTATTAGCAGTCATCCTCATCTTATGTGTCCATTCATATACTCGACTTGGAGTCTCTGATTTCTTTTGGGTTTACTCATCAAACTTATAGACCTCAATATCAAGCTTGTTATTCTCTGTCTCAAATATTTAGTGATGCTTTGCTAAAAGAAGGCAGCACAAGTAACTTGTGAACCTAAATGTCTTCATCTTTCTTGTAGTTTTACTTTGTTTAATCATTAGTAATTGTTGTTGCATAGATTCAATAATGTGTTGAACAAAATTTAATCTTACATCTACCTTCTCAATTGATTAACCTCAACAATGGATATTATAAATCATTTCAAGAACACTAGCCCCCACTTCCTTATTACTATCCAATCCTAGACAAAATGATAACAAAGAAATAGTATTCTAAACCCATGGCACAAAAATATCATATTGATAAGGAGACTTATGGTCTCTGTCCAGTGTAACACTAGTAAATGACTCTAATTTTATTAGACCCTTAATATATGAATCATGAAAAACTCTTTCTAGTTTGTTATAAGTATGTGCTAGTTTATCCAAGTCAATGCAGTCGTTAAAGCTTTCTGGTTTAAACCCTAGCACTAGGTCTAACAAAGTGAAAAATTTACTCTCAATTATGGATAAAATTTCCTCCTAAGTATTTTGGTTATACAATTGCCTTTCTATTTTCATCATAATTATGAGCGTATAGCATTACAATTTTAGGGCAAGGAAATACTTTAGGTATAATGATGTTTGCTAATACAATAACCAAAGCAGCTAGCTTATTTGTATGTGCACAAATACTGTTTTTATATTTATAATAATTTCTCCCCCTCTGTGGATCTTTCCACTTATTAAACAATGAATGTCTAATTCCCATGATTCCAAAATCTTCATGAATAATAAGATCAAAAATATCATGACATTCATTGGTGAAACCGGAGGTTTATAGCACTTTCTTGAGTTCTATAATGTCTTTCTTTTCCTTTATGCTTGCACTTGTACTAAAGGTTTTTGACTTTGTTTTGCCCATGCCTGCTATTGGTTATTACACATAATTCTTCTTTAAGCCCTATTTAAAAAATTTGTAAAGTGTAAACTTAAGACAATTAAAATCAAGATTTCTATTGCTGCAAATTATAATGAAAAAATAATTAAATACCCAAAATAGAGATTTGATAATTGGTGTTGTCCTGTGATGCTCAAGTTTCACACTTTCAGTCTTCAGAACACAAAATGCAATTCAATCAGTCTTTGAAAAGTTGAAATTTGAAAACCCTATCATATCGGACTCTCGACTTGGAGAACTTTCAACTTCATACTCTAAAAACATAGAAGGTAAATGGTTAAAAGTTAAATCGAAAGTATTAAGTAATTAATGCTTTTAGGTACCTTACTAATAGTAAATACAATGTACATGTAAATGACATAAAAACTCAGTAATGTAGTAATGCACATAACTATAATAATAAAAAGTAAAAATTTATTACATTAATATACATTTGAATTTTGAAATTTGTTCGTTTTAAATAAATTAATTAATAAAAATCAAACTTAATTATCGGTATGATTTTTAACTCAATTTGTGGAATGCTATCACTATTATCAGGAGTCATCTAGAATCATGACACTTGTCAAGGACACATGTCACAAATCTGGATCTTTCTTGACAACAATGATAGCGAACCCAAAATTTACTCAAAATTTAGCCTAGGTCATTGCCATTGGTGTTGATCTACCTTTCACTTAACAATCATGGCATCGCTAAGTTAGGATTAAGTAATAATTTTTTTTAAAGAATAAACATATTTATTAGTAATATTAACCGAGTCTTGACACTTAATTGAGCTTTGTAATGACTAGACATGTGTCCTGATTTTGGATGAATCTAGGCACATGGAAAAATATTCTCCAAATTGGTTCGACATTCATCTCGGGCCGTTGATCTTTCTTTTATTCAATGGTCAGAATTTTAGGTAGAATCTTCAAGTACACGTGTCCTAGTTTCAGGTAGAAATAGAATTTAACTTCAATATTTTAAAATTTGGCCCAAAATAGAGTAGCGATCAGTTATCTATCGTTCATTGAATGGTCTAGATCAAATCATGAATCGTTAAAAATTAAACATTTTGAATAACTAATATTAATTATTTAAACAAGGTTCCATAGCAACTAAGTTCATGGCAAAACAAAAGATAGAATTACTAAAAAAATTATTTAAAAAGCATTCGCATGAAAAGAATTTAAATAGCATATTAATTAATATAGAGAAAAATATTGAAATAAATATTGTTAAAAAAATTGTTATTAATTATTTTTATTTTATTTTTAAGTTTAAGCAATGAGCATGTCAAAATCCTGATGTTAATTTAATTATTTATATAAAATATTATATATATAATATAATTTATAATTACTATTATAATAGTTATAATATAATATGAATAAAGGATTTTCTTTTCTATTATAGAAATGATTTTATTTTCTATCATAAACTTTTATTTTTAAGATGATATGAAAAATTCAATGAAGATATATTAAATTGTATAAAATAAAATTGGTGCAAGATATGAAATAATAATGACAACAGTTTAATTTAAATAAAATAATTGAAATTTAAAAATATAATTACAAATACTATATTTTTATTCATATATATATTATTTAGTTTCAAAATTAAAATGTAATATAGTTTAATTATCTATAAATTATTAACATATATTGAAAATTGTGATAATTGTTTATAAACTATTCTTCATCATTTAAAATATTTCATAACGAAAAAAAAGTTAGGTGACAAGATAGGTATGGAATAAAAAATTTACACATAAATTATCAAAATTTTATTTAACTTTGTTAAGGTTATAATATTTAGTTTTCCTTAAAATCCACTCTTATTGCTCCATTTGTTTTAACCAATCAAATTAAAGAAAAATAGTTTTAGAAATACAAAACTTTTAATTGGATAATTTTTCATTGAATAATTTTTTACTATAAATCATTAATCAAATATGAAACCATAAAGGGATTGTTGAAACCTTTTTTTTGTTTCTAAGTTCTAAGTTTATAAATATTAACAGTTAATTTTTTATAACAAAGTCACAAACTAACATTTGAATAGTGCATTGAGATGCCAAAAATAAAGTCGTAGACTAACAGGAACAATGTTTTGAGAAGCCACAAACTATTGTTTTCATTGATAATAATTTAGCGTGTGCAATGTACATAATACTGATCCATAGCATAGATATTCAAAATAGCTGATTAAATCAGCCTAGTTTTACTGTTTTGAAATTTACATTAAAGGGCAAGGCCCAATCCAAAGAAAAAATAGATATCTTAAAAATATTTTTTGTAAACATCAAGGGTTAAGGAAATAACATTCAAGAAACAGAGAATAGAGAACCAGGGAACAAGGAAGTTGGAAGCATCAATAGGCTGAGGGGTTGAGAGCTTGAAGCCTTTAATTAGAAAGGTTTTCAAGTCTCTCCGTGAGGAATCTGTTGGAGAAGATGATCTCGTTGAACTCGTCTAGCCATGTGAAGTCAGTCTCGTTGACATTGTCCAACAACAACCACTTTCGTAGAAAATTCTTTCTACATCATGACCACTTCCGATGGTGAGTCAATTGTTGTTCATTCATGCTGAGTAGGAAGGGATGCTTCTATACAATGCTCCCTATGCCTTACTCTCAGCACTTGTCTGCTATGTTTGCAAAAGGGATGCTAGTGCTTGGCCCCAGTACCTGCTTGACCAATAGAAGAATTTTGACATCATATTCTAAAAATGTTACGTAGAAGTATCAGAATGTCTATATGACTACCTCCAACTTCGAGAAGAGATGTGAGGAAGTAGGAGAGAATAGTTATGGACACACGGTACCTCTTATTATTTCTTAAGAATTCATGGCCAAGGACCATGAATATGGCATGGTAGATAAAAGGACTTTAGGCATCTGGCTTACAAACCATGGCAAGGACATCCTAATGCCCCGCCAAGGGATCCAAAATAAATAACCTAAAGTTTTACTAAGTTTGCCAAAAATTCTTTTTTTAAATAAGAAAAAATAATCATACACACAAAACACATAGTAGCGAAAGCAATAACATACAATCAACTATAAGCATACATAATAGATTACATTCCTTAAGGATCCCATGACATTTAATTACATTTAAATCTAATTAATACTAAGTCTAGCAACTACCACATCCACATGAAAGAATAATAGAAAGTCCAAAGTCCATAATATACATTTGTTTCGAATGCCTCTTGGCAAATGAAATCCAAAATGCTCAATCATCCACTGTACATGTCACAGGGTATGAAAGACTAAAAGAATATACATATGTAGAAACATAAATACATCATCCTCTTCAGATCCATGATACAAAGTACAATAAAGTAATGAAACCATCTACCATACATGATACATCCATCCATCATAAAAGATATAAACATCCAACATGAAATACAACCATACATCATAGAACACAATTAAGTGTGTGGTTCCTCCCAACCATCAATAGCATCATTAGACCATCTAGTCATCTCCTGTGCATAACATCCCAAGCCACCGATAGATCGTTGATACTATCATAATAGGGATGTCACTATTAAAACATACTACAACATACGCACAAGAAAATCTAAAATACTAGCATAAAGCATAAGATGATCCTACAAGTAGATAATATCACCTATCACATGCTAATCATCAATATAAGGAAATGTGTTAGTAAATAACATCATCTAAATATGATAAACAAGCATCCCAAGAAGCTCTAGCCACACTGTCTACGAATGGATCTCAATACTAAGAGTGAAAAAACACTACCACCTAACTGTGTGGAACCTAAATGGCCCACTCCCACCATGCTGAGGAGATAGTCTCAAGTCTCAAATAGGATATCAATCCAAACACTCTCTAGGTCTAGGAAATCCTAAAAGTATTCTAACTCAAAGGTTCTAATAAAGAATGACATCTAATTCTAGAGGCACACAAGACATGTAGGAAATCTACTATGTAAGCAGGCAAGTGTCATCGCATAAATCATTTAGGAGTTACCCTGGCAATTTTTTAGGACTCCAGGGTCCCTAGTGATCCCCATGCGGCCATTAGTATCCTCTCATACTAACAAGGCATACTACAAAATGCAAGGTCGCAACCAAGCATTCTCTCTACTCCCATCCTAATCTGTACTAGCACTCGAGGCATGGGCAAGAACATACAATTATCTTATTGGGTTCATTTTAATCCCCGTTTAGTGTATTGTTTTCACTTATTATAATAACTTACAATGGGTCACCCCTAGGACCACTTAGGGTCCCTGACCCCCATTGCAAGCCACTTCCTGACACTACAAGTAGATTACCTATCCTAGGCTCAATAAAATCACAAGTCAAAGAATCATATAAAAATCATCTCAGCCCTATACAAGCGACTAAAAAGCATCAAAATATAATCATAATAATCATAACATTTCTCTGCAAGCAACTAAAAGCATCCCAATAATACTGATCAAAGACTCCAAAATGGTCAAGACAAACATGTCACAACATGACATTATCAAGAACAAGCAAACACTTCAGTCCCATCAAGGTGACTGGAAAGTAATTTAAGTATAACTGATCGAGGACTCAAAAATGGTTAAGTTAGGTATCTCATAAAGATACACCTCAACTTCACAGAAGAAGACTGGAAAGCAATAACAAACAGTAAATACAAACATGTCATAGAGCATACTTAATCACATTACCATGGTTCGGATGAAAAGATCGAGATCAAATCAGCATGACATCACAATCACATAACCCCCAGCCTCTAGTAACATCTTAAAACTGGTCAAAACTAGGTCAACCCCAACACCCCAAAACATAAACAATACATAGAAAACATCATAGTCTCATAGTTGGTTTGATTTGAAAGTATAGAGTTGAGTAAATCAATAAAGCTTAAGTTTCAATTTACATTTCAATGTTTGTTTCATGTGTATAAGATTCTTAGTTTATTCCTCGAAATAACCCATTCATTTATTCGACTCAAATATGTAAAGTTACCCTCATGATAAAAGTCAATCTCCTAAATGAATAATTTGAGGGTAATCATTTATTTATCTAGGTTATAAAGGTAACCATTACTAATTTCAAATAAAATAATTACAATTTTATTAAAATTGATATTATTAATTTTTACCATCCGCAATTAAATTTACAACATCATTAATTACATCTCATTATTAATTAATCTTAATTAAATTAATTAATAATCAATAAAATCTATATTACATTTATTAATAATTTATTTAGTTATTGAACTTTAATATAATTTAATAATAATATAAATTCAATATGATTTAGATTTGATAGTTAAAATTTAATAATTTAAAACTTTAATATAATTATAATTTAATAATTTAATATAATTAATATTTAATAAAATTATAATTAAAAATAAAAAATTTTAAAATGCATTCCATAATATAAGTACGCGATCTACTTTAACAAGCTCGCGGGCTATCAAAGGCAACCACAGTCTACATTTGTAGTCGTGGTCTACCATTGGTAGGCCCACGGTCTACTTATAGCAGTCGTAGCCACAATCATAAAGTGGGCGGTGGGGGTGTGGTGAACCCACCCCCATAATATTATTTTCCTTATAATTTTTTTATTTTTTTTAAATTATATTTATTCTTTTAAATATATTTAATTTTATAAAAATTGTTTTAAACAATTTTCCCCTCCTAAGCACATTAAAAATTTAAATATATTTTTAATAAATGAATGCAATTTTAATCTAATAGGAAAAATAAGTTGAACCATTTGAATTTTCAATCTAGGATTTTCATTTCCAAAATAAAACCCTTTCCAAATTTAAATTTCTCAATTCCTTTTTAATTCAAACCCAAATTCCAATTTAATTCTAATTTCTTTCAATTGTTGAACGAGGTTTCCTAAATAGTTGTTCAATCTGGATTTATAGATGAAATCAAATAGCAAAAGATTCAGAATGAAGGGTGGCAAGATTCATGCAACAAAATTTGAGAAGATAATCTCTGCAAGCACGAAGAAGATAGGATTATCTATATAATTAAATTTTAACTAGGTGAACAAAACTCAAGAACCTACCTGGTTCTGATGCTAAGATCGCAACACCCAAAAGTTTTGCGAGAGAATTCACTCCTATCCAAGAACTTCTCTTTGAAACTTTCCCAAAAATTTCCTTCCAAAATTCGCTTCCAAATTTTGCTCCCAAAATTAGCCTCCAAAATCGTCTCTCAAAAATGAACCCTTCCATTGTGATAAAGAGTTCTCTCCTTAAATCGGGACACTAATTGTACATTCACATGGGAGAACTCCTTGCTCACAACCCTTAACTCAATATTAACTTTTCTTAATCTTTCTTTATCTTGCATTAATATTTTTCCATGCACATTTATGAATTATTAAATTACTTTATTTAATTTTTGCTTGACTTTGCTTTCAATTAATTAATAAGTTTTAAACTCATGCGCACTTAATGCAATTAAAATATATTTATTAAATTCACTTGTTTTATCTTTTTAATTAATTGCTTATATTTTCATCTCATGCATACATCATTCAAAATTAAAACTTTTAACAAATTAATATATTGTCACTTTTTAATTTATTATTGAAATTTAACTAATAAAATATTTATTAACTTAAATAATAATATTATTTAGCATTTATTTAAAAATGAACTCTAAATATATTATTATTAAATTAAATAAATATTATCACGTTCTAGATTTAAACTTATAACTTTTATCTTCAAATTCAATTCTTTTATTTAATTAATTTTCCAATTAATTAAATATTAAAATATCATAATAATTTTCCATTAAATTAAATCATTAATTTAATCTTTTAATTAGACTTAATTAATATAAAATTACCAAAGACTCACAAAATAATATACAAAAACCCACCATAGCAAAACACATACAAAATCAAACTAAAGGGTTATAATCGCGAATTAACATCATTTGACACATTCGGAGGGTACTCAACTCAAATACTTGTCCTAATTTTCAATTAGGACAAATGGCTTAAAGGGTTGGGATTTGGATTTAAGAATTTATCTCCCCTCTCTTACCATTGAGATAATGCGGTAGGGTACGCTCATCCTGGCAATTCAGGGAAGTCGATACCAAGTACTTGCAACTTACATAAAATCCATGCATGTACAAACATAATATTCTAAGCTAAATAGGCAATGGTAGGAAGTGATGCATCATGTAAATCCCGACTAGTAGGTGACTACAAAGCCCTTCTTTAACCACATCAGAAATGCCATACATAAATAAAACAAACACGCACACCATACACATGCAGTATGTGGTAAGTATCCATAAGAAAACACATATAATAAATCATCTAACCAATCATCATCAATAACTAAAAACACTCTAATAATCACCATGCATACATTTAATATAGAGTACCAAGTAATCTCATCATATAATAAATTGAATGTAAAACAATATCTGATAATCTGAAAGTAATGTCACTAAACATCAAGCATAAAAATGGCCTAAAAGAGTTTGGCAATGATAGCAAAAATGAAAACTAGGGTAGGCACTACATCCACCCCCCCAAACATGGGCTTACTCCTGGAAGCCTACATGAATGATAAAGTTAAGGGACTCACTGTGCGGGCCCCATTGGACCCTTTTCCTATAGGAGGGTATGGCTCCACTGAGACCACTCTCTGAAATCTACCCATATTGTCCACCGTAGGTTTTGAAGTTGTGGCTCTCTGGTCTGAGAACTATGTTTTCCCTCAAGGGAAATGAGATGACTTGTGTCCATTTTGTCCACATGAGAAACACTCTCCATCAAAGCTCCTCTGAACTCTAGGTGCACTAGACTACTGACTACTACCCCCATTGACATAAGAAGGAATACCCTGAGGTGATTGGTGAAACTAGTGGCACTTATTACACCATGCAGTATGAGATTTATGATAGCTTGTACAATTAGGTCTATGCTTAGGTCTTTCTCGATGTGCTCCATCCTAATCATGAACAGGATGTAGGTGATCAATGATGGTCTACATCATTTTCCTCAAATCAATCTCCTCAGAGATGACCTACTACTCTCTATGGATCTCTTCCTGATGCTCATTGACATGTTTGTCCCTAGTCCCTTCCTGAATAGGGCCTTCGTAGATAGACTTATGTACACCAATTTCGCTGCCTCGTCCATGACCTCTACTATGGTCTAGGCTACGCCCTCTAATAGAAGATCTCGTCCCAAATACCATCCTACAATAATATCGAAGATACAAGATGTTATCATAACCATACACATACTACTTTCAATCACTTAGAGCAATATGATTCTAGTTTAATAGTAAATCGAAAACCATATTGATCCAGCAATCATCCTTTTAAAAAATGTTAAAATTGATCCCTTAAACCCTCTAAACAAGAATCAATATCCCTAGTCTGTCATAAAAACATTCAAGATGCTATAATAACAATAACGCATACTATTGAAGAGCATAGGTAAAAGACACATGCTTTGTAGATAGAATAAGTTTCAATTTTTAGTTTTTCCTATGTTTAGGTTTACATATAATTTTAGTTTTGAAGTCTAAGGGTTGAAGTATGAAAAATATACAACTAAAAGTTTAAGTTCTATTTTAGTTCAACTAGTTCAAGTTTTAGTTTGAAAGAGATACACATAGAGTTTAAAGTTTTCATTTTTGTTCAACTAGTGTCGTTCCAATATACCCAGAGCTCCCAATGTATAAACTTGGTCTCTAATACCAAATGTAATGCCCCGCCAAGGGATCCAAAAGAAATAACCTAAATTTTTACTAAGTTTTCCAACATTTTTTTTTAAAATAAGAAAGATTAATCATAGACATCAAACACATAGTAGTGGAAGCAATAACATACAATCAACTATAAGCATACATAATAGGTTACATTCCTTAAGGATCCCATGACATTGAATTACATTTAAATCTAATTAATAATAAGTCTAGCAACTACCACATCCACATGAAAGAATAATAGAAAGTCCAAAGTTCATAATATACATTTGTTCTGAATGCCTCTTGGAAAATGAAATCCAAAATGCTCAATCATCCACTGTACATGTCACAGGGTATGAAAGGCTAAAATAATATACATATGTAGAAATAGAAATACATCATCCTCTTTAGATCCATGATACAAAGTACAATAAAGTAATGAGACCATCCACCATACATGATACATCCATTCATCATAAAAGACATAAACATCCAACATGAAATACAACTATACATCATAAAACACAACTAACTAAGTGTGTGGTTCCTCCCAACCGTCAATAGCATCATTAGACCATCGTAGGCCCTAGCCATCCCCCACACATAACATCCCAAGCCATTGATAGATCATTGATACCATCATAATAGGGACGTCACTACTAAAACATACTAAAACATAAGCATAAAGAAATCTAACATACTAGAATAAAGCATAAGATGATCCTACAAGTAGATAACATAACTTATCACATGCTAATCATTAATATAAGGAAATGTGTCACTAAATAACATCATCTAAATATGATTAAAAAACATCTCAAGAAGCTCCAGCCACGGTGTCTACGAATGGATCTCAATGGTAAGAGTGAAAAAGCACTACCACCCAACCACATAGAACCTAAATGGTTCACTCCCACCGCGTTGAGGAGATAGTCTCAAGTCCAAAATAGGATATCAATCCAAACATCAAAATACTCTCTAGGTCCAAGAAATCCTAAAAGTATTATAACTCAAAGGTTCAAATAAAGAATGACATCTAATTCTAGAGGCACACAAGACATGTAGGAAACCTACTATGTAAGTGGGCAAGTGTCATCGCATGAATTATGTAGGAATTACCCTGGTAGTTTCTTAGGACTCATGGGTCCCTAATGATCCCCATGCAGCCACTAGTATCCTCTCGTACTGACAAGGCATACTACGAAATGCAAGGTCACAACCAAGCGTTCTCTCTACTCCCATCCTAGTCTGTACTAGCACTCCAGGCATGGGCAAGAACATATAATTATCTTATTAGGTTCATTTTAATCCCCATTTAGTGTAATGTTCTCACTTATTATAACAACTTACAATGGGTTACCCCCAGGACTACTTAGGGTCCCTAGCCCCCATTGCAAGCCACTTCCCGACACTACAAGTAGATTACCTACCCTAGGCTCAATAAAATCACAAGTTAAAGAATCATATAAAAATCACCTCAGACCTATACAAGTGACTAAAAAGCATCAAAATATAATCATAATAATCATAACATTTCTCTACGGGCAACTAAAAGCATCGCAATAATACTAATCAAAGACTCCAAAATGGTCAGGACAAACATGTCACAACATGACATCATCAAGAATAAGCAAACACTTCAGTCCGATCAAGATGAATCAAAAGTAATCCAAGTATAACTGATCAAGGACTCAAAAATGGTTAACTCAGGTATCTCATAAACATACACCTCAACTTCACACAAGAAGACTGGAAAACAATAACAAACAATAAATACAAACATGCCATAGAGCATACTTAATCACATTACTATGGTTGGGATGAAAAGATCAAGATAAAATTAGCATGACATCACAATCACATAACCCTCGAGCCTCTGGTAACATCCTAAAACTGGTCAAAACTAGGTCAACCCCAACACCCCAAAACATAAATAATACATAGAAAACATCATAGTCTCACAGTTGGTTTGATTTGAAAGTACAGAGTTGAGTAAATCAATAAAGCTTAAGTTTCAATTTGTGTTTCAATGTTCATTTTAGGTGTATAAGATTCTTAGTTTATTCCTCAAAATAACCCATGTATAAGATTCTTAGTTTATTCCTCAAAATAGCCCATTCATTTATTCAACTAAAATATATAAAGTTACCCTCATGATAAAAGTCAATCTCCTAAAAGAATAATCTAAGGGTAATCATTTATTTATCTAGGTTATAAAGGTAACCATTATTGATTTTAAATAAAATAATTATAATTTTATTAAAATCGATATTATTAATTTTTACCATCCACAATTAAATTCACAACATCATTAATTACATCTCATTAATAATTAATTTTAATTAAATTAAATTTTAATTAAATTAAATTTTAATTAAATTAATTAATAATCAATAAAAATCTATATTACATTTATTTATAATTTATTTAATTATTAAACTTTAATATAATTTAATAATAAAATTATTAATAAATAATAATATAAATTCAATGTGATTTAAATTTAATAATTTAAAATTTAATATAATTTAAAATTTTAATAATTTAAAAATTAATAAAATTATAACTAAAAATAAAATTTTAAAAAATGCATCCCATAATATAAGTATGCAGTCTAATTTAGCAGGCCTGCGGGCTGTCAAAGGCAGCCACGATCTGCATTCGCCACCGTGGTCTACCATTGGCAGGCCTGTAGTCTGCTTATAGTAGTCGCAGTCACAATCATAAAGTGGGCGATGGGGGTGTGGTGACCCCACCCCCATAATTTTTATTTTTTTTAAAAATTTTTTAAAAAATTATATTTATTCTTTTAAATATATTTAATTTTATAAAAATTATTTTTGACAATTTCTCCCTCCTAAGAACATTAAAAATTTAAATATATTTTTTATAAATGAATGGAATTTTAATCTGATAGGAAAAATAAGTTAAAACCATTCGAATTTTCAATTTAGTATTTTCATTTCCAAAATCAAACCCTTTCCAAATTTAAATTCTTTTATTCCTTTTTAATTCAAACCCAAATCCCAATTTAATTCTAATTTCTTTCAATTGTTGAACAAGGTTTTCTAAATAGTTTTTCAATCAGGATTTACATCGAATAGCAAAAGATTCAGAAAGAAGGGTGGCAAGATTCATGCAACAAAATTTGAGAAGACAATCTCTACAAGCAGAAAGAAGATAGGGTTATCTAAATAACTAAATTTTAACTGGGTGAACAAAACTCAAGAACCTACCTAGTTTTGATGCTAAGATCGCAATGCCCAAAAGTTTTGCGAGAGAATTCACTCCTATCCAAGAACTTCTCTCTGAAACTTTCCCCAAAAATTCCCTTCCAAAATTTTCTAGCAAAATTAACATCCAAATGCCTCCTCCAAAATCGTCTCTCAAAAATGAACCCTTCCATTGTGATAAAGAGTTCTCTCCTTAAATTGGGGCACTAATTTTGTGTTCACCTAGCATAAGTCCTTGCTCACAACCCTTAACTCAATATTAACTTTTCTTAATCTTTCTTTATCTTGCATTAATCTTTTTTCATGCATGTTTATGAATTATTAAATTACTTTATTTAATTTTTACTTGACTTCACTTTTAATTAATTAATTAAGTTTTAAACTCATGCGCACTTAATGCAATTAAAATGTCTTTATTAAATTCATTTGTTTTATCTTTTTAATTAATCACTTATATTTTCATCTCACACATACATCATGCAAACTTAAAACTTTTAACAAATTAATATATTTTCACTTTTTAATTTATTTTTGAAACTTAACTAATAAATTATTTATTAACTTAAATAATAATATTATTTAGCATTTATTTAAAAATGAATCTAAATATATTATTATTAAATTAAATAAATATTATCATGTTCTAGATTTAAACTTATAACTTTTATCTTCAAATTCAATTCTTTTATTTAATTAATTTCCCAATTAATTAAATATTAAAATATCATAATAATTTTCCATTAAATTAAATCATTAATTTAATCTTTTAATTAGACTTAATTAATAGAAAATTACCAAAGAATTATAAAACAACATACAAAAACTCACCACAGCAAAACACATACAAAATCAAACTAAAGGGTTATAATCACAAATTAATGTCATTTGACTCATTTGAAGGGTACTCAACTCAAATACTTGTCCTAATTTTCAATTAGGACAAATGGCTCAAAGGGTTGGGATTTGGATTTAAGAATTTATCTCCCCTCTCTTACCATTGAGATAATGTGGTAGGGTACACTCATCTTAGCAATTCAGGGAAGTCGATACCCAGTACCTGCAACTTGCATAAAATCCACGCATGTACAAACACAATATTCTAAGCTAAACAGGCAATAGCAAGAAGTGATGCATCATGTAGAGCCCGACTAGCAGGTGACTACGACTCCCTTTCTTAACCACATCAGAAACGCCATACATAAATAAAATAAACACGCACACCATACACATGTAGTATGGGGTAAGTATCCATAAAAAAACACATATAATAAACCATCTAAGTAGTCATCATCAATAACTAAAAACACTGTAATAATCACTATGCATACATGAAATATAGAGTACCAAGTAATCTCATCATTTAATAAACTAAATGTAAAACAATATTCGATAATCTAAAAGTAATGTTACTAAACATCAAGCATAAAACTGGCCTAAAAGAGTTTGACAATGATAGCAAAAATGCAAAATAGGGTAGGCGCTACAGACATTATCAAGAATCCTGCCCAAAAAGGGTTTTTGTAGAGCCATTGTAGTGTACTTCAAGAAAATTGACATATCCATGACTAAGATTCAAGAAACTCTGCAAACCGAATTCAAATTGAAGAATTTGAGAAATGATAATGAAAGAGGAATTGAATAGGCTATTTAATGGCAGGTTCATTAAATTGTTTGGTGTTCGCAATCTTTCATATCTTAGTTTTTCATATTCCTATTGATTTTTTCAAGTGTGCAAAATGTATTCACATTAATGTCGGACAGTTGAAAGTGTCTAACATTAAGTACATTTCAGTTAATGGTTTCTATGTAAAACTTTCCACTTGTCTCCATTCTAGAGAATTTCATGCAATTCTACGTCTTTTCAAGTGAGTGGCCCCAAAATGCATCTTCTGTTGTTGATCTTTAATTAATCAACGATCAATAAAACTATTGTATTAACAATATGAAACTTGAAAGTAACAGTAGTTGTCTTGGTAATAGTGACACTCATGTAATGACGTTATGACATTATTAATAATAGACCTAAGATAGTACACAAGTTGAAACTTGAAGTGACTACTAATTCACTTTTAGATTAAACAAATTTCGTTTACCACTAAAGATTAGCCAAGACCATTATTATTCATTTTCCTACAAAACAATTAATTTGCCTCTAACATTATTAATTCAGTTTTTGGCAAGGGAGAAAATAGCCATCATTTATTTATATGTCAGCAAGAAAAAACATTAATTCGCCACATTTAAAATGATTTTTTTCCAGGGCAAGAAAAAAATCACCAACATAGAATATTTCATTTCCCTATATGGAACAAAAAAATTGCCCTTGACATTAAAATTTTCCTGCCCACAAAATGTTGGATTTGCTAGCATTTTAGGCATTTTTTCAGGAGTGGTTTCTTAAAGTTATCACTGGCTTGACCAAGTTGATAGTAGGTGCTAAGAAAAGTTAGTACAAGTTTTGAGGAAAACTCTTCGATCGAGGTATCTTTAGAAAACCAATGATAATGTCATTGCAACCATGGCATCCTTCTCGTAAGTATCCATCACCAATATAACATTCTCATTAGATAACCTATCAAAAATTATTCTCTTGTCATCAAAATTTTTATGACCTATGCATGGTACTTTTGAGGAAGCAAGTTGGGGGCAATAAAACCATAGTCCATATGCATGGATAACACATGGAGCTAGAAATAAAATTTCCAACTCAATTTTGCATTTTTGCTAGAGGTGGATAGGTTTTTTAGGTTACAAATCATCACAAACATTGGAATTTTGGCTCTAGTAGGCAAGAGAATTCCCCCAACAAGACAAAAAATCAATACAACTAAAATACTAGAAGACATATAATTATTTTCTATAAACTTCCCAATTACAAAACTACCAAGGAGTTTAGATCACCAATACTTTTTTGAATTTCCTCACCATATACAATCTTTACATGTGCATATAAGAGTTACATAGAGAAGTTATATGCACATGTGATGAGCTTGTAGAGTAACCTGAGCATTTCTAGGAGCTTGATCCAACCCTAAATGCACTAGTGATGATTTTATAATATTTGGATACCACTAGTATATTTGTGGTTGGGTCATGCTCCAACAATGCTTTGACAAATTTTTTATGTTTCTCACTTGTGTATATAACACCTGTGGTCAACTCTTATATATAGGGGAAGGTTGTCTATGTTGAGGAAATTAAGAAAATTGTTGGTGTTCAAAACTCCTTCGATGTTTTCTAATAGAAAGTTCTTAGCAATTTTGATTAGAATTTTTTTGGTCATTTATCTCTTTCAATTTTCTTTCTTTTTGAGTGCATTACCCTTTCTTATAGGAGTCAAAATTATGATGTCCACCACAATCTATAACTTTAAAAACCTATAGACAACTCTAATAGACATGTAAAGATGTATTGTATATTATATTTTTAAGCTTCGCCTATCATCCATACTTATGGATTAAGGTTTTAGTTGTTCCTAAATTGCTTCCTCAAAACTATCATGTGTGTGTCTATGTTTTCATGCTAGTAGAAGCATAATCACCAAAGAAAGACCAATATTGATCTTTGATATTGAATTAGGGCCTCCTCTTGCATTTCCTAAAACCAAGCAATTGAGGCAATTAATATCTAAAATTAGTATTCATAATGATTATATTTATACAATACCCATAATCAAGTCCACAAAATACATACATCTACTTGAAAAAAACTTATTTGAACATAACAATAATGAGATAAAGTAAGGTAAAAATCATAGTTGCTAATTATTCACACATGCAACAAACCACATAGCATCTTTAAAAAGCATTCCTAAATCCTTAACATAATGGAGTTTTTATACCATGCAAATAATGGACTTAAAAATATTATACAAAATTCTATAAGAAACACCATTAGAAATAGAGTTTTGTTAAGTCTCCAAGTTTCTTCAAAATTATTAATTTGAAGAAACTTGGAGACTTATCAAAATTGGTGTTTCTTACAACATTTTGTATAATCTTTGCATGATATTATAATGTTCCTTATTTCTTTATCCTCCATGGCAAGTTGATTAGATACACAACCTTTGAAAAAAGAGTAAATATATGTGAGCACTAAACCTGCAAGAATAAAACCTTCTCTTTTATAGACACTAATAAAATGTTGAGTTGAATATGTGAGGAGTGTCACAAATGATATCCTAGTAGTATTCCATTTTCTCATTCTTGTAACCACAAGGGTTGGATTCTTTGTTTTTCTCCCTAACACTATGAGGATTTTTTAACACAAAATAAAACACCAATGTGAATTTCCATTACCTTTCCAATTCACTAAAACATTAAGTAATGTACCATGGTGAATGAGGTTTCCCAAGGACAAGGAATGTTGGGTGAAGAAGGTTAGTGAGTAACATTGAGGTATATTAAAGGGTGTAATGATTGAGAAGAGTAGTTTCCTCAGTTAAGGGCATGTTCCATGATAGGGAATTCCTATGGATGGTCATGAAATTTTTTTGAGACAATAAGGCATGGTGTGGATCCTAGTGTCTAAGAGGGTGTAAGAGAGTATTTATGGGAATCTATAGCTTCCTCTACACCATATTGCCTCTCAATGATTTTGAAATCATAAAGGATTGTGTCATATATAAAATCAGCCATAAGAAGTGGAAAAATATCAATATTTTAATTGAAGAGGTAGAGTATTGCAATTTTTCTTTTCTTGCAACAATATAAATATTGATATGCATCACAAGAGACATGCACATTATAGAAGGGATTTAATAGTTATCTCAAATATACAAAGAAATAGAGATACAAAGATCAGATCAAAAGAACAAGAATAGAAAAGGAATGCCACATGAAAAAATTTCAAACAAGATTAGAGGTTTTTAATAGAGGTTCTTAGTTTAAAGAATAAGAGTCTTCATTTCATTAAAACTTTAATCCCTTTTAATCTACTATGATATATAATATATGAAATGAAGGAAAATATTTAAGTTAGAGTCATACAAGTAATGCAAGAAAGTATATGAATAGTTTTTATCATGTTTTTAAAAAAAAAATTAAAATGTCATATCAAGAAATGTGTGCTACATAAAAATATACAACAAATAGACCTATAGATACCTCAAATATGAAATGTAAAATATCTAGAATGAAATAAGGAGAGATGAAAAGAAGAGATGTAGAGGCCCCTTTAGGAAATTCTCTATATTAATAGTAGGACTGAGCAATCATCTTCGTTAAAAACTTAAAAGAGGTTATATCCTAATAAAGAGATATAAAATATCAATAATGAGAAGAGAAACATACCTTTAACTAATAAGGTTCTATGACAAAGGAGTTGTCAAAATCAAGAGCAGGTAAGAAGATGCATAATCAAGTTTGGATTAATCTTTCACCTGAGTTTGGATAGGATTTGAAGGCTATAACCTATTGGAAATATCTTTCCTAGAATCAAACTACACTCATTTTCATAAAAAACACTTAATGTCTCATTCATTTTCAATGTAGAATAAATTACCATATGCCTCACTTAGAGACTATACATAACTAGAACTTGCACACTATGAAAATTTTATCTTTAAACATGTAGTCTCTTGTCCAAAATGACACCCTCTATTCAAAACATTTAGAATATTTATGCTTAAAGAAATAAATTTCTTTAGACATTCTGTCCCACAACACTCAGTTAAAGTATCACTAATTTTCATTTTCACTAGATGTTCATTTTCAATTCGAATGTTAGGAGATTTTGTTAATCTCATTGTGGTTTTGACAAAGTAGTGACAAAACACTTATTCATTGTCTAGCAAAGAACAGCTCAAGCTAAGTGCATAGTGTATGTCGAGCATAAGCCTCTAGACAATACATGTCAAGTACTATGACAGTTATTGTTGAGTACTAGTATGTTTCAAACAATTAGAGCGTGCTAGGTCAATTAGGTACCAAGCAAATGGAAGGAGTTGAATAGAAAGTGTATGTCAAATGATTTAGGTGTCGAGAAAGAGTGAGTGTTGAGCCATTCAAAAGCTGAGTATTAGTATATATAGCATAGTAAAGGCCAAGCATTAGAGTCTAAATTGATGTTGAATTATTAGTCTTTGACATAGATGTTTTTTATGGCACAAAGTTTTATGTAAACCATTTTTGGCCGACATGAACGTGAATTTTTTATATTAAAGAATAAGGATCTAGTCATATTATGAATCCCTATACAATTACATGCAGCCAATCAAATAAAGCGAGGATTTAGGCAACAATAAGGATCAACCATAGTTGTTGATTTTAAACTAACCCATCTCCATAATGCCTATTGAGAGAAGTAAACCCTTAGGGGGAGTATGCATGTGAGGAAGTTGTGAAGAGAAGCATTACATGCATATGGAGAGGAATGCTAAGAGAATAGAGAGAATTTCAAGGTGGAAATGATGGCTAAGTTATGGAACTACAATGTAGAATCTAGTTGAGAAGAATAGAGATAGATAGTGAAAGGATAGAGAAGATAGACCTTATTAAGAGGATCAAGAGATAACTAGTAAAGAGGATATCTAACATAAAGAAACAAGGTTCTAAGTGAAGGATCAGGCGTTGAATCATTTTAATAGGTGATACAAAGTAAATCTCTTAATAGTGTAGTCTTAATAGGCTTTTGTAAATATCCTAATAGAGTGCCTACTTAATTGTGAGTTTAAATCCTTTAATCAAGGTGAGACCCAAAAATCTTGTAAGCCTTTAACAAGGAAGACCTTTCACATGGTAGATCATAGATTAAGATCAAAACTTTGTAGCCATAATAGGCCACACTTTACAATTGCAGTAATGAAGATTTGTGGGTGTCATCCCCGCCCTAGTTTTACTTTCTCCTTGGAGGGTTTTTGGGTAACCAAAATCTTATGTGTTATGTGTTGATTTATTTCATGCTTTGGATGTGATGAATGGTTACTTGTTTTAGTTTACATGTTAAGTTATGAGATGGATGTATGGTGAAATGCTTTAGAGGTAAAAGTTTTAAGTGTTGATTCACCGACCCCCCCCCCCTCCCCCACACCCTGCCCCATTATTATTTCTAACAAATTTTGTAATCTTTATCACATATGATGTAAGTCCTCTATTTTCCATTCCCAAATCATAGCGTTGTATGTTTGCATCTAACCGTACTTGGAGACAACATTTGATTGGAAAGTTACAAGGACAATGACAATTCATAATAGCAATAGTCAAAACATGTCATACATGGTAGAAAATAACTTAGCTTCAAAAAGAATGCAAAAATTTAATGAGATAATCAAAAAACACTTACAGAGGCATATGAGATAAGAGTATCAATAGTATCAATGAAAAGACATGCATTTGAGAGGAAATGGTTCTGACTGAACACCTTTATGAAAGTTAGAGAGAGACACACAAATGCTATCATACTCTCAAGCTTTATAAGTAGGAAGAAATGTCATGATCAAGGTACTAATATTTATTTTTAAATAAAAATAAATATATTATAAAATCTTTAGGAATACTACAAGAGAATCATAGTTTTAGTAAACATAGAAATCAAAGACAACCACATTTATCAATGGAAGATACAATAAGAATCTGTTGTAAAATAGTTTAAATGGTGATGTATTGAATATTATAGAAGAAAATAATAGAACCGCTATAAAATCACAGAGGAAAGGCCTTCTATGAAATCTCATTCCAATGATGTTACACAAATAATTCATAATAGCTAGAATAGAGGCATTTCATAGTACCATGTACTTATAATTTATAATACACTAGATCAAACATAAAATCATGGAAATGCTACAATTATATCAAAAAAATTCATATATAGAATTTACTTTTTAGATATATTCCAAGGCTTCAAGTGTACATGAATAAAGGTAGTAAAGTTGCATGAATGTGTTACATTTCAACTACACCTTCCAATAAATATAATAATAATTGTGACTACAAAGATATGGGTGTCTATCGTGATAATGATACATACTAAATAGAGATTACACATGTTGATTGACCATTTCCAACCTTAAGGTAAATATAATAAATAATGGACAAGAACAGTATGTGCCAAATAACAAAGAAACATTAGACATAGATATGAAGACAATATATGTCAATGTTGGAAAAGCCCTTCTAAATCTGTCAAGAGGGTTGTAATTTTGTGAGGAAACATCAAATTGAGGGTACCTAGAATAAAAAGAGGAAATCTATAGTTTTTCAGAGATTGTGAGGACATTTACATGCACAACATGGAGAGCACATAGTGTTTTTGGAAATAAGGCACATTTATGATGTGGAATGATCCTTTTAAGGATCTTCTAACTATTGGAGAGTCTGTTGGAGGTTTAGCTGAAGTAGTAGAGTGGCTAGGAGAACTTAGAATTGTTCCTTGTTGGGAGAAGTTGAGTAGTGTCTTGAAGTGACACTTTTGATGTGAGAAGTCGTATCTCACAAAATCTTGAAAAAGTTTGTCCTTGTTGAATATCATGACCATATATTTGATCCACCTCACTCCATCACATGAGAGTCTAAAGGAACCTAGTAGATGTTCCTAAGCCTAGGGGTGAGTGACATGAAGTTAGAGAGTTGGTTATGATTGTCATAAATTGGGGTACTGGTAACTATAATAAATATGAGTTTTATGGTGTCAAGTTATTTGTGAATAAAGTTAGGCAATGTTAAGTGTTTTTTTTATTCACCATAGAGTTCAAGAGGTTCTCCATGTGGAAGTGTATTGGAGATTCAAGGTGTAGACACCTAAATCTAATTACTTCACTTAAGTAATCCTATTTAGTTATCTCCTAAGACATCATTGATTAAATATTAAATATTTCATTAATTCAATGTCATCCCCTAGTTAATTAATTCATTTAATTGACTATAGTCCAATTGATAAATTTAAATGGAAATCCATGGTCCAATTATCAATTAAATCCCTATTTTCCTATTAAATTAAATAATTGCACTATGACTATTTAATTTAATTCTACGTCCCCTTTTTATTAAATAAATCATTTAATAAATCAAAACCCAACCTCTAACTATTCCTAAATCCCTATCATTGTCTAAATCCAACCCATTCACCCATACTAATCTTATTTAATCAACTAATTAAACCCACTTAAGTGGCTAGGACACTTGCCTTCTAATCCCCCTTCTAATCCAAGCCTAATCCCCACCCTAAACATGTGCACAACTTTAATCCTAGATTAAGAATTTCTAAGCCAAACCAAAGTCAAACCCCCTCTTACACCCCACCCACATGCACTAAATGATCTTACAAAGACTTAATACCTTCTTCACATCTCTTACATGCTCTTACATTCGTCTTACACACTCCATCCCCCTAAAAACTCTTTTGTCCCCCTACTTTCCCTCCATTTTTCCCATCCTCTCACATCCTCTCTCCTTGTGACACTTGTCACAAGGCTATGGATTTGAGAAAGCACAATGCATGTGCTTCCCTCTCCTTGCATCCTATCCATCCCTCATCAATGTGTTGGTATTTTAAAACTATAAGTCTAAAACAACACCAATCTATGAAAAGTAAGAGTAGTTGCCTAGGGGTTAACTATTTCCCATATTCGACAAGAACTTATTCAAATTTGGACAAAATTAGACAAAGCATAAGGGTTTTCTACACTTTAGGCTCTATAGGGCCAAGGCATGTGCACCTAGGGATTTTTTTCACTTATCTATTGATCTTCCTTATCTAGAATTTATCCCTTATAGTAGAAAATGGTCTAACATCTTATTTCAATTGAGAACAATAATTGATTTATAGCAGCAAACTATAAACTCAATAGCTATTACAATAATTGAATGACCAACATGTAGTTCGTTGTTACAAGATAATTGCTTTTGTTTTGAGTGTGATTTATGTAACTAAATGACTACTTCAATTTGCATCTCAATTAATGACCAGTGCCTTATCCATTGTTACACAAAGTCATATCAGTAAATCTTGATCCATTTAATTGACTTGCAACTAAATTTATCAATTGTTAACTCTAAATCCCATTCTTATGATATCTCTCCCATATATTTAAAAACCATATCAATTCATAGAAGTACTTACTTTATTTCTTGAATTAAAAGCAATAATGAATTGACATACAACATATCCCAGCTGCATTAAATTGAAATGAAATTTTCTCACTCAATCTCAAAATAAAAAAATATGAAAATGGAGAAAGAATTCAATGACATGGATATTCAGAACTTCCTCTTGTATTTATCTTCTTGAGAACAATACATATCCGATAAAAAACTTAGAATAACTCTGTATTTGGCAATTTTTTCATTCAATATCCATTATATTCTCAGAGTACAAAATTGAAACAACACCTCATTAACATAAGAAAAATAGATTGATTGTAAATATCATCAACACTAAAATAAATAGAACTCAGACCTTCAACTCCCATCTTGGGAATCCTTTTATAGAAAAGGATTGCAACAAGCTTCAGATGGGAGGACACTTATCAAAAATTGATTTAAAAATAAAGTAAAAAAACATTCTAGATATTTCATTTTTATAAACATTGTTTGCACTTGGATAAAAGTGGGGAAGCAGTTCCAAAATTGGCAAGTGGCAACTTTTCCTCAAGTATCTCCAAGATGAACATGTGATGTAACACCCCGCTAAGGAACCAAAAAGAAGGTAACCTAAAGTTTTACTAAGATTGACAATTTTTTTTTTTTTTTAAATAAAGATAAAATAATAGTTATAGGATAGCAAAAGCAATTAACATACACTCATACATCAACAACACATAAATAGGTTACAACTCTTATGGGTCCCATGATGTTGAATCACATTTAATTTTAATTAACACTAAATCCAATATATAATAAATCCATATTAAATAATAATATAGCATGAATCCATTTAAATAATATACAATTATATATGATGCCACCTGGAAATAAACAAAATGCAGAACCATCCACTGTACAGGTCACAAGGTATGAAAGGCTAAAATAATATACATCATGAAATAAATTACATCATCTTTTAAGATCTTATGAAATAAAATACAATACAATACGTATAACCATTTATCATAGAAATACAAGAATAGATAGAAAGCAACATCTGCACAAACACATCTAGCACTGACATTTGACAGTCAGATCTTAATGGTATAAGAAAAAGCACTACCACCCAACCTTGTGGAACCCAAAAAGACCCACTCTCACTATGCTGAGGAGATAAACTCAAGTCCCAAATAGGATAAAAAACTCAAAAGTTAGAACCAACAACTAGGTTCAAGGAAACACCTAAAAGCAAACTATCTCAAAGGGTAACAACACACAAGTATTAACTAAACCCAAAGGCAACACAAACATGTAGGAAATCTATTATGCATGTGGACAAGTGTCATCGTACGAACCAACTCTAGGGTTACCAAGCTAGTCTTTTAATCCTCTAGCCCCCTAGTGACTCTATGCAGCACTAGTATCTTTTCTACTTGCAATGCATACTAATGATGCATGGTCGTAGTCAAGCATCCTCTCTACTCCCAACCTAGCCTATACTAGCACTCAAGGCATGAGTGAGCAAACAATGAATCTTATTAATTCATTTTAAAACCATTTAATGAAATGTTATCACTTATTAAACAACCTACAATAGGTTACCTGTCAGCCTCTTTAGGGCCTTGGCCTCCATTACAAGACACTTCCCAACACGACATAAGATAACCTACCCTAAGCTCAGTAAAATCAAAATATCACAAAAGACTACATATCATACATTAGTTCTAAAATAAACAACTGGCAAGCACCAAAAATCACTGATCATAATCATAGATTCCACCAAAATGATCATCCTAATAGGACTAATCCCAAAATCAAGTAAAAACCAAACCACATTGTCATAACATTACGTCACCAAGCACAAATCATACAAACACCTCAATCCTATACAAGCGACTCAGAAGTAATCCAAAAACAACTGATCAAAGACTCAAAGGTTATATCAAATAGTTCACAACATTCACCTCAGTTTCACAAAAGAACATTGGTCAAAGCTAAGTCAACATGACACCCAACAATAAAATCACACATCACAAAAAAAGTGCACACAAAAGTAAATTTCATAATTCATTAGGTTTTGAAAATTCTAAAGTTCAATATTTACTAAAGGTTTTTAGATTAAATCATAGACAATTCTATATTGGAAATCAATTTTCTCAACCAAGGGTTTCAACCCAGAGAAATTATGAAAATAGAAACACAACAAACATGGAGAAGATAGGAATTTGCAGAACGAGCAACTACTGCACAATCCCACAAGATCTTACCTAGATCTAATGCTAAAACAATGAACACACAAACACACAAGAATCTTCCTTTTCCTTTGAAAACCCTCTTTTTGAAAATTGGCTCCTCCAAACTTGTGTGTCTAGAAATGAGCTTTGATTTCCTTTATAATAGTTTTTTTCCCTAAATTAGGGCTTTGATCATGCAATCATGTGAAAACTCTTTTTCTTTAATTATTATATTTTAATTTTCATACACACTTTATGCAATTTAATTAAAATAAACTTTATTAAATTAAATCTTTCACCTCAGCCTGACAAAACCTGCTTTTTGCCTCATTGGATTTCTTTCCCGTCATTACCTCTTGAGTATCAGGATCCTCAAATTGTCAAATTTTTTGCTAATAAATTGGAAATATTCCTTAAGCATGATCTTATACCCTATTATTGGCCACATTTGGAAGTGAGAGTCTATTTACTTTTAGACTTGTAGAAACCTTTCCCTTCTCACTTAGAAACTAATTCTCAATGAGGCTTATGGGACTAGTCACTCAAAATTTAGGATGAGCAAATAGTTCATAAATTTCAAGAAAGATTGGGTCACTTTAATACTCAATATCAATATTCAATTCATGGCTTACAAGAATTATGCTCAAATCATAAGATATATCCCAATTTATGTGCTCATAAAGTTTCATTAGAACCAGTTTGCAACATGGATATTATGATTTCCTCATAGTTTGCCAATCCTTCAGCAGAAAATAAGAGTTTGGTTATTCACAATCCCATAGAAGTTAATTTTTATATGTTTTTAGAATCAATTTTACCTTTTATCTAATGCTTTTTAGTTGGGCTAAAGGATTTTCATGATTCTCTATCATTGAAACCTTCTTTGTATTATTTGGATTTGAATGCAATAGAGAGTAAGTAGTCACATTCAGAATTGTCACTAGTTTGTCATAAAACAAGTGACGTTATTTCCAAGAGTCAGTATGCAGATTGGAAAACTCATCAAATTGGAGATCAGATTGTTTCTACAATTGCTACTAATATAATCTTTGGTATAATAGAGGAAGAAGGATTCAATTTATGTAATCAAACAAATAATGATAATGATGAGCTACTTAAAGAATTTCATTTTTGGAACAGTCAAATTGCCCCACAGAAAGCTACTAGTTGTAAGACTTTAGAGCTTGAAAAAAGTGCATGCCAAGCTAATGAAACGATTTTTTATTTGGAATCTTTCACTAGTTAGCATCCATTTAGGAGTTGAGGATTGCATATATCAACAAGTGGTTATAAATTTAGATTCCCAATATGAGGACACAAACTTGGGGGAACCTGAGATTAGTAGGGAACAATCTAATTCACAACCTCAGAATATTCTAAGTCTATTTGACCCTCACTAATCTTTATCAATTTTTCAGTCTCCCTCTCTTCGTCAACAAACACTCAAGACACCCAAATTGAGAGGTTGACCTAAGGGATCAAAGGCCAGAATTGACATTGCTTTAGGTATCCAGTTGACATTAGATGATAAGTTCATAGTTACCAAGAGAGTGACAAGGAGAAAAATTGTTCTCCTTGTCAACAATGAAATTTATCTCATAGAATGTCAAAGGCATAAATGCCTCTAATAAGAGAATTAAGATTCATCAGTTAATTGAATCAATGAAAGCTAATATTGTGGTGTTACAAGAGACAAAATTATCACAAGGTACATTTCAAAAAACCATGGCTAAATGGTCAAGGTGGTCTTCATTGCATTCTCCTAGCATTAGATCTTCTGGCGGTCTTATTGTTCTATGAAATCCATTAACAGTATAGGGACATCTTACTTAGCAACATACAAATTGGCAGTTGCTGCAGATGTTAGAGTTTGATGTTTCTTTCATTTTGATCAATGTTTATGGTCCTACTTCTACTCAAGATAAACTTAAAATTTGGGATAAAGTATAAGAGTTAATTCAATTCCAAAACTCCCACCAAATTATCCTTGGTGGTGACTTCAATGCAATTTTGAATCAGAATGAGAAAGTTGGTAGCATTTGCCCACCTCTTGAAATTATTCAAGATTTCACACAATTTGTGGAGAATAGTGATTTAATGTACATTCAACCTTCTAATGGTAAGTTTACATGGATGAACAAGAGGCCTGGCTTTGCTCAAATTGCAGTTAGGTTGGACAAGTTTCTTCTTTCACATGAATGGAAACTAGGCAATTATCACATTCAATTTGAGATCTTGTCATTGCCAGAATCTAATCATTTTCCAATTTCCCTAAATATCAACATTCTATACCTCTTCATCATATTCATCATAAGTCCTTTTTTAAATTTGAAAGTATGTGGTTGCGACATCCACACTTTCTTCCACCTCTGATATATGCATCAATTTGCCATGAAATTGAAACATGTTAAAGAGCAGATCAAAAATTGGAACCAACACATTTTTAAGAATGTATTTAAGCAGAAAGAGGTTGTCAAATTATAATTGCATGAAATTTATAGTAACATAATTCAGCATGGGATGGATAATGATACTTATGTAAAGCAAAAAAATCTTCAGCAGGATTGGGAAGAATTGTGTAGTAGGGAGGAAGAATATTGGAGACAAAAGTTTAGAGAAGTATAGTTAAAACAAGTAGATAAAAATTCATGCCTTAACCCAACAAAAGCGAGTAGCTAAATCAATATTTCAAAATATGGACTCATATTTGGGCACTATTTTAACTAATGCACAACAAATTAGAGATGAAGGTGTCAAGTTTTTTAAGAACCTTCTTGCGCCAGCAAAATATCCAATGCCCTTGCCCTCCCAAGTGGAGGATTTTATTCAGAATATACCAACAATGGTATCTCCCACTGAGAATAATAAACTCATGGCCCCTTTCACTATTCAAGAAGTTAGAGAGCTAGTCTTCTCCTTTCCCCCAGATAAAGCTCCAAGACTAGATGGTTTTCCTACACGCTTTTCTCAAAGTTGTTGGGATTTTATTGGGTGGGATTTATTAGCAACTATTGAGGAATCCAAAAAAATTAGATCTATGCTCAAGTACTATAATTCTATAAACATTGCAATCATTCCAAAAATTAAGGAGCCTAAAACTTTCACAAAGTTTTGCCCAATTTCACTTTGTAACTTGACATACAAGATCATCACTAAAGTTATTTATTTGTGTCTTCAACAACTTCTTCTAATAATAATTTCTCCTGAACAAGGTGGCTTTGTTCTAGGAAAAGAAACAATGGAGGGAGCAATGGTAGCTCATGAAGTTCTTCATTCCATTAATATTAGTCAATCATCCAATTTTGTAATCAAGCTAGATATGCAAAAGGCATATGACAGAGTATGTTGGAATTTTCTTTTCCAAGTTCTCTAGAAAATGGGTTTCTCTAAAAGTTGGTGTAAGTGGATAAAAGCTTGCATTTCAAGGGCTTGGTTTTTAATTATTATTAATGGATCAGCATCAAATTTCTTCTCTTCCACAAAAGGTGTCTAGAAAGGTGATCCACTTTCCCCAGCTTTATTCATTATCATGGCTAAAGCTTTTAGTAGGAATATTAAGCATCATCACTTAATTAACAAGTGAAAAGAAGCAAAAACTGAGGGCGCGTCAATTTCCATCATGCACTCTTTATTTGCTAATGACACATTACTTTTTGGTGTTTCCCAAGTTTCAAAGGCCAAGCAGATCAAGAAAATATCAAAACTATATTCAGATGTTTTAGGGAAGAAAATTAATTCTCAAAAATAAAAATAAATCTTATTTAACACAAACAAAGTTATATCAGACAAGATAGTGCATATCTTGGGATTTTCTAAGGATTTTCTACCTTCCACCTATCTTGGGATTCCTTTTTTTGTGGGATCCAATAAGAAAAGGTTTTGGGATGGTGTCCTCCAAAGAATTAAGAGCAAAGTTGTCTCCTAGAAAGTAAGATGGTTATCCCTATCAGGAAAAATCTTACTTATTAAGTCATTACTTTCAGCAATTCCAAATTATTATTTGGTTGTCATGCAAGCCCCATCATTAGTCATATCAAAAATTTAGAAAATTATTAGAGGCTTTCTATGGGCAGGAAATATGACAAATGAAAAGAAAATTCCACTTATCTCTCTCCAAGACATGGCACATATTCCTGCTTTAGGATGAGCTAGAGTTCATGATTTGACAACAAGGATTAAAGCATTTGGTGGTAAGTTGGTCTCGCAAATGTACACTAAATCATAGTCAAAATGGTGTCAAATAATGCAACAAAAATATTTAGATAACAATGATCCACATAGAACATTCTCTATGTTGGATCCTCCTAAGGGTTATGTTATTTGGGATTTTATGATTGCATCCAGAGACATTGTTCTTAAATACATTTTCCAGGAATTAAATTATGGTGACAAGATTAATTTTTGAAGAGACTCTTGGAACGGGCAACCTCCATTAATCGCAATGCCAAATATTCAAGAAATTTTGTTAGTTTTAGAAGTAGAGTGGGGTAATCTTGTTATTCACTTTGTGGATGCAGTATGCATTTTATCAAGGAAAGTAATATGGCAAGATCCAGATCAGCTCCCTTTAGATATCTAGTTTAAAGAGCAGTTGCAATCTATTCTTTCAGAAAGATAGGCATTTGTATTAAAGTATGAGGAGTGATTGCTATGCATTCCAACTAAGAATGGTAAATATTCAACCAAGGAAGGATATAAACTTTTACAATGAGTTACATTAGACAAATATCCATCTTGAGCCTATATATTTTGCTAGAATAAGGTAGTGTTATCTAAGGTTGGTTGCTTTGTATGGCTAGAAATTAAACACAAGATTCTAACAAGTGATTGGTTGGAAAGGCTAAGTATTGCTCCTCTATTCAAATGCGTATTATGTGATGAGAGTATGAATCAGTAGATCATCTTTTTGTAAGGTGTCATTTTGCATACCAATGTTGGATGTTTGTTCTAAACAAATTAAATTATCCTACTCCATTACAGAACAACATTTGGGATATTTTTCAAGCATGGCCAGTTATTTACCCTAATGCCTTCTTTGTGGGAATTTGGAAATGCACTCCTGCATTAGTAATTTGGGAAATTTGGTGGGAAAGAAATAAGAGCATCTTTAGAAAAGAAGTATCCTCCCTAGACAAAGTGCTAGAAAATATTAAAAAATCAATTTTAGAAGTTACTAATGCAAGTGTTAGTAGATGTAAATTTAATCCAATTATTACCTCTTGGGATGAAGGTATCATTCAGGAATGGAAATCAATATTTATTCCATTAGGATTTGGCCCAATCAGAAGAATTCAAACAAGCATAGATAGGTCTACAGTATAGTGGCAACCTTCTCAATTTGGTTTTGTTAAGCTCAATTTTGATAGGACATCCAAAGGAAACCTAGGTCAATCAGGATTAGGGGCATGCCTTAGAGACTGCAAAGTTAAAGTGCTTGCAATTAAAATGACGCCCTTACCTTCAAGAACTAACAATATAACTGAGGCTTAGTCATTACTATTAGGATTAATTCTTGCCAAGAAATGGAACTTTCAACATGTCTAGATAGAAGGTGACTCTCAAGTTATAATAACAGCATGCATCAAGAGACAAACATCTTCTTGGCAACTTTAGCATGTTATGAAGCAAATATGGATCCTAATTGATCAACTATCTGATGTGACAATAATACACACATACAAAGAAGGGAATAAAGTCACAAATTATCTTTCCAATTTAGGCTACAATAGGTTTACCAATTTTACAATGCAACCATAAATTCTCATTGAGAAATATAAAGATTTACAAATACTAATTAACAATGAGTTAGTAGATTGTTAGAACTAATTACTACTTATTTCCCCTAATCAAAATTATTATGTTAGTACTTAGTCAAGTTAGTGAATTTCTTGCCAACTTACTTTTTTACTACCAAGCATCATGAAAGTTGACATCACCTGGATATGATTAGCTCTCAAAATGGTTGCATGGTGTATATTACATAAGGTGAGATCAATACGAAGATTGAATATGAAAAGTATTCACATGGTTTTCGGTCCTTCGTATGCTCTGCACATATTCACAAAAGGTTGATAATTATTATTTTGTATTGGTATTATGAAGGTCTCTGATAATCGTTTTATAAATGGTGACATTGGCCTCTCCATTTTCACATACGAGCGAAGAAGAGTGATCTTGGTTATACCCTATTTGAAAATGTCCTTGCCTTTGGAGTCATGTGTTAAGTGTGAATCTTGTAATCAATTTCACTAGTCCCTATTGCCCAAAATTTATCAAATATAGATTAATTCAAATGTTAATGAAATAGTTCTGCCCCTACAAATTGATGATAGGGTCATGGATGAGATGTTCTCTATTAATTCTCCAACGATTTGATTGGTCTTCGACAAGTAATTGGTGAAGAAATTTTATGCCCTTTTGTGAGACACTTCCTATTTCCATCAAATGTTGTGTCTATTTTCCTTTTGAATGGCATGGATTTGTTACAATTAGTCCACATGCTAGAAAATTTGGTGAGAAAAGTTGTTCTTCCCCAATTTTGGAATGAAAATAAACTTGCAAATGCTATGCAATAGTATGATTTATGGTCCGGTAATGCATTAATTGGTGGTCTATTTTAAAGGTCTCAACTATTATAGTGACATGAGTACATGGTCATGTTTGATGCTCTTCAGAAAGCTTTTGAAAGGCAGAATCATCACCTTATGAAATCTTCTCTCCAAACCACTACAAGGGCACTAGGTTATCAGTTGGAAGAAAGAGTTAAGCATACTGGTTACGCCATTTTGGATATATTGAGCCTATCTAGTATTGACTATGTTTCTCAAAATCATGAAGGGTCTTCCTCAGGGGTATTTTAGGAGATGTAGCAAGGTTCACAAGATGATTATTCGGTTACTAACCAGGAGCACAGGCATAGAGTATCGATTGTGATATGGGAGACAACTACTAGTGGGGAGATGGCTTTAGGAATAGGTTGGGAACTGACTCGCCTTGTCAGCCAAATATGTCAATGGGAAAATGAAAATGTTGGTCGATCTCCTCCCGCTTTGGGTTTAGAGAATAGGTCAGGGTGGGAGAAATCTCCTATCATTCCTTCTTCTAATGATTGGAGATGTACATCAAATGACCCAAGAAATGCACATGGGGAGACACACACAGATATGGAGGATATGGAGGAGTAAGATTGGAAACAAAAAAATTTGATTTTTTTGAAATACGTTTAAACAATGTTAAAACCTGATGTCTCTGCATGTTAATTGCTCAAAATTTTGTAAATAAGGGAGTAAGGATATGCTTTGATTATATGATTGAGAACCTTATTGTCAATATAAATAGTTGTAAATGTCAATAATCTTTATATTTTGTGCGACGATGCCAAATTTTCTTCCTAATTCTTTCCCGATTGAGCCTTTTTGAATCAATTTATTTGAAATTTTAATAAAAATATATTTAGTGGCTTGTCCACTTTTGTCAAAAAATAAATAAATTTTTTTGAAGTGTTTTTAATAATATATTTATTAATTTAATTAATAATATTATTTAGAGTTTATTATTAAAATAAAACTCATAAATAATTATCATTACATTAAATAAATATAACTACACCACAATTAGAACCATAACTTTAGCTTTAAATTTTCATTCTTTTATTTAAATAAATTCATGAGACATTTTTTTACTAATATATTTCTTAACTCAATTAATAACATTATTTAGATTTTATTATTAAAATAAAACTCCTAAATAATTATCATTAAATTAAATAAATATAAATACATCAAAAATAGAACTTTGATAGAGTCTTTTAAATATAATTCTTTCATGCACATTTAAAGAACTTTTTAATTAAAATATTTTTTTATATTTTCTTTTCCTCCACTTTATTAATTAGTACAAGCACTATTTAAAGCATAGTTTATTATTTAAATTAATAAGAATATTAAAGCTCGTCATTTAAATGCAACTCTAATATAATAATTATTAATTAAATAATTATAATAAAACAATATTAAATCTTTAATCTTTTAATTCTATTTTTATTCAACTTCTTAAATTAGACTTTTAAAATAAACATTTTAAACTGAAGTACATATTTAATAATGTAATTAAATAACATCATATTATAATTTCTCCTTAACCAATTTTCTAAATTTGGACCTCTAAATTTAGACCTTTAATTTTAGACTTCTAATTTTAGACCTATAAATTTAGACTTCTAATTTTAGACTTTTTATTTAAAGTATAAATTTAATTAGTTTTTAATTAATCAAATATTCACATATTTTAATATTTCCTTTTTAATCAAATAATATTTATTACTCAACTAATAATATTATTTAGGGTTTATTATTAAAATAAAACTCCTAAATAACTATTATTATATTTAATAAATATAAATACATCAAAATTAGAACTTTAATTAAATATTTTAAATTTAATTCTTTTATTTAATTAATTTATCTATTAAATAAATATAATTAAATATTAAATTTTCTTTATAAAATTTTCATTAAATTATCTTTTAATTTGATTTAATTATAACAGAAAATCACCACATGCCCACAAGACTAAATACAACCCATCATACATAACATAAAACTAAATCAAACACCAAGGTCAAAATCATGAATTTATGTCACTTAACGAATTCAAAAAGGTGAAACTAACTCAGATACTTGTCCTATTTTCTAGGACAATTAGCTTAGGTTAGTATTTGGACTCAAAAGTCATCTCCCCACTTATACCATTGAAATATTGCGATAGAGTACGCTCATCCTAGTAATTTAGGGAAGTCGATACCTAGTACCTGCAATATGCATAATTCCATGCATGTACAAACATAATATTCTAAACTAAATAGGTAATGGAAGGAAGTGGTGCATCATGTAGATCCCAACAAGTAGGTGACTACGACTCCTTTAACCACATCAGAAACGCCAAACATAAAGAAAATATACACACACACCATACACATGCAAGTATGGGGTATGTATCCATAGAAACTACATAAAAATCATTCGTCTAACTAACATAATTGAAAGTCACTACATGAACATATATATCATCATTGAAATAATCATGAAATAACTAGAATAACTAGTATTAAAGTAGCTCAACACATCTATTAACTAACTATGAAATACAATCAATCAATTCCAATAATCTAGCACCACTAATCATAAAACATAATAATAGAACAAGCCCAAAAAAATCTAGTCATTTTTTTTAAGAAAAGTCAAGTAGGGGTAGGCATTACATGTGAGCACCTTAACAACCTATCACTATCATTGTTTGTTCTCTATTTTTTTCTTTCTGCCTTTTAGTTCTGATTTCAACTACTTAATCATTATCCCCGAATGGTAAGGCTTTTATGCCAACTATGACTTCCCAAATTGCAATATCAGTTTCAACATCTGAGCAGGTGTCATCTCTAATCATGTTTAACTCTTCAAGGATCTTACTCCATTTGGCATCTATGATGGCCTTGACCTCTACAGTTACCTTACCCATTTCTAATTCCACCTTATACAAAACATCAATCAAATTGTGATATTGTTATCATGATTTAACTTTGTGATTTTGAGTCAAACTCATTGACCCATGTTACATGAGTAGTGATTCAACAAGAATCCATCTCTCATGAGAATAAATGGAACACTTAGCACTCATTGGATCTAGGTGATTCTCACAGGGGTGAAGCACCGGGACTTCCCGATAGGTCGCCCATCCCAGTGCTACTCCAACCTGAGCGTGCTTAACTACAGAGTTTCCTCCATGGTTAAACCCAAAGCTTGCAACCGCATTTGCAAAACCTTCACCAAGTGTTGTGCCTTATGAACCATTCATTAGAAAGCCCCTTAAGCTCATCAATTGATAAGTAGGAGATAATTTCCACAGCAAGTCAAGTTGTGATACTACTATCAGGATTTAACTGTGTGATTTTGACTCAAACTCATTGACCCATGTTACATGAGTAGTGATTGAATAAGAATCCTTCTCTCATGAGAATAAATGGAAAACTTAACACTCATTGGATCTAGGTGATGCTCACAGGAGTGAAGCATTAGGACTTCTTAAGAGGTCACCCATCCCAGTACTACTCCAGCTTGAGTGCACTTAACTACAGAGTTTCCTCCATGGTTAAACCCAAAGCTTGCAACTCCATTTTCAAAACCTTCACCAAGTTTTGTACCTTATGAACCATTCATTAGAAAGCCCCTTAATCTCATCAATTGATAAGTAGGAGATAATTTCCACATCAAGTCAAATTGTGATACTGCTATCAAGATTTAACTGTGTGATTTTGAGTCAAACTCATTGACCCATGTTACATGAGTAGTGATTCAACAAGAATCCATCTCTCATGACAATAAATGGAACACTTAGAACTCATTGGATCTAGGTGATGCTCACAGGGGTGAAGCACCAAGACTTTCTGGGAGGTCACCCATCCCCCAAATAGTTAAATCCTGATAGCAGTATCACAATTTGACTTCTTGTGGAAATTATCTCCTACTTATCAATTGATGAGCTTAAGGGGCTTTCTAATGAATGGTTCATAAGGCACAACACTTGGTGAAGGTTTTGCAAATGGGGTTGCAAGCTTTGGGTTTAACCATGGAGGAAACTTTGTAGTTAAGCACGCTCAAGCTGGAGTAGTACTGGGATGGGTGACCTCCCAGGAAGTCCCAGTGCTTCACCCTTGTGAGCATCACCTAGATCCAATTAGTGCTAAGTGTTCTATTTTTTCTCATGAGAGATGGATTCTTGTTGAAACTTAAGTGGCTTTCTAATGAATGGATTCTTTCAAAATCACGCAGTTAAATACTGGGATGGGTGACCTCCCATGAAGTCCCAGTGCTTCACCCCTATGAGCATCACCTAGATCGAATGAGTGCTAAGTGTTCCATTTATTCTCATGAGATATGGATTCTTGTTGAATCACTACTCATGTAACATGGGTCAATGAGGTTGACTTAAAATCACACAGTTAAATCCTGATAGCAGTATCACAATTTGACTTGTTGTGGAAATTATCTCCTACTTATCAATTAATGAGCTTAAGGGGCTTTCTAATGAATGGTTCATAAGGCAAAACACTCGGTGAAGGTTTTACAAATGGGGTTACAAGCTTTGGGTTTAACCATGGAGGAAACTTTGTAGTTAAGCGCGCTCAGGTTGGAGTAGTACTGGGATGGGTGACCTCCTGGGAAGTCTCAATGCTTCACCCCTGTGAGCATCACCTATATCCAATGAGTTCTAAGTGTTCCATTTATTCTCATGAGATATGGATTCTTGTTCAATCACTACTCATGTAACATGGGTCAATGAGCTTGACTCAAAATCACACAGTTAATAAATCTTGATAGTAGTGTCACAATTTGACTTGCTATGGAAATTATCTCCTACTTATCAATTGATGAGCTTAAGGGGCTTTCTAATGAATGGTTCATAAGGCAAAACACTTGGTGAAGGTTTTGCAAATGGAGTTGCAAGCTTTGGGTTTAACCATGGAGGAAACTTTGTAGTTAAGCGCGCTCAGGCTGGAGTAGTACTGGGATGGGTGACCTCCTGGGAAGTCCTAGTGCTTCACCCCTATGAGCATCACCTAGATCCAATGAGTGCTAAGTATTCCATTTATTCTCATGAGAGATGGACTCTTGTTGAATCACTACTCATGTAACATGGGTAAATGAGTTTGACTCAAAATCACACAGTTAAATCCTAATAGTAGTATCACAATTTGACTTGATGTGGAAATTATCTCCTTCTTATCAATCAATCAAATTATATACTACCACAATATCTGCCTCACTATTACACTATGCCATAAACTTAGCATGATCTAGAATGTCATCATAAGAGGATGACCATTCTTACCACTCATTTACTCCTCCATTTTCATCCAATATACTGGGCACAAAATTTGGAGTCCCTATAGAAATTATTTTCATTTTATTTTGAATTAATTTTAATTTCCCTAATAAGAAACCATTTAACTCCTTTACCGTGTGAATCAATTTCCTTATAGAAATAATTACCCCTTTTGGTAAATCTTTCTTCTATGTCAACATGGGTACAAGGCTTTCAAAAAACTAGGTGTATGGGCCCCATGTTGTGAATAAGGGATACAATAAGGAGATTGCCTCAAAACATTGGTAGTTAGCCCCCTGCAAAACAATATAGCTATTGTGTACATTTGTGAGGCATATTTCAAAGAATTTATCTTATGAATTAGCAAATTCTTTATAGTTCTAATTTCTATCTCTTTGCTTGAATCTAATTCTTTCTCATCAGTAGCTATAGTATGGCCCATCACATCCCCTATTGTAGGTGCATAATGCTCTATGTGCATACCCCTATCTTCAACTTCAATAGTAGGCCTGACAATATTTTTCAATGTTCCTAATTTAGCTTATAGCTAGAGATTCATGTGTTCCAAGACATATGACTTTTTCATATCCTCTTCTTAATAACTCCTTATATTGATATACCTATCATAGGTTGTATATAATTACTCCTCCAATGCATCAATCCTATTTTTTCCCAACAAAGATGTTGAAGTCATTAATCCATAAATTTGACTACTTGACGTAGAATGGGCATTCTAGAAGATTAGATTCCCACTAGGGGAATCTTTGATTTCCATGAGAGTTGGTTTTTCATTTTTTGGAGCCAAACTCAATATTGTCATGGTTTGAGCATCAATGCTACAACTAGACCCTCTCAATTCTCCTTGTTGATTCACATCTTCAAATGAGATAGTTTTCTCTTGTCTCCTTATTTGATCCAACAAGAAAGGAGAACTAATTTCCCATCTTGGGAAGACAATCATACCACTTATTTGTATCAATTCTCTTACTTCATGAATAGTTAACTTTTCACTCTTAGGATCATACTCTTGTAGCCTCTTGACCATGTCTACTACCTTTTCATTGGAGTCACCTGGTTTCAATTGCAAGGATAAATCATTTTGTTTCAATTTGAACAAGAAGTTTATAAATTCTTCTATTTTTATGAAGTTTTCATCATTCATAAATTATTTGGCCTTAATAATCTGGTCATCTACCATTCTAGTCTATAGCTCCAACTTCTTAGCCCTTTGCTTATCTTCATTAACCTGAGCCATTGGGAAATTTTGCCTTGCCTCATCAAAATATTGGCTTCTTCTTGGCATAATTTTCAAGGCTTTTTCTCTTGCCTTTTGAGGAATTCCTACCAAATTTTTCTTCTTTTTGCTTTGTTGAGCCTATGTTGAGCTGTCTAGTTGCACTTTATCATCCCTCACTTCCACTGCAATATCTTGTTCAAGAGATTCAGGACTTACTCTATTTTTTTATCTCTTTTGGAACTTGATCTAATATCTCATCAAAATTCTTAATACACTTATTCAACCTTAGCCAATAACCATCTTCATCATAAAAACCATTAAAAGATGGGTCAATTTTCTTCATTTTTTCTTCAAAACTTATTATATCTCTCCACTTTATCATTTTGTCTCTGCATATGTTATCATCCAGATAATCTACAATTACATCCTTTTTCCATAAACATTTGGTTGCAGGCAAGTTGTATCCCCTCATTTTCTTTAAAGCATTCCTAACAACATTACCTAGATTATATGTTCATACAGGGGCAGTAGGCAATTCGTAAACTCTAAGAAATGCATCAGTTTCCTCAAATGCATTTTTACCAATGTCAAAATCCCCAATCTTAGAGCACCTACATAAGAATGTCCCCTTCTTGACATTTCAACCCAAATATTCCCTAGTTGTCGAAATTAATTGCCAAAAGAATTCTACAATTTTTAACCTCTCAGAGAAGATGTGGTGATTGAGGGCACCCAAAATCCCTAATGACTGTGTAATCTTCGAACAAAAAAATACTACCCCAATCATGCCCTAACTTTTTTCCTTTGTCAAAGCATCTAGAGGACTTTATCAAGTTCCTAACATTTCTAGGAATCCTCTCTACTATAGCTCCCAACATATTTAAAACATGGTAGACAAAATCATTATAAAATAAAATAGCATTTGAATAAGGGTAGAACCTTTGCCATACCCTTGTCCATTACTGCAAAAGCAAATTTTCTTCGAATTCTTATGTGTTTTCAATGAAGCTTTGATCAATGTACCCAATATTCTTGTATAGAATCAAATGCATCAGTAGGGAGAAATGGTAAAAATTGAAATTCTCCAATCTTCCCTCCTGGGCTGCAACAATCTCATCATGAGTGTGATTGATTATGTAAGTGACAAAGTCATACCCAACATTGGTGTATGCATCCTAAATATTCAATGCCATAATATAAAGTCCACCAATAGGATTCATAGTTTCATTTGAACCTAAAACCTTATTTAAACCAAAAATTGTATTCTATAAATATCTTTGGAATCACCCTAGAGGCACAAAATATCCTAGTTTCTTTGGTATATCTCCTTATTCCTTTATCAACTTTGAAATGTGTCTTAGCATGGTCCTACAAGTGTAGAAATTCTTATGGTTATTGAAATTCTCGTCAAATTTCTCCAAGTTAATTAGCAATGACATAGGCCCCCCTAAGTTAGAATCTTCAATAAAAGACTCTTTATCCAATGAGCAGGGTATACTTTTGTCCTTCTTCTAGGATGATTTGTTGACATGATTGTATGCTTTGATCAATGCCCTCACTAAATAAACATCAACAAAAACCTCGAGCACTATCAATTTCCTCTGATTTTTATTCCAAGGGTTAGATATAGGAACCTTTTCAAGCCTATTCTTGTAAAAGTGCCAAATTAATTCTCTCCCATTTCTATATGGCACCTCTACATCTTTGCAGAAATTGTATCGGTCCCTAAAAGCATGATCATTTGCAGATTGAAGGTTTGATAAACCTGGTAAGAAATGTATTCATTCTTTAGCAAAAGGGCTAGGGATTTTTCCTTTCAAAGAATTGAAGGAGCTTTTTCAATTTGAGCTTGTGCAATTATCTCTCCCTCTTGTTGTGCCATTGTTTCAAATTGTCACAACACTACTAAGCTCCAAACTCCAAAATATGCTCTGTAGCTTCAATTTTTCTCTATGACTTTAATGCTTTGCAACTGGTAATGAAATTCTTGGCCTTTTTAACCTTTTATCTTGTTTCTACAACTCATAGCATGGCATTAATGCATTTAAATGGCATGCACAAAATCTTCTTAGTACTTCAAAAGCTGCCTTGCACTCAAATTTGACATTGTTTGTACCTCCAACTCACCATCTATTTTGAGCTTGGACATGCACTTTAATCTTTGTTTTTTTCCTATAAAATTGAGAGTGATGATGTAGTGATTAACTTATTTTGTCCACCTCTCGGTGGCTTCATGTCTTTCTTTCACTCCTAGCTACAACCATGCAAAAATGGTTATTGTAACCATTTCACAGCTTTGCAACTTGATTATTTAATTGACTACTTAACCTTACAATGTTGTGTTATGCACTAATCTCTACTTCACCATGATGTCTTCTTTTTACCACATGAGCCTGCGAAGCAACAAACCTTAACTTTCTCTGCAACATCTTAGCAGTTAAGAGGTCATCACTTAACACCACGAAGAAGCAGTGTTAACTATTAAAACAAGCATTGTCACTCCATCACAACTCTAAATCAAACTACTTGTAAATTCCCCATAAAGTAGCAAACTATAATACTTAACCATCTTGTAGCATCGCAACAGTTAAACTATCCATCTCACTAACCCCAACGATGCAATGATCCATATCATGCAGTTACTCCACCCTTTATCATAACATCTCTACCTTAAAATATTATCATGGCTTAACATTTGTGAAGGTGCAAGAAAGCTTATCTCTTCATCACAACTTATATTCTTAACATACCTTTAACCTTTGTGAAGTAGCGAAACATATCTTTTGGCTCTCATCGCTAAATCTCTATGGTTTATGACTTATCACCTTGTGTACCTGACATGCTACAAAAACTTCATCTTTAACAAATTTTCCACTTTGCAACAGTCAACAACATAACAACTTCTAACCTCAAAATGCTATGAACATTACTTTAGATCTAACTATCACCCTTTTTGTGACTTCACATCCAAAAAACTTAACTCATGATTTAACCCTACAATGTTGTGATCATCAGTCATCTCCACTTCTCCACCCTAACCTCACATTATCTTTAACTATAGGAGGTGTAGCAATAACTCAATTCATGATCACCATGGTTATAATTCACAACTTTGCAACTTGAAAGTCACTAGGTAAACCACAAGTTGCAACCCCACAAATCTAAGCTTATCTCCCTTCACAAACTTAACTTGAGTGCTAGCTATGTTTCTTGCAATGTCGTGATTATAACTAACTTCTTTGCAACTTCACAGTCCTCAAAATGGTTAAACAACAAAATAGAGAGATACAACGATCAAAACATTTTCATGACCTTGCAACTTAAAGCACTTAGGGCCACAATTTTATATCATATGAAATAAAATAAAGGATTTAGGGATATGGAAATTTAAACCTTATAACCAAATTTTTATCATATCCCTATTTATTATGTTCATACCAACTCATGAATAACTCTTCAAACTGTAAGGTATGAACAATAATTTATTTTTATTTTTTTAAGGAAATGGAAACACTTTAAGAATCCCTAACATTAGGATGCATTTTATTCCTAATTTTGAACAAGAAATTAAAAAAACTTTCGGATTAGTGAGACATCAATCCCTCACCTTGCATCTTCGCCCTCCACCCTCACATCTTTAGCCTAGAAATGAACCCCTCTCCCTTCACAATTCATATCCACCTTCATATGAAAAATTATAATGTTATTTTAAAAACCTAAAAACTACCAAAATACCATTATAATGGAAAAATCAATCCACGCTTCCACTATTGAATATGTCATCCATTGAAAACTTGAGCACCATTTGATTATACATCTCCATCTTTGGACACAGTTACACATCAAGAAGGCTTGTTGGAGTGTTCTCCATTGGTTTGCACACTCTTTGTTTACCTTCTTCGTCTAATCTATATGTGAGCAATGTCTTAGTTTTGGAAATGTTATATCTTGTTAATGTTCTTTGCATGCTAACTTTCATAGCCCTACACAAGGTATTAGGGAGGGATCCATTCTAGGGTCTGATATTGGGTATGGTGAGTGATGAAATGTTGTATTTGGGTAGTTACAAAAAGTAGATGAAAAGATAAATAACATAAAGATCATATATTGAAGGTAAGTGATATGTGGAAAGTATTGGATCATAGGGTGGAGTTTGACCATTGATATGTCTCTTGAATGTGAGGGATATTTGGTACAATCAGAGCTGGAGAAGGTGATTAGGTATCAATCTTCACTTTTTTTATTTTCTATATAACACGCTCAACACCCCCCCCAAACCCCCAAACCATCATAAATCCACATTCTTTATTAGCATATAGCATTCATAAAATAATATCATAATATCCAAAACTAACATCTAGTAGTTAGTCATTCTTTCATCATTAATCAAATACAACATTAATTCATTAACACATGACACTCGTTAACACACAACATTCATTGACATTATCAACACACAATAATCACCAATATTCATTATCACATATTATTCATGAACATTCATTATCACATAAAAGATTTAGTCATTGTCAAATAAAGAACATTAAAATAATTCTTTTTGTTTATTTCTTCCTTCTAATCTTATTTAAAGCAACAAGTGGTTTGTCCATTTCTTCATCATCTTCCTCTTCTATTGTCCTCATTGTGAGCCTAGTGCAAGGAGGAGGTTGCTTTTGCAAAGGGGGTTAACTGCAATAAGAATTAAAGAAATGGTTTAAATTAATGAGAAATTTTTATTTTTATTACAAGCATTTGAATAATTTAAGGAACACAACTTTTTCGCTCTTTACCTAAGATGGCAACATCATTTTCTCTCCCCTCAACCTCAGTTTGTTGAGCACCGTTTGGAGGTGAAGTCTACAAGGTTACGTTAATAAAAAAACCAATAGCAATTAAATTTGTTTAAAGGAATAAAAATGATCCTCTTTACTTGATGGAGGAACTTTACTTGTAGGTGGGTCATGCTCAACTTGTTCAACACTAGCTACATGCTTTAAAATATTAATAAAAAAATATTTCATTAATTACTATACAAATTTCAATTAAAGATAATTAATTGTATTGATAATTACATAAAAAAATTAATAGAAAGTGATTACTTGCTGTCCTAGAATCTAGATTGGGACCTTAACCACTTGCAGATTGTGCTTTAGAAGCAACATCTTGTATTCCAATTTCATACACATTATTATAATTCATTTCTTATTTGAAATGAATACAGTCACTTAATGTTGGACCATAACATCAAATACACTATTGGTAAAGTATGCAATTCAAAAAAAAATCATTTGGATTTTTTACCTATGTGACAGATCCAATAATAGAACTATATTTCCCACTCACTTCTTGAAGCACTTCAACCACAACTACATAAGCTTCCTTGTAGAAAATTTTCTTGACCTCCTCTATGAGTGGTTGGTTGAACTCATATCCCTACATTTTTTTTGTTCCAACATCGTGAATTTTTCTTGTATTGTTTCATCAAAAGCAATTTATAAATATTTGATACAATATTTCATTCACTTACACTTAAAACTCATGCAAAATAAATCAAATAGCCACCAACCCAAGCTTGAATTGCATGTAGTTTTCTCTTCTTGCCTTCATTGCTTTTGACATGTTGGTCAATCTATGAAAAAATTGAAATATGTTTGATTATATAAATATAAATATTAATTTGCAAATACTTACATTCCCAATAGTATTACATACCTTCGACTACCATCTAGTGGTGCGTGTCATCTTCTCGTTAGTGTTTTATTCTTCCCATCCAAATTCAAGTTCTTCCACTCATCAACTGTAATCCAAGGGGATGCTCATACTTTGGGTTATTTGCTAAATTGACCTATATTGATCCCTCAATTACTTAAAATATAACCGACCTCTCTCAAGGAGCTTGGTTTTGTCAAATGCATTATCCCCAAAAAGATTTTTCATATGATTTGTGAGATCACATTTTTTGTTTAGACATTTCTCATTCCACCTTTTAAGAAAAAACAAACTTGTAGATTCAGAAATGAAGTGAAGCTACCTTTAATATATTTGAAGAACTCGATCAAAGAAAAACTATCCTCGGTGATATGAAATAAAAATAGTGGTTTAGGGTTAGTTAACATATGATGTTCCACCTTTTATGTATAGTGGGCCTAAATATCTCCAATTTAATGTCACGAAGATATTTATAAAAATGATCATTCCCTGCCAAAAAATTATGTGATCATTAGTCAAGATAGAGTGATCATTAAGTAAATTACAATTGGACTATATAATAATAAATTTAATGTACCTACAATCTTTGGCATCTTCAAAGCAATCATTTCTATGTCTCTTACAATAAATTCAAAGTCCTTCACCGATCCTATACTAGCAACATAGAAACATCCAGGAAATTCCACTATACCCACTTCACATGTTGCATCTCCCACTACAAATAATGAATGCATTATGAAATGACCCTAAGAAAGATACTTCAATGGAAATAAACACAACAAGAGAGAGAGAGAGAGAGAGAGAGAGAGAGAGAGAGAGAGAGAGAGAGAGAGAGAGAGAGAGAGAGAGAGAGAGATCTACGTACCAATATGTTGTGCAACAAAGGATTATTGTGCGCTCAATGTTGTTGACATTGCAGTGGACTGTCCACATGTGCACGACCTCATCGAAGATGACATTTTCATAGTATCATCAACATGACCTATGAGAGATGGATAAAAAACATTAGGATATTATAAATAGAATGTCCAAGTGGGAGATAAAATATGGGCATCATTTATACCACCTAAAATACCCTCATCAAGGTAAGAAGGCTCATGATTACACAAAAACCTTAGAAAAACAAAATGTCCATATTTTAGTTAATGAAATAAGAGTATAAAACATAAATAAATTTTGTTTTATTTATAATTAAAGATTTCATTATTACTTACTCTTAAGGCATCTTCCTAGTCCAACAATTTGTTCGCCCTCACATCTATCTAAGAAGTTTGAGGGTGTATTTTTTACAACTTAAGAAGTTTAAATGTAATATCTTTGATTATTTTTTAAATTGTGGTGACAAGATTAGAAAATTTTAGGATAATAACATCATAGTCCTCATCAGATATCTCCTTGAGGATTGATGCAGGTTCATTTCATTTTCCTTGATCATCTATTTGTGACAAAAATATTATTAACTTTATCAAACTTACTCCAACACTCAAGAAAAGAACATAAATAAAATAACATTTTGCTTCTATCTAATTTGAACAATTAAAGTGAGGTTTACTTGCCAAGGAGAAGAGTTGAGAGTATCGCTATACCTATCGGTGTCATGTGACTATCAACCCATGTGGCCTTGAGACAAACATCAAATATAAAAATGTTAGCAAAATAACTCAATAGTAAAATTTTGTGTTAGAGTCATTATTTGGAGGTTGGTTTAAATGGTGCACAGTACACACCACCCTAATTATACTAGTTTTGTATGTATCTATGTGATTCAAATTGTAATTGATGAGAAACTCTTCCCCTGCATGTATTGATTTTATTGCACATATAAATACACAATTTCTCTCACCTACCTCAAATATGCAATTGGGTTCCTTAGGAGTTGATCTAGGTCAAATATTATTATGTGTTGCTTTTGGCCTTCAATCAATGTATTTAGCCAATGTATTACTTTGACCACTGATTTTTTGTTGTATATAATTTGTAGAGAGTGCATACTATGCATACTCTTTTTATATCAAATAATTTGCATCCAACTTTTATAATTGTAACAAGGTCCAACATACTCCATCAATTTGACAATTTTGTTGTAAGAGACATTTATGCTATCCAAGGAAAATAGGCCCAAACCATGCAGTGACAATAGTGCTATGTGATATATCCTCTCATTAACACACAAAATTAGTTTTTACTAGAGGAAGTTTCTTGGGTACCCATTTCTTCTATGGATGTTGGTACCTAAAGAGCACCTCAAAGTCGCCTTTGGTCTCATCATCATAAGAACATGACCCCCCTTGAGAAAGTAAAAATTTCAAGCATTTATTGAATTTCCTTTTGGTATTTTAACCTCTAGTTGATCTCCTAATTAAAGACCTACTACATGTCTCAATTTCATATATTATTCCTATATTTCCCTCACTTAAAGAATATTAGTCCAACAAATAACTATTTGTTGGTACCTGCACTCCATCAAATGAGAGAGATAGACAGATCAATAGATAGATAGATAGATAGAGATCTTACAAGAAATTAATCTTAGTATTCATAATTGTATTAAATAAACTATCTCTACATGATGTATTGACTTAAATCCATCAATCCATGAGAATGTGAGAGATTCTTGGGAAAGGGGATCAGGTTCTTGTATATATAATTCAAGTATCTAATGCTTGCTAAAAATTACATGATAGCTATACTAAAATGTGACCATGGTTGCTACAATGTCTCTTAGATGTTCTTATGTTAACTCTTCTAATCTTTACGCCATTGCAAGTTTTGCAAGTTAGACCACAATCTAGCAAGTGTTAACATTTTTCATCAGCCTTTGTTTGAATTTAGACCATAATCTAGAAAGTGTCTTCCTATTTTTTTCCTTTGCTTATATTATCTGACATGATTTGATGGGCCATAAGAAGATAAAATTGAACTATGAAAACCTTGTTCTATAAACTATTTATAAATGGAAGTTGAAATATTAGTTATGAAATAATGTTTCAATATAAGGAATGTTGAACATTGCATCAGTGAGGGTAATTGTGTGTTATTGAGTTTTAAAGGGTTTTTTATTTGAGAAGAAGAGTTATGTCAATTAGGGTATGTTCCAAGACAAAGAAGAGTAGTATTTGGTCAAGACAAGTTGGTAGAATATGAGTGTATTTGCAGGAAACCAATTCTTCCCTTGATATCATTCTATCTTTCTTTTAATAAATAACTATAAACCAAGTAAACCAAGAACATGAAGAATCATAAACTCATGAACATAAATAAACAATGCAAGCACACCTATCAATGAAAACCATAAAACAATAGGACAAAATTGTAGAATAATCCACTTGAGAATCATGAAGCACTACAAAAAAATTGCATTAACTTCAATCTCTATAGTCATCAATATCTTTGAACTAGACCTCACTGTTAGAAAGGTTAATCTTTCCTTGGATATATTTTAATTGGGATATTCCAAGGGTCCCTACATGTAGTTTGTCCACTTGTACACATGTGGAGGACATGTCATTGTTTGTCCTTTATTCCACATGTAAGGACAACTCTTGTTTATTTCTTTATTTAGTTTATCCTCCTTAAGAGGATTGTGACACTTTGCACACACCTATTATGAATGTGGCATTCATAGAAATGGGAGTTACAAATGCAACTCCTCTCTCATCTCTATATAAGAGATGCTCCTCCTTCTTTCTTCACAACAACACACCACTCTAAGCACTTGATGTTATTGTATTGAGCTATCTTTGCTCCAACACTCTCTCTCTCTCTTCTTTAGGCATTTGCCTTCATTCATAATAACTCACAAGGGGTTTTCTTTGCTTTCCCCTTATAAATCCTTGTCTCCATTGTTGAACCATCTTGGTGTATGCTCTTGGAGTTGCTTATCTTATGGTAACATTGTTTCACACTTAACTTACTTGGATTGTTTCTCGTTCCTTGCTCAACATTATTCATTTCTTACACTCACGAACACAATGATACCATCTGTAACCTCAAGAACATTTAAAGATTTAAAGATTTAAAGATGAATTTAAAGATCAAGAACAATTTGAATATTAAAAATTCAAATTGATTAAATCCCTTAACTAAAAGTTGGGTTATACTATACCACACTAAAAATAATGATAATAATAGTCCAATCATCAGATGACATAAGTGATGATGCAAATCAAATTGCTTGCAAAGATTTTATTTTAGATTATGTTTTTGTGAAAATATTAGAATTTAGGGTCTATTTGCATAAACATGAATGAAATTAACTTAGAAGTAGACTTAGAGAGGTCACATTAGCCAATGAGCCATAATTTCTACTAGAACTTAAAAAGGATATTGATATGGAAATAAGCATAATGATTTCAAAAAGAGGAAGGCAATTGATGCAAGAGGCAAAAATAACAATATTGATAGGGTGCACTGTTAGTTCGACCTTAGTTTTTGATAGCTCTATAAATAATAAAGATACTAAACATGTAAGTTGTCAATAAGATATACATAGGGTTGCACTTTTACCCCAATGATAAGAGTTTTCTCACATGGGCATTACATTGTCTAAATAAAAGGCCAAGATTTACTGATGCTAAAAATATCTTTAAACACCTAATGATGTAATGAATATGATACTTCAACTATTATCCTTCTTGTGAAATTGTTTTCTAAAGCCTCTCATGAGATAATGTGTTATGAGCTCTTCATTAGTAGGATGGAACCTGAATCCAAGAGGTAGTTGTGTATCACCCTTATCATGAATGTAACCAAAGTTAAGAGCCCCCATTAATGAGTTCTCTTCCCAATATACTCACAAAAATAGAAGAAAAAAATGGATTTTTCAAGTGTCCTCCACTATATAGTCTAAGGAATCCTTGATCAATTTGCTAGATGCCCACTTATCCTTTTGCAAAATTTAATATGTTGGTTGTAGGGAGATGTTGTGTTGACTTCTTATATGGGTGTTAGAAGAGGTGGGAAAATGGGATGAGATGGGATGTGTAGAGAGGAACATATCAAAGATGGACACAAATGAATTCTATTGGTAGTCTAAAATGAATTCCCTTGGCTTAGTGTGTACATGTAAGAAAAACATCACTATAGACATGGTTGCTTGGTGTTTGAAGAGTATGTGTATATATCATTATCATTGAAGGAAAGGGAAGGGAGTTTTTTATTTCTTTCTTTTTTGGGTGGGGTGGGGAGGTGGTTTATTAAAAGATCCTCCTATGATGTATCTCAAAATCCTAAGAGAGATAAAGTGTGTGTGCATGTTGTTAGTAATGGTAGAGAGCAAGTGAATGAAAAATTAGGCCACAGGGGAATAAAAATGAGTTTGTGGTGTTGTAGCTAAGATTGGTAAAGGACTATTTGAATTTCTTGCTTCGTGATCATATGATGGGCATAAACAAGCCTAGGCCTAGTTATTATTTATGATCATAGTATAGTTTGCCTCTACACAATTTAGTATGGTATAGTTAGTACTACTACTACTACCACTATTAGTAATTAACCTAGCCTCCTAGTACTCATGATGGAAACTAATGTGGTTGTACATAATCCACTTGTACTACTATGTATACTTTGTACTACTATGTATACAAGACCCTTCCTTTTCCTTTTCCCTTTCGTTCTTCTCCACTAAAAAAAAATCACTATAAAGACATAGATCACAAGGACACTACAAGAGACAAAATATATATTCAATGTTGAATCCTAAATGAATGAATGAATGGAAAAACTAGGTGGGGGCATAAGTTATAACATAATTAATCAAAATTTAATGACTTTTAGTTTCCCTTCCATTACTCCAACTCAACAAAATATTCTATCATGTAGCCCAGTGGTTTCTCTTTATCATTGATTTTTGTTTATGTAAAGAGGAGAGAGTGAAGAACCCACAGTCTGAACACCACATCAAATTCATATTTTTGGAAATATAAAAGGAGTAACTGCGAGGGGAGGGGTGAATTAGTTACCACAAAATAAATCCCATATCCCTTAGATGTCAATGCAAATCAAAATTTTGATTAAATTGAACTCTACTGTAACTCAACAAACACACATATACTTGATTTACACTAGAAAATGTTGAAGCTTAGTAAACATTGAAAATCAACTTTAACTTGAAAATAACTGAATGTACTAATCTTAATGTGATTAACCTTAGTTATCTTAGTTGCATACACAAAAGAAAATAACTTGAACACAAGTGACACCAAGATTTAACGTGGAAACCCAATTTGGGAAAAACCATCAGTTGCAACTAGTTACTATTTTTTCACTCTTATGAGGTGAGTCCTATTAGGAGTCAACCCTATTAAAGGTTATAAAACACACTATTAGGTGTGGTCTTGTTAGAGGATTTAATCAGCATATTAGGAGTGGCCTTGTTAGAGGTCTTTAGACACTTCAATAGAAATGCCACCTTGTTAGAGGATTTACAAATAACAATTAAGCCAACTCTGTTAAGAGATTTTGATCACTACCACAATGGTTAGAAGGTAACAATGAGATGACCTAATTTCTGATGCAACTAAATTACTAATTATAGATTTCAACTCTAGCTTTTATACTTGATCCTTTCTGATCGAATGTATATTTTTAGCTCACCAAGGATATTATGCTTATCCTTCTAATTTGCTTCCTCTAAGCATCATCAAAATCTTCAATTATGTTCCACACATTCAATCCTCAACTTGACCTTATATTTATACTTTACACATTATCAAGTTGGCTTGAATAGTACTTAGAATAATTAATATTTATCTCCTTAGTCAGCTAGAACCAACAAACAATTCAATTGAACTCAATATGCAAAAATAAGAAAATCCTTCGTTAGCTGACCCTACTCAATAGATACTAACTCAAAACAAATTTCTTGTGTTAGCCAAGTGAACTCGGTTAACACTGGTTCCATCTAATATTTCCTTCATTAACTAAGTGAGCTCGGTTAACACTCAATTCTGGAAACTTTTCTTCTTCGCCTAAGTGAAGTCGTTAGACACTACCTTATGAACTAGGTAAACTCTGGAATGCTCTATAGACACAAAAAATTGTCTTCAATGCCCAAGTGAGCTTAGAATACACTGATTGGCAATGATATGACATTTTGTGTGACATCAAAGACAATACACAATTAATCAATTGTTTCCATATGTATAGTAAGGAACTATACTATTCAATAACTGGTCATTAATGCCAATTTATATTCTTACCCACCTTTGAAAAAATCCCATTTATTTCTCATCAAATCCCACCTAGTTTTATAAATCAAAACCCCACAAACTAGAATTAAAAAAAACCCATAATCAGGGTCATCAAATACTAAATGAATATATTAATTCCATGGGAATGGGCATGTTGTATAGTTAGTCTAGGGGGTTGTGTTTGAGTTGAAACTTAGCATTGATAAGAAGTCATCTTAAAAATATTGGTGCCACAAATTGTGCTACTCAAATGTGTCAAGGGTTACAATGATCTTAAGGTGTAACTAATAGTGTTTTTTTCACATAGTTTTTGTGGTTTCAATAAATTTCATTTTGAAATAAAATCAAGTTTCAAGCTAGGTAATTCATTTTCAAATCACCTAAATCGACTTTCAAACAATTTCATTTTCAAATCACATAAATGAGATTTCAAGCAATTTCATTTTCAAATTACATAAAATTGAGGTAATATACATTCTTACCTAGGTAATGTTGATGATATGTCAACTTTAGATGTTGAGTCACTGGCACATAAATTTCATGCTCAAACCTCACGTTCGAATAGTGCCTTTCATGCATAGTTGACTATGAAAATGATTAGGTGTTTGTCCTTTTTTTTTTCCTTTTTGAATTCCCCGTTATCGTAAAAAATACAACAGTCTCAACTTAGGTAGTTCGAATTTTGATGATGTTGAAGTGCAATTTAAAAAAATACCAATTTCACGAAATGTGCCCCCAACATCATAAATTGACATCAGGAAATAGGGCCAAATGTAGTAGTGGGTTTTGGCCATCTTGTAGATGAATTACCTCATGTTTGCATGACCTAAGTTTGTATTAGCAATCTCTAGTGCATGCTCACCAACTTAGATCATGAGAGGTAATCTTGGAACTTGTAATTTATGGTTGTAGTAGTTGTTATACCTTATTCTGCGTGAAAACATGAATTCAAATTACCAAATCATTTTTATCTAGCTAGTTGTAGGTTAGAAAACTAGTCTATATGCATCAACAAGGTTAAGTAATGAAAGCCAATACTTCATTCATTTCACCCAAGCCATGCTAAACCCATCATTTAGTAGAGTTTCTAAGATTTGGGGGTGATAATACTCTTAGAAGTTAATTATAGTGTTTATGGATGGAATATTTATTGATTAGCTCATAAAAATATCCAAGTTTTTAAGAGTACACCCCTTTCAAGGATAGTGGATGTTCTCTCCCACAATATTTTGGGGGTTATGGGTGGAGAAACCCTTGAAGATACTTGGATTTTATTGTTAAAGAATAAGTTCTTAAAAAAGAAAAACCATTGTTTCAGGGATTAGGGGTGTTGACATCCCTAATCCTTTTGTGTTCAAGGGTGTCAACATCCTCAAAGAATCTTTGGACCTAATCATTAACAACCTACCCTCTTTGATAATGATCCTGACCATAAAGTTTTAGCAACCATGGATCCCTAATAGCCTTTCAATGCTTGGATCCCTTGAACCCCTAATTAGTGAAACATTAAAGACTTTTCGAGGGTATTAAGTTCAAAATTTTGGCACTTAGGCGATTTTTGATTTAAGTCTAGTGGTTTTAATTTTTTTTACAGATCAAGTTTTTGAAGATTATTCAATTGGAATTTTCGCCTAAATAAGATTTTGCATCAAATTTTCTTTGAATTTTGTATAATGGTTTGGATTTGACAAATGTCTTCAATTCCCTATGTAATTAACTTTATAACTTTGTGCATATTGAAGATATAAAACTAACTAGACCCCACTCCTAAATTCTAATCTACTTCTTGTATGCACCCTAAAATGGTCACCTAGACTATGGGCCCCCATTATTCAATTTATCAATTTCCTAAATCAATGGTTTGCAATATTTTATTGAATCAATTCAAATCAATTTCCTTGATCAAATTTGATTATTTCATTTCTATGGTTGATCATTTTATCTTAAGTCTTATTTAATTAAAAGAAAATCTCCTTTTTAATTAAATAAAATAAGTTCCCATTTAATTAAAATAAAACCTCTCTTTTAATTAAATTCATCCACATTTAATTAATTAAGAGAAAAACTCCTCTTTTAATTTAATTAAATATTTCCTATTTAATTAAAAGAGCTTGCTCCCTTTTAATTAAATAAATCCCATGTGAAAAAGGAAATGAAATAAATAAAAATTAAATTAATTCTTTTTTTTTTTCCTTCCCTCATTTAATTTTCTCCTCTTTTCTCATTGGTGGAATTTTGTCTGACATGATCAAACTCTATTATCCCATATTGGTTGTGAGAAGCTTCCCACTTTCACATTTTTCTTTGTAAGTGAGAGCCCTCTCCTCATTTTTGACATCCATTATTATGCTATTGTTATGTTGCAGGTTTGGAGAGCGATTTGGGAGGAGTTTGGACATTAAAGATTTTTGTGGAGAACTTCTATCTTCTTGTCTTCTTCTCTCATGCATCCATGACTTCTATCATGATGATCCATCTTTGCATTTTCATATTAGCTTAGAGTCATATTTGTTTTCATAGATTAATATTGCATTGCTATTTCCTTTCATAGATTAGATTTCCTTTCTTGCATTGCTTTGCATTGCCATCATTTAGGTTATCTTGCATTTTCATTTGCATGCATATTTTTATCCTTGAATCTCTTGTTTCATGGTGTACTTGCATGGGCACAAACTAGGTCAAAACTGAGGGCCTTCATTACAAACTCTTGCACTCCATGAATAGAGAGCTATGAGCCGCCATTCGAGACCTCATTCTTGAGCAATCTTGCATATAATGACTCATAGAAGTGTGCTCACATTTTAGGCATACATCTTTGGCGCCCTAACTAGACCCCACTCCTAAATTCTAATCTACTACAAACCACACAAAATAATGCAGAAATAAGACAAGAACATAGGATAATGAAAACACAAAAGATGCAAACATAAACCCTACCTAAAAGTAATGAAGTGATAAGTTTGGCCAATGAAGGAATGTTACAGTCTTGAAAATCTTGCACGTGCTTAAAAGATGTATGCTCTATTTGTTGAGAATTGATCAAAGGGATTAAAGTGTTTAGAGTTCACTAAAGGCATGGTGCATAAATGAGAGATGAAACACCCTTTGAAAGGCACAAAGCTCAAGCAAAACCAACACATGTCAACAACAAAGCCACTTTTTAGGGTTTGCAAAGGTCACAATCCTCCATAGCATTGGGGGTTGCACTTTAGGGTCCATACAATTTCTCTATGACATTTCTGATCCTTTGACACCTAACTTCTGACATAGGAAACAAACATTGGAAAAAGGGAGAATCATGGCTAGGCTTTCAGGGATATTCATGCCATCTCTGATCACCCAATGTCCCATCCCTATAAAAAAAATGATAAACAAACAAAAAAACACAATGTAAAAAAGGGCTTTAGGGATGTAATGGGTCATCAATAAGCTTGAAAGTCTAACTAGTGAATTACAAATAAGAGAAAAATGGAAACAAGAAAAAGAGAGGAACACACAAAAGCAAAACAAAGAAAAAGGGGCCCCAACACACTTAAGTGACTAAGTGGGGTCTATGTTGTGAAGCACCAAAATGCCTATGAACTTGGCCTCCTCATATCCTCATTAATTTTCACAAACATGAATGAATGAATGAATGTTTTTAATAATGTCCATGCTATGAAACAACCTATGAGATCCATAGATAGATAATGAAACAGATAAGTAGAAAAAGTCCAAAAAATAAAACCTTGATGATAGCCACCTACTTAATTTCTTTATTCTTTTGTAACTTGAATCTCCTAGTTTTTATTTTTATAAGAATATTCACAATGTATATATCATTTTTTGGAACAAATTACTTAAGGTGCTCATGTTTAGAATCTTAATGTAATTGACCTAAATATCCTTATAAACTGAACCATCTATAATGTAATGTCATTCTTTCACCACCATTTCAAAAGTAAAATAACACCACCTTTTAATACTCTTTTTAGATATCATTTATTTTCTAGATTCACATAGAAATTAATGAATACTAGTTCCTAACGAAACTATTAACATTTTTATTTACATTTTATTTTCCCTCTGCATACGTTTCTTTTGTGTCTCATCAAATTTAAAAGTAAAATATTTAATTTAATTTTTTATTTTTCTTTCACATTATCATATCCACATATTCTTGTGAATTTTCTTTATATATTTATTTCCTATTATTATTCACGCTTCCATACCATACCATACCATACCATACCATACCATACCCAAAGTCTGGAAACACATCGTTGGCCCAAGTTGATCATAGAGGAAAAACTTGTGAGGCGGAAAAGCACATGGATGAAGCAAAATGACAAATGGATGCGAAAATGGGATATCAACATCCAAACTTGCCTGGATAACATTACAGAAATAAAGAAGTTTGTCAATGAAAAATTTCGCAATATTCTGTGGACAAGACACATAGGGCGGAAAAAATCTTATTACATTAAAGAATTTAATCCCACTTTTAGTTATGATGAAAAGGCCTATATAAGAGCACCTATTAATTGGAAAGCAAAAATGTTGATGGCACAACTTAGAACTAGTTCACATCAGCTGCGATGTGAAACTGGTCGGTGACAAGTTCCAAAGGAAGAGTGGGCAAACAGAACATGTTTATTTTGTAATATGAGAACAGTCGAGACAGAGCAACACTTTGTCAAAGAGTGCTCGGCTTACAATGACATCAGATTTGGTTATACAAAAATACTGCAGAACAAGGATTTCAATTATTTATTTGAGGAAGATCAAGTGAAGAAAGCAACGGATTTGATTACCAAACTTCAGAGAAAGAGAGAAAAGTTAACCAAAACATTACAACTGACTAGTTCCGCTCCTGACTCGAGAGGGTGATTGCATGGGTCCCATAGACTACTTTAGTCTCGTGGATGTCATTAAAATCTATCATATCATATCATACCACTCTTCTCGAATGATAAACTTCGTAAGGCTCAATAAAAGTCGACGAAGTAATCCATCCCAAATTCCATTGCTAGTTTAGCTGTAGCGCCATCTCGTTCCCAAGAATTTGAAAAAAGAGCCAGGAGGGCAATGGGTGGCCCGTTACGTGGAGTGAAGCTAATTAATCCTCTGACTTCGAATTTCCCAACTGGTGACTGATTACCGGGCCTTATCCGGAGTGGTTGAAGCTCAAGACATTCCGAGCTTGGGCTTCAAAATGGCTACATTGCTTTCGTCACTAGTCTCGTTCACATGCCAGCACCCCAAATCTCATCTGCTACTTCCCATGATTCGGAGACGGTTGCAGACGCAGGATAAGAAGACAATCACCTTCCGAATCAATTGCAATTGCAGGTCTACTAACTCCACAATCTCTCAGGTCGAATTCTACTTAATTTTACATTTTTACCCAACCCCATTTAAATTTTAGTACTTGTGGTAGCATTTTAAACCTTTGGATACCAAGACTAAACAGTGACTGATGGCTGATGGCTTAAACAAAAGTTAGCATTCTGGAAAAGAAATATATTTTCCTAGACAATAAGTATAAATATGTTCCGGTGGTTCCCCCGAGCACTGGTACTCTTGATTTCGCAAGAACTTAAACAGAGAATACGGGTTGTAATTTCGACTTCAGTAGAAATAGGCTGTTTATATGACGCCTCTACTTTCAAACTTTCAATTTCATGCCAATGATGCTATTTTGGCAATGCACAACGTAAATTCCATTTAGGATTCTACTACAATTGTTCTTTCCAACCAGTCAGTTTTCTCATAGAGCAATGATAGTGCACGACATTGTAGAACTACACAATTTGGAGCGATGAAATTTACCAACTCACAACTGGGTGACTTTTGGTCCAGCTGAAACTACGCATTGAGCCAATTGTTTTGATTGGTCAGTAGTTTTTCTTTTCACATATATCTAATTGTTTAGATTGTCAAAATTTTACATATAGAATCTGTCCACTTTGAGCATGATAGGTCCTACTTTTCCATGGCTAAGCAATTCTGTAAGTTCGGGATATCTGATCCATAACTTGATTATTATGCCAGAGACCGAAAGATAATCATTCTTAACAGTCCTTTAGCTTTCTCATTTGGCAAGTGGAATGACTTTAGAATCATTCCAAATCAACTCTGTAAAATGTTGGAGTCGCTGAGCCTCATCGAACTGATGCCTGATTTGCTACATGTTTGAACTTGTTATTGTACGCTGCAGAATATGAAGAATGATCATGGTATGTTTAGCGAACGTTTCGAATCCTTTTTATTTGCATTTGATCCTCACAATTTGGCCAATAACTTTCATTGAGCCTTCCTTGGTCAGCCTATGCTCATTCGTGTTGAATGATACTTTATAGCCTTATAGGCCACAACATTATGCATTTTTATCTTCTACTATGGAGTAAGAGGCTTTCTCTTGGGGCTCTGTTTTTACAATTATGTGAATTTTTAATAGCATTACAAATATCGTTTTGACCGAGTGAACGGTGGATTTAAAATATACTGTCATCTCTTGGGCCATACCATTCGGTAACAATTTGTGCAATGTGTGTGAGCTATAGATATCCTTCAGGGACCTCATTAATGGGCCTAGGTAGCTCTCTGATGATTGCAATTGGCTCTAAGTAGCCTATTTAGAATGACCTTGTTAGCCAGACAATTATTGTTTAATTTTATTGAACATTTTTCCTTAATTGTCGTATGGGCATAATTTATTAAGAAGGCAATTCAAAATGAGGGGGTGACTAATGCAGTTTGGTGGCTTACCATTCAGAATGAAGATGACAGGATTGCATATTTTCAAAACAAATCTGTCGGTCAACTTGTGCCTCCCAGAATTGATCAATTGAAATAAATATTTTCTATCTTGATTGTTTAATGGATGGCTGTTATTTTCAGATTATGAAAGATGTACTCACTGCTTTCATGTTATCTCTTTCTAGAGTGGTAGCTAAATTTTGTTTCTCCCTACATTTGATATACTTTCTATACACTATGCTGGTAGTCTTTGAAGGCGCTCTCTCCCTGTATGTCATTATTCCTTTGGAAAAGAAAATAATTTGCATATAGTAACATAAGTTCTTGTGTTTCTTTCTTTCTTGCAAATCCATCCAAAAGAGCAATGTCACATTTTTTATTATTTCTTTTTAAGCAGTACTGATAGCTGGGCGGTTCCATTAATTTAGTGCCACTCAGGAAAAAATTGCATGCATATTTGGGGATAAGTTGCTGAAGGTGTTGTTAGATAGATTGATTGAGAGATTCAAACAGCTGATACCTAATGTTGGTATATGTAAGTGCAGGAACAAAAGGGATCAAAGACTTTCAGTTTAAGATTTCATGTGCCAAATTTTTCTTCTGACATAGACAACTTAAAAGGGGTGTTTGCTATAGTTCTGATCATTCTTCAAACAGCAACCCCATTTCCTTTGAATGATATCGGAAAATGGTTTATTTCCCCTGCAAATGCGGTGCTTTACTCACCCAATACAAAGGTTCCTCGAACAGGAGAAGTTGCACTTAGAAGAGCTATTCCTGCGAATCCAATCATGAAAAGCATGCAGGTACCAACTGATGCTATTGAAAACTCTCCATCATGTTCATGTCTATAAAGAGAGGGATTCTATGTGCAAAGTTCTATTTTTAAATAAGACATTCCTTATCTGAGGGAGTTTGCTGCACTTTTAGGATTCTTTAGAGGACATTTTCTACTTGCTAAGATTCCCTCAACGAAAACCATATGGTACAATGGAAGGAGATGTAAAAAATGCTCTTCAGGTCAGTTTTTCTGCCTGTAGGTGTACATTATTGATAATATATGCTAGGTTACTTTACTGTGAAGTCTGGTTTCAAATATTTACTGTGAGATCCACTTTGTATGGCAACTCTTTTAATTATCAATGTTATAGTATGTAAAAGGTAAGTACAAGATTTTACTACTCAAAAGCTGGTTTAATATTTTTTGTGTATAGAATTCTTGGTAAAGTTTTATAACATTCTCATGCTCCCGACATTCTCAAGTTATCTGGTAAGAAGATAGATCAATTTATAAAGACATGTCTTATGCTAAAATCCTGGTACAGATAAAGTAGTTTATTATGATTTATACATTTTTATTAAGTTTAACCAAGTCATAAAATTCCATTGACTTTTAGAAGTTAGTCTTTGGTTTCCTGCATTTCAATTAATTAATTGTATTTTCCCTTTACGAGACTATGTTCTGAACCTTTCTTTAATGTCCCCATTTTTGTAAGTGTCAACTTTCAGAGATGAGCCTATTTCCTAACCCTCATAGGCTAATGGAGTAGTTTTGAGGGTCCAATTGGCAGAGTTGGAGGCCAATTTCCCACCTCAGAGGTTGGGAATGTTTAGGATTACTCTTTGTTTGGTTCAATTTGGCACACTTACTATTTATAGCAAGTTTCTATTTCAGGAAAATCATCATTTCTATCTTGAGCACAACACTTGAGCATGTTGTGTTGCAATATTCAGATTTGGCATCCTGGGCTTGAGCAGTTATTCAGGCACTTACTATTAATAGTCAGTCAGTGTTACACAGTTTCTATATCTGACAGGGGCATCTAGAGTCATGGTATGCACAATGATTGATTCATTCTTCAGTTGGCTCAGTTGCAAGACTTATTTTTTATAGTAAGTCAATTATGCTCAAGTTGCTATATTAGCAGTGCACTTGGACTTGGTATTGGCAGAGTTCATCAGTTGACAAATTGGAATGAGTTATTGGCTCAAGCCACAGGTATTAATTATTAATAAAGAATCCTTTATTAATAATTAATGGTTGAAGTTGTAATATAAAGTTTTTATTTAAGTAGAGGACTAATTGACACATTAAAGTGCACACCATTAAATTTTATTTGACTTCTTTATTAAAAGGGGATATTTAATGATCCTAACGTCAAATTATTAACTGCATATGAGGGAGATATAAGTGATTATTAAAATAGATTTTATGTTATTTTGTTGTGCACAATATGGAGGGAAATATAATTATATATTATATTTCAAATACATTAAAAACAACTGCAACAAAAGCAAAATATTTTTTAAGTCATGAAATGAGTAATCAAGAAGCTACCGGCCAATTGGATTTGAAAGTTATAAATATATTCATTGCAAGGTGAAAAGCATTCTCATATGCATTTTGACTTTGAGAAAATTGGGGAATTGTGTTGTGTTGAGAATCAAGTGTTTTCAGACTTCTTATCTTGCAGGATTATAAATTCTATCAAGATATCACACTTTGAATTGGTCAGTCAATGCCACTAAATTGTGCCAGCAATAATCTCATTCAGAGATTATGAATGTGCTTAATTTGGTGATCGAAATGTGAAGAAGATTCAGAGTTTCATTTCAGAGACTTTGCAATCATTAGAGGGCTCCATCAAGTTGCAGATTGAAGCCACTTGAAGGCCCACGTTTGATTATAGAGGAAGTTTCTGGTCATTAGCAGGCAGTTGCAGTAGTATGTAAGCCAAGCAGTTGATTAGCAAGGAATTGCAGGTGATATAAGGCAGCGCTGAACGGTTTTGGGTTGTCATTTGGGTGTATTATTTCCCAGCGTTAAAGAATTACAGCAGATTGTCATTGCAGTGATTCATCCTAGACGTCTAATATTTCCCACACTACACCAGAGGGCTGCAATTTATATTGGGCTGTTCAACAGTTATAAACATTCAGATTTCTAGGTTCCTTGCCAAAAATTGATAAATGTTGATGGATATTAACTTAGCATTGTAAATATTCACATCTTGCTATTTAGTAAAAAATATTGTGCTTAATTGTACAATTGCATTTGATGTTTCATGCTCGTAATTTCTTATATTTCAAAAAGATCAAAAGCATATATTTCAAGACATTGGAAATGTTTATATTACGAAAGTAATTGGTAGAATACTTGCTTTTTTTAACAGAAACCGAGAGGTCATTATAGACAAAAGAATGTAATGATGTTTCCCTAGGAAACAATCGTAAATAATAGCAACATTCTATTCTAGCTGAAAGAAAGCTAAAAGAGCTACAACTAACTAAAGCTAACTAAATATATACAATAGATTACCATTAACTAATAATAGACGATTATCTATTATCGTAATACCCTTCCTTAATGGTTAATCTATCTATAACACCAAGCTGTCCTCTGAATTTGACAAACTTATCAGGACCAAGAGACTTGGAGAGAATGTCTGTAGTCTAATCTATGGTAGGAACATACTACAAATCTCTTGTCCCGTCTTCAACCAGTTGTTGTATGTAGTGATAGTGATTTCAGGCTAACTTGATAATGCCTTCGTTATCAACAAACAGAGTAGTTGGTCCGACTGGTGACATCTGCTAATATCCTCCCTTAATGGTTAATCTATCTATAACACCAAGCTGTCCTTTGAATTTGACAAACTTATCAAGACCAAGAGGCTTGGTGAGAATGTTTGTAGTATGATTTGTGGTAGGAACAGACTGCAAATCTCTTGTCTCGTCTTCAACCAGCTGTCGTATGTAGTGACAGTGAACATCCACATGCTTGGTTCATTCATGAATGACTAGATTTTGGGCTAACTCGATAATGCCTTCGTTATCAACAAATAGAGTAGTCGGTCCGATTGGTGACATCTACATATCCCTAAGCATCTGACGAAGCCAAACAACTTCACATCCTGCCTTAACAGTCCCTCTATGTTTGGCCTCTGTAGAGGAGAGAGAAACTATCTATTGCTTTTTGCTGGTTCATGTGACTCCACCGGATCCCAAATTGAACACATATCCAGAAGTTGACTTATTATCATGAATATAGCTTGCCCAATTTGAATCTCTAAACCCACTGAGTCTAGGATTAGAACTTTGAGAGTACTGAAGTCCATAATCTGAAGTGCCTTTTACATAACAAAGCACACACTTTGTGGCCATCTACTGATCAGCCTTAGGAGCTGTCATAAAGTGTGAGATATAGCTAGCTGTGAAGCTGATATTAGGCCTAGTAGCAGAGAGGAAGATTAGGCTGCCTACTAGTTGCCTATATGTAGTATCATCAATGGACGGAGAATCAGACTCTGCGGATAACTTGAGACCTTTCTCCATAGGTGTAGATGCATGCTTGCAATCCTGCATATAAAATTTGTCTAACAGAGCCCTAGCATATTTGGACTGAGAGATGAATATACTAGAAGACTATTGCCAAACTTCAACACCTAGGCAATAATGCATGAGCCCAAGGTCAGTCATATCAAAAGACTGACATAAATTCTGTTTGATTCCTTGAATCAAAGATGTCAAACTACCAGTGATGATCAAATTATCTACATAAATAACCAGAAGGATGATGTCATTGTCAGTAGTCTTGATGCACAAATTTGAGTCTGAAGAACTCCTTTGGAAGCCTTGATTACTGAGGTACTTATCAATTTTTATGTACCATGCCCGAGAGGCTTGCTTCATACTTCAAGCCATAGAGAGCTTTTACCAATCTGAGAACCTGATGGTCTTTACGAGCAACCTTGAAACTAGGAGGCTGTGTCATGTAGACCTCTTCATGGAGATCACCATTCAGGAAAGCACTCTTGACATCCATCTAATGGACCTTCCAACCAAACTGTGCTGCCATGGCTAGGACTAATCTGATGGTGCTCATCTTTGCAATCTAAGCAAAGGTCTCCTCATAATCAATGCCCTGATGTTGTGAAAAGCCCATCGCAACTAAACGAGTTTTCTACTTATTCAAAGTACCATCAAATTTGTATTTGATTTTGTATACCCATTTGCAGTCAATGGGTTTCTTCCTTGGTGGAAGATCAAAAAGGACCTAGGTGTTATTCTTCAGCAAGCTCTGATTTTTAGATGTCATGGCCTGTTCCCACTTTGGAATTCCTTTATCCTCTGAGTATGTTTGAGGTTTAAACATGTTATCAATGTTGCTATCAATGTTGGCCATTAGAGAAAAGTTAACAGACTCTATGTTTTTTCTTTTTTCGAGTAGTTCTCCTATTAATGAGCTCATCATCATGAAGATCAGCAAGTCTCTGAGCCCATCACTTAGGCCGGAGAGGAGAATGACCAACATTAGTACCAGGAGATACTTGGTGATCAGGTTCCTCATCAGAAGAATCTGGATCAAACTCAGGTGAAGCATCTACAAAGCGAGGTGATCCTACAGGAGAAGCTAGAGGTGTCTGTACAACGATCATTGGTATAACTGGAGTTGTAGGAGCTACTGGAGCCCTCCAATCAGGTGGACCTAATGGAAGTCTAACTCCCAAATCATGAGCTTTCATAGGTTGGTTTGTTGGATCAAGAAGAAGAGAAATCAGCATGAACGGTCCTCACTGCTCATCAAAGACTACATCACTATTGTAGATGAGACGAGATGTCTCAACATCAATTGGGCGAAAGGCTTTGTGAAGACTACTGTATCCAACAAGCATGAGTTTCTAACTCTTGGCATTCAACTTCGTGCGTGACGCATTAGGGATGTTAGCATGAATGTTGATGCTATGGGGGAGCATTGTAGAACATTGTTATGATGTATCTATAACTATGTTTGTCATTGATGACAACATAGTAATAAGTTTGTAAAAGACTAATAGAGCAACAGATTGTGACTTTTGTATTGAGAACATTATATTACTTATCTGATGATGCACAGTTACCAATGCATACTACATTGTGTATTTGTTACATGGGTAAGTGCGTAGAACCTGAATCGATAGTGTACGGAAGATATGATTGATTTACAGAGAACCGTACAGAAACAAAGTATCAGGAAAGCAGTTCCCATTGCATGGTTGCTACAGTTCATTTCAATTGCAATGAAGGGTTGCACAATGAACTGGAGATAGTTTACTAATCGTTGATGACGTCAGAAAGTGCGCATGTACGGAAGTCCCACATGTGAAAGTTTGTGTATAACTGTGAGTCGACAACATTGATTAAATGTGTATTTCATTTAATTAATGTATGATAATAAAGTGTGAAGCCGACTCAAGGATTTATTATTGAGCATGGTATAAAGGAAAGATGTTTTGGTGTTTTACAAACAAGGTGAAGAAGTGAAGACTTGCAAATTACTAAGCAATAGAGAAGAGTGATTTACTAATGCATGTAAGTGACCTTAAGGGTTACTGTTACTGATCACATTGTTCTAGATCTGATTGCATGATCTGAAGGTGAAGGAGTCCGACGTACTAGACGGAGGAAGAAGTAAAAACCTATTATACATCTATTATTCTGAAAGGAATAGTATTGAGGTCAATTGGACAGTGGGTTTGTTGATTTGATTCTGAAACTGTTTGGACAGTGGGTTTAGCTGCCTTCCACAACTCCTAACAGGGTTGGAATCTCCTAACAGGGATTCAAAGTCTCCTAACAGGGACTCGTACTAAATGTTGTAATAGACTCCTAACCGGATCCATCCTCTAACAAGGAACATTGATATTAGTACATCATTTTGTGGGCATCATTTCCACTAGGGTTTTCCCTCTGATCAAGGATTTCCTTAGACAACATATCTGGTGTAATTGTTTATGTGCATCTCTTTATGGTTGTTGCTTACTTTGAATGGTCAAGATTGTTTAAGAGGTTAAATGTTTAAATTGTCATATAGTTGATTCACCCCCGCTCTCAGTTATATTGGTGGACTATTGTTTCTAACAATTGGTATCAGAGCCTCAAGTCCTTAAAGAAAAAAGTTTAACAACTTTGGGAGATCCATGGCGAATTTGTTCAGAAAGGAAAGTCTGAGATTTGATGGCACAAATTACGACAGCTGAAAGGATAAAATGAAGACTCATTTTTTGTGCATGAGTCTAGGATATTGGCTTGTAATCAAGGCACCTAAAAACATTGCGGAAGAAGACAATCTTGAAAGCTGTACCAAGGAACAAAGAGAAGTATTTATGTGCAACATAAGGGCAAGAGAAGCAATACTGTCAGCTCTACCTAAAAGTGAGTATAGCTAGGTAAAACAACTCAAAACATCTCATGAAATTTGGAAGACCTTAGAAAATAATTATGAGGGTGATACACATGCAAAAAGAGTTAGATTACAAAATCTGTATTTTGCATTTCAAGATGCTAAGATGATGGAAGATGAATCTGTGATAACCTATATTGGTAGAATATCTGAGATTGTTGTAGGAATCACATCTCTTGGTGGAAAGAAGTCTGATGATGAAGTAATATGGAAGATCTTGAAAAGTTTGACACCACCTTTCAAGACAATAACACAGATGGGGCAATGTTACCTTGTACCACTAATTTCACCAAAGAAACATTGCTTGGTAGATTGGAAGCAGAAGAATTCAATCTGAAACAATCTGGAGAATTAGCAAAAGTTGAGACAGCATTTAGTGCATTTAATATTAAATCAGGTCTAGCAAGGAACACAAAAGCGCAAAGAGACATTGCTAGCAGTAGCAAGTCCATTGAGGAAAAGATCTAGGAAGGAGTGGCTCTTCTTGTGGAAAGAGGAAAAGATGATAAGAATATCTTTAAATGTTGGACATGTAATGAATATGGTCATTATGCATCTAAGTGTCCTAAAAGAGAAAGAACGTATAAGGGAAGATTCAAATCTAGAAGATCTAGAAATTGTTTATATGCTAATGAAGAATAAGAGGAAGAAGAATTTGATCAAAACAAAAGTGAAGATGAATTAGGATTCGTAGCAATAAAGGAGGATGATCTTGATAGAGAAATTAGGGAAGAAAGTCATTGATCTAGAAGTTGAAAGGAAGTTTTGGATCATTGATAGTGGTTGTTCATCTCACATGACTGGTGATATGAGCAAATTTGTCAAATTCAGAAGCCATGATGGCAGAATTGTTAGAGTAGGGAACAATGCAGCCTGCCACATTACAGGAATTGGATCTATCACACTAGATGGTAAAACAAATATTAATGATGTTTATTTTGTTGATGGACTGAAACATAACTTGTTTAGTGTTGGACAACTTATGGACAAAGGTTACCAATTGCAGTTTGGTAATGACACATGCATTATCAAGAACAAGTAAGGAAAACTACTCAGTACTGGCACAAGAACCAGAGGTAATGTATTTCAATTAAATTCCACTGAAACAACATGTTTGGTAGCTAAAGTTGACAACAGTTGGTTATGGCACAAAAGATTTTGTCACATTAACTTTGATAACATTGTAGAGAATGAATCTGGAGTTAAAATCAAAAGCTTAAGATCTAAGAGAGGAGAATTCACTTCTAAAGAATTCAATATCTGCTATGAAGAGCATGGAATCATGAGACAGCTATCTTCACCCCATACACCTGAGCAGAATGGGATTGCTGAAAGAAGAAACAGATCAATTGCTGAAGCAGCAAGAGCTATGTTATTCGAGAATGATGTACCAAAAACCTTTTTGAGAGAGGCAATCAACACAACAATATACACACTAAACAGAGTACAGATTAGAAAAGGTATGGAGAAAACACCTTATGAGTTATGGTTTGGTCGCTCATCTTTAGTCAAATATTTCAGAATATTTGGAAGCAAATGCTACATCAAAAGAGATGATGATATTGGTAAGTTTGATCCAAGGAGCGATGAAGGTATGTTTCTTAGCTATTCATTAAAAAGTAAAGCTTACCTGTGTTTCAACTATAGAACAAAAATGTAGTAAAGTGCGCAAATGTGAGAATAGATGAAAAGTTTGGCACTAAATAAAAAATGATGGATTGTAGCTCTGATGGAGATGATTATTCTTGGATGACCAACAGATGTAATGAATTATTTTTCAAGACTAACAATGACTTGTAGAATAATGTACAAACTGAAAAAAGTAAGAGAAGAACAAAGTGCAGTACCTGAAATAAGAGTTGAAGCAGCAACTTCAACCCCAAATAAGAATGTAATGAGAAATCATCTTGCTGATTAGATAATAGAAAGTAAAGAAAAAGGGGTAATGACAAGTAGCAGAATCAATGAAGAACTATGCTTAATATCTCAAGTAGAACCAAAAAGTGCATATGAAGCAATCAAGGATGATCATTGGATAAAAGCAATGAAGGAAGAACTTCAACAGATAATAAAAAATGACACATGGGAATTGGTTCCTAGACCCAAGGACAAAAATGTGATTAGTACAAAATAGGTATTCAGAAATAAAATGAATGAACAAGGAGAAGTAATAAGAAACAAAGCAAGACTAGTATGCAAAGGCTACTCTCAGCAAGAAGGAATTGACTATGAGGAAACATATGCAACTGTAGCAAGAATGGAAGCAATCAGAATGTTCTTGGCATATGCAGCAAATAAAAATTTCAAGGTATATCAGATGGATGTTAAGTCAACATTCTTGAATGGAGAACTTGAAGAATAAGTTTACATTGAGCAACCAGAAGGTTTTCCTTTGACAGAAGAGAAAGCTATGGTTTTCAGATTAAAGAAAGCCTTGCATGGATTAAAGTAGGCTCCTAGAACCTGGTATGCAAGGTTAGATAAATACTTAGCAAAGATTGGATTTGCTAAAGGAACATCAGATAGCAACTTGTACTTGAAAGAAATAGAAGATGGTTTGCTGATAATAATTGTATTTGTTGATGATATCATTTTTGGAGGAAATGATAAAGCCAGTAACAAATTCTTTGAAGATATGAAGAATGAGTTTGAGATGAGCATGATAGGGGAAATGAAATTTTTCTTAGGATGAGTCTTTATTTCTTAGACAAAGTATTTAAAAGATTTTCTAAAAAGATTTGGTCTAGAAAACTGTAAACCTGTTGAAACTCCTATGGTAATTGGTCACAAGTTATCAAGCAAGGATGAGACACCTATTGTTGAACAAAAGAAGTACAGATCTATGATTGGAGGATTGCAATATCTGACGCATAGTAGACCTGATATAGCAAATGCGGTTGGAATTGTGGCAAGATTTTAGGCTGATCCTAAAGAATATCACTACACAATAGTAAAAAGGATATTCAAATATCTGAAAGGGACATCTGATTATGGCATTTGGTATGATAGAAGTAATGACTTTACTCTTTGCACTTATACTGATGCTGATTGGACCAGAGATATGGATGATAGAAAAAACACTAGTGGAGGAGCATTCTTTCTTGGTGGAAGATTGGTTTCTTGACTCAACAAGAAGCAATATTGCACCTCAACAAGCATTGCATATAGCAAACAACTGTAATCAAGTCATATGGATGAAGAAGATGATGAAGGATATTGGAATTACATTCAAAGAACCTGTTATCATTTACTGTGATAATACAAGTACGGTTAACATGTCTAAGAATCCTATTTTGCATTCTAAGACTAAACACATCTCTATAAAGTATCATGTGTTGAAAGAGAAAGTTGCAGACGAAGAAATCAGACTGGAGTACATTAACACTAAGGAATAGATTGCAAACATTTTCACGAAGGCCTTACCAAAGGATATGTTTGAGTACCTAAGAGGTATGCTTGGGGTTATGCCTTTGCCTATATTAGAATAAAAGATGCAAAAGTGCATTAGTCCAAGGAACAAAGCACTATTGACAGACTGGACTAAATGTTGATGCTTCCTGTATGGGGGAGTATCTATGATGAACAGATTTAGCAAAGGACTCTTGGTAATTGGTAATTGGTGTACAACAATGTCTTTAGACACTTGAGTTGATTATGGACTTATATACAAAGTTGTAAAGCAACAGACCGACTTGTGGTCGTGCTAATAAATTATTGGATGTTCAAGAAAATTGAACCATTTTTGTACTATCTTTGACATTGATGTCAATGGGGGAGAAGTATGGCATGAAAAACATTGTACTATGGGGGAGAATTATTGCAATAAAGGATTTGCATGAAGCAAGATTTGATTGATGAAGAGGATTTGAAAAGACTTGTTGGTATTCTTGGAACTCGATGTTTTTCATCTATGTTGCCATCAATGCCAAAGGGGGAGATTGTTAGCATGAATGCTGATGCTATGGGGGAGCATTGTAGAATATTGTTATGATGTATCTATAACTGTGTTTGTCATTGATGACAACATAGTAATAAGTTTGTAAAAGACTGACAGAGCAACAGACTGTGATTTTTATATTGAGAACATTATATTACTTATTTGATGATGCGTAGTTACTAGTGCATACTACTTTGTGTATTTGTTACATGGGCAAGTGCACAAAATCTGAATCAACAATCTACAGAAGATATGATTGATTTACAGTGAACTGTATAGAAATAGAGTATCAGGAAAGCAGTTCCCATTGCATAATTGCTATAGTTCGTTACAATTGTAGTGAAGGGTTGCGCAGTGAACTGGAGATAGTTTACTGATTGTTGATGACATCAGAAAGTGCGCATGTACGGAAGTCGCACGTGTGAAAGTTTGTGTATAATTGTGAGCCGACAACATTGATTAAATATGTATTTCATTTAATTAATGTATGATAATAAAGTGTGAAGCCGAGTCAAGGATTTATTATTGAGCATGGTATAAAGGAAAGATGTTTCTGTGTTTTACAAACAAGGTGAAGAAGTGAAAACTTGCGAATTACTAAGTAGCAGAGCAGAGTGATTTACTAATGCGTTTAAGTGACCTCAAGGGTTACTGTTACTAATCACAGAGTTCCAGATCTAATTGCATGATCTGAAGGTGAAGGAGTCCAACATACTGGACAGAGGAAGAAGTAAAAACCTATTATACATCTATTATTCTGAAAAGAATAGTATCAAGGTCAATTGGACAGTGGGTTCATTGATCTGATTTTGAAGTTGTTTCGGCAGTGGATTCAGCTGCCTTCCACAACTCCTAATAGGGCTAGAATCTCCTAACAGGGATTCAAAGTCTTCTAATAGGGACTCTTGTACTAAATGTTGTAATAGACTCCTAATAGGGTCCATCCTCTAACAAGGAACATTCATATTAGTACATCATTTTGTGGACATCATTCCCATCGGAGTTTTCCCTTTGATCAAGGGTTTCCCTGGTCAACGTATTTGGTGTAATTGTTTATGTGCATCTCTTTATGGTTGTTGTTTACTTTGAATGGTCAAGATTGTTTAAGAGGTTAAATGTTTAAATTGTCATATAATTGATTCACTCCCCCTCTCAGTTATATTGGTGGACTATTGTTTCTACTAAGGGATCTAAACAAAAGCAAGGGAGACAAAAACCTTTAAGGGACTGATTTTGGGCTTGCGACCTGACCGGGCTTCTTCCGGAGTTTTATCTTTGACCACCACTATGGGTGACCAGTTCAACAGATAAATTGCACTGTTAACTGCTTGTGCTTGAAACTTCTTTGAAACATGTTTGTGTTCGAGCATAGATCAAGCCATCTCTATAATTGTTCTATTCTATCATTCAACTACACCGTTCTATTGTGCTGTGTGAGGCGTAGTTAACTGGCGTTTGATGCCATGAGTATCCAAGAAGCTAGAGAAAACATTAGAACGAAATTCTCCCCCATTGTCTGATCTAAGAGTACTAATAGATTTCCCAGATTGCTTTTCAACTAAAGGTTTAAACTTCTGAAATATAGGAAATGCATTTGATTTCTTTTTAAGGAAATGCACCCACATTTTTCTACTGAAATCATCAACAAACAACAAAAAATACCTGGACCCAAGAAGAAGTGGAGTGACTGTAGGGCTGCAGATATCAGCATGAACAAGCTGATGTACTTGAGAAGCTCGCCATGAATCACCACTAGTGAAAGGTGTACGATGTTGCTTCCCAACCTAGCATGCATCACAAACTCAAGCTACTGAGTCTAAATCTCTGGCAATCCAAGAATAAGTTCATCTCGAGTAAGCTGTGAGAGATAGTGCACATTTAAGTGCCCATATCACTGATGCCAAAGTATGCTAACAAAAGACCGCCGAGCAATCATAGCTAAGTCCCGAGAATTATCAGAATCAGTAAGTCAGAAAAGACCATGATCCTCAAGATCCACTGCAACAATAGACTGAGTCGTCCTATCAGTAATGGTACACTGATGTGAACTGAAGGTGACATCCAACTGTGGAGAATGTCGTAGCAATTGACTGACTGAGAGTAGATTTAATTCCATCCCTGGAACATAGTACACATTGAGGAAATGAGATTCCTTCCAACAGACTGAATCTAAATGTTGCCTTTGTCGACAATAGTGTACTCTTTTCTGCCACCAAAAATAACAGAATCTGTGCAAGGTTGGTAGTTAGTGAACAAGTCTCTACTATGGGTGAAGTGACAAGAGGCACTTATATCAATGTACTAGGCAGATTACTTCACATGATTTGCAGGTCTTTTAGCCATGAAGGCGCAAAAGGCAAATTCCATCTGCTCAGTGTGTTCTACATTATTTGCTTGGGGTTGCGAACGTAATTGCTTAGATTGTGTAGCTAAGCATTTCTGACATTCAACCTTCATGTGCCAAACTTGTGGCAATAGTTGTATTGAATATTCTTCCGAGAGCCATCTGATGTGGGAGCAGAAGACTTCTGTTGAAACTTGCCTTTATCAATCTGAAAGGATTTAGCAGCAAGGACTTTCTCTATGGAGTTGGAGCTAGAGCTGCTACCAAACTGTTGTTTCTATCGATCTTGGTAAAGTAGAAGTGTGCAAAGATTAGTGAACTTCAGATCAACACCAGAAGACGTGATGTTGAGAGTCTCGATAAAATGCTCATAGGACTTTGGTAAACTTCAAAGAGTGATAACTACAATGTCCTCTTCCTCCATCGTGCAACCGATGGCAAGCAACTGATCATGGATTTCCTGAATCCTATTCAGGTGTGCCTGGAGCGAGGTTCGCTCATCTATGATAATAGAAAACAGAGTGTTCTTCAAAAAGAAAGCTCCGCTTTTGTCAGAAGTTTCATGAAGACCTTTGAGATGTATCTGGATCTCAACAGCTGTCTTTCCGGATGGAATTTGAGAGAGTTGATCATCATCTACGAATAATTTGAGAAGCATCATTGTCTCTCGATTATTCAGATCCCAAGTATCTTGATCAGTACGAGGAGCAGTCGGATGGTTCGTAACACCTAGAACAAGTTGATCGGTGTTCTAATATTAAAAAATTTCTATGATCTGTTGCTTCCAAGTGCCATAATTTTGACCATTGAATTTGGAGTTGCACTCGAGCAGAATGTTTGTTAGAGATGCCATGGCACATTTTTAAACAAAAAATGTGAAAATCTGTGAAGGCACGTTCTTTGAGGCAAAAAAATGGAAGACCCAAAAAAATTGGAGAGCGACCTAGAAGAGAGCTCAAAAAACCCAAAAAGAAAATGTTATCATTTTCTAGATTAGCTAGCTCAAAAATTGAGGCACACAGAAAAATCTAATGACAACCCAGTTGAGCTCTCGAAAAACCCACCAAGATTTTGAAATCAAAATAAATTTTCGAGCTAAAAAAACTAGTGTTTTGAGCAAAAAACCAAGTCGGCAGCCATGGGGGTTGAACGAGCAGAAATATGAAAGGTTCTCACTCAGTCCATATAAAGAGTGAAAGGACTAGAATATTAAAAAATTGATAAATCAAAACCTTATGCATTAGATAAGGAAAGGAAAATGATAAATATGTTTTAGAAAAGGTCACTTCAAATCGTGTTAATTGTTTCACATACTTTGGTTGGTCTAACATTACTAATACTTGTGGAAAGAAAGGTTTCTTTGATTTGTAGGCAAGTAAAAAGAAATAACTAAAGTTATAAGAAGTTGCGGATAGCATCTTAAGTCTGAGTGTAGAAGACAAACATAATTTTGCAAGGAGATTATTTCTGGCAATATTTAGTGTATTTATTGGATAATCTAAGATATTATTATATAGTAAAATACTGGAGAATGCCCCTTTTAAAAATGTATAATATAGGACCTTGGTCCCAGGCAAGACTGGAGGTCTTTTTACTCCGTTCTTTCCTACCAGTGCCCGTTAGAACGAAGAACATTGAAACTCTTCTTGAAGCATCTACTATAGAACAAAGACTTTGGCCGTTTATCAAGCAAAAACAAAGAAAAAAAGTGAAGGGATGTGTTGTTAGCATGAATGTTGATGCTACGGGGAAGTATTGCAGAATATTGTTATGATGTATCTATAACTATGTTTGTCATTGATGACAACACAGTAATGAGTTTGTAAAAGACTGACAAAGCAACAGACTGTGATTTTTGTATTTAGGACAATACATTACTTATTTGCTTATGCGTAGTTACCTGCACATACTATAGTATGTATTGGACACATGAGCAAGTGCACAGAACCTGAATCGACTGTGTATAGAAGATATGGTTGATATACAGAAAACCGCATGGAAACAGAGCATTAGGAAAGCAGTTTTTATTGTATGATCGATACAATGCATTTTATTTGAAATGAAGGGTTGCGCAGTTAACTGGAGGTAGTACACTAACCATTGATGACATCAGTGAGTGCGCAGGTGCAAAAGCCGCACATGTGAAAGTGAGGGTACAACTGTGAGCCAACAACATTAATTAAATGTGTATTTCATTTAATTAATGGAAGGTAAAATGTGAAGCCGACTCAAGGATTTAATATTGATTGTGGTATAAAGGAAAGATGTTTTCTGAGTTTTAGACATCATAAATGAGATTGAAGAGCAGAGAAGAATTGCGAATAGTAAATGCGTGTAAGTGACCTTAAGGGTTACTATTGATGGATTTCCAGATCTGATTGCATGATCTGAAGGTGAAGAAGTCCGACGTACTAGACAGAGGAAGAAGCAAAGATTGTCTCACATCTATTATTCTCAAAGGAATATTACTGAGGTCAATTGGACAGTGGGTTCGTTGATCTAATCCTGAAGCTATTTGGACATTGAGTTCAACTGCCTTCCACAACTCCTAACAGGGTTGGAATCTCCTAACAGGGATTCAAAGTCTCCTAATAGGGACTCTTGTACTAAGCGTTGTAATAGACTCCTAACACGGTCCATCCTCTAACAAGGAACATTCATATTAGTACATTCTTTTGTGGGCATCGTTCCCACTGGGGTTTTCCCTCTGATCAAGGGTTTCCCTAGTCAACATATCTGGTGTACTTGTGTATGCATCTCTTTATGGTTGTTATTTACTTTGATTGAATGGTTGAAATTGCTTAAAAGGATAAATGTCTCAGATTCTTATATAACTGATTCACCCCCCCTCTTAGTTATATTGGTGGACTATTATTTCTATCAATTGGTATCAGAGCTTCAGGTCCTTGAAGAAAAAGTTTAGTAACTTTGCGAGATCCATGGCAAATCTATTCAGAAAGGAAAGTTCGAGATTTGATGGCACTAACTACGACAACTGGAAGGATAAAATGAAGACTTATCTCTTGTGCATGGGTCCAGGATATTGGCTTGCAACCAAGGCTTCCAAAAACATTGTAGAAGAAGACAATCTTGAAAGCTGCATCGAGGAACAAAGAGAAGTATTCATGTGCAATATAAGGGCAAGAGAAGCAATACTGTCTGCACTACTTGAAAGTGAGTATAGCCAGGGAAAACAACTCAAAACATCTCATGAAATTTGGAAAACTTTAGAAGCTAACTATGAGGGTGATACACATGCAAAAATAGTTAGATTACAAAATCTGTAATTCACAGTCCAAGACGCTAAGATGGTGGAAGATGAATTCGTGAGAACCTATATTGGCAGAATATCTGAGATTGTTGTAGGAATCACATCTCTTGGTGGAAAGAAGTCTGATGATGAAGTTATATGGAAGATCTTGAAAAGTTTGACACCACCTTTCAAGACAATAACACAAATAATTTGGGTAATGTTACCTTGTACTACTAATTTCACTAAAGAAACATTGCTTGGTAGATTGGAAGCTGAAGAATTTGATCTAAAACAATATGGAGAATTAGCAAAAGACTGCATTTAGTGCATTTAACATTAACCCTAGTCTAGCAAGGAACACAAAAGCGCAAAGAGACATTGCTAGCAGTAGCAAGTCAATTGAGGAAAAGATCCAGGAAGGAGTGCCTCTTCTTGTGGAAAGAGAAAAGGATGCTAAGAATATCTTTAAATGTTGGACATGTAATGAATATGGTCATTATGCATCTAAGTGTCCTAAGAGAGAAATAAAGTATAAGGGGAAATTTAAATCTAGAAGATCTAGAAATTGTTTATATGCCAATGAAGAAGAAGAGGAAGAATCTGATCAAAGCAAAAGTGGAGATGAATTAGGATTCGTAGCTATAAAGGAGGATGATCCTGACATAGAAATCAAAGAAGAAAGTGCACTGATCTCACAAGTTGAAAGAAAGGGTTGGATTACTGATAGTGATCGTTCACATCACATGACTAGTGATATGAGCAAATTTGTCAAATTCAGAAGCCTTGATGGAGGAATTGTTAGAGTAGGAAAAAATGTAGCTTGCCACGTCACAAGAATTGGATCTATCACACTAGGTGGTAAAACAAATACTGATGATTATTTTTTTGATGGACTAAAACATAACTTGTTAAGTGTTGGACAACTTACGGACAAAGATTACCAACTGTAGTTTGGTAATGACACATGCATTATCAAAAACAAGGAACGAAAACTACTTGGTACTGGCACAAGAACCAGAGGTAATTTATTTCAGTTAAACTCCATTGAAATGACATGCTTGGTAGCTAAAGTTGACAACAGTTGGTTATGGCACAAAAGATTGTCACATTAATTTTGATAACATTGTGAAAGCCAGTAATACACTTGCTGTGAGAGATTTAACTAAGATCACTAAGCCCACTGACATTATTTGTAAGGAATATATCTTGGCTAAGCCGAAGAAAGTCTCATTTCCTAGCAAGCAGTTTCTAATACACAAAAGCTAGAATTGGTTCATACAGATCTGAGTGGTCCTACAAGAACAAGAGGGTTCTATGGAGAAAGGTATTTTATGATTTTGTTGATGACTTTACTAGAATGATGTGGGTAGATTTTCTTAAGGAAAAGTCAGAAGCATTTGAGAAATTCATGATATTCAAAAACAAAGTAGAGAATGAATCTGGAATTAAAATCAAAAGCTTAAGATTAGATAGAGGAGGAGAATTCACTTTTAGAGAATTCAATATCTATTGTGAAGAGCATGGTATCAAGAAACAACTATCCTCACCCCATACACCTGAGCAGAATAGGATTGCTAAAAGAAGAAATAGATCAATTGTTGAAGCAGCAAGAGCTATGTTATTTGAGAACGATGTATCAAAGACCTTTTGGAGAGAGGCAACCAATACAACAATATATACACTGAACAGAGTACAGATTAGAAAAGGTATGGAGAAAACACCTTATGAGTTATGGTTTGGTCACTCACCATTAGTCAAATATTTTAGGATATTTGGAAGCAAATGCTACATCAAAAGAGATGATGATATCGGTAAGTTTGATTCGGTGGCTATTCTTTGAAGAGTAAAGCTAACAAATGTTTCAACTATAAAACAAAAACTATAGTAGAGTGTGCAAATGTAAAAATTGATGAAAAGTTTGGCACTAAGGAAAAGATGATGGATTATACTTCTGATGGAGATGATTACTCTGGGATGACCAATAGATGCAATGAACTACTCCAAACTAACAATGACTTGCAAAATAATGTGCAAACTAAAATAGTAAGAGAAGAGTAGAGCACAATACTTGAAATAAAAACTGAAGCAACAACTCCTACTCCAAGTAGGAATTTGAGAAGAACTCATCCTACTGATCAGATAGTAGGAAGTGAAGACAAGGGAGTAATGACAAGAAGCAGAATCAATGAAGAACTATGCCTAATATCTCAAGTAGAACCAAAAATTACAGATGAAGCAATCAAGGATGATTATTGGCTTAAAGCAATGGAAGAACTTCAACAGATAATTAAGAATGTCACATGGGAATTGGTTCCTAGACCCAAGGACAAAAATGTGATTGGCACAAAATGGGTACTCAGAAATAAAATGAATGAACAAGGAAAAGTAATAAGAAACAAAACAAGACTAATATGCAAAGGTTACTCTCAGCAAGAAGGAATTGATTATGAGGAAATATATGCACCTGTAGCAAGAATGACAGTTAGAATGTTCTTAGCATATGCAGCAAATAAAAACTTCAAAGTATATCAGATGGATGTTAAGTCAGCATTCCTGAATGGAGAACTTGAAGAAGAAGTCTATAGTGAGCAACCAGAAGGATTCTTTTGACAGAAGAAAAGGATATGGTTTGCAAATTAAAGAAAGCCTTGTATGGATTAGAGCAAGCACCTAGAACCTAGTCTGCAAGATTGGATAAATACTTAGCAAAGCTTCGATTTGCTAAAGGAAAAACAGATAGTAACTTGTACTTGAAAGAAATAGAAGATGGTTTGCTAATAATTATTGTATTTGTTCATGATATCATTTTTGGAGGAAATGATGAAGCCAGTAACAAATTCTCAAAAATCATGAAGAATGAGTTTGAGATGAGCATGATAGGAGAAATGAAATTTTTCTTAGGATTGCAAATTGTTCAAAACAAAGAAGGAATCTTTATTTCTCAGACAAAGTATTTAAAAATTTGTTAAAAAGATTTGGTCTAGAAAACTGTAAACCTGTTAAAATTCCTATGGTAACTAGTCACAAGGTATCAAGTAGGGATGAAACACCTACTATTGAACAAAAGAAGTACAAATCTATGATTGGAGGATTGCAGTATCTGACTCATAGTAGACTTGATATAGCTAATGCAGTCAGAATTGTGGCAAGATTTCAGGCTGGTCCTAAGGAATATCACTACGCTATAGTAAAAATGATATTCAGATATCTGAAAGGAACATCTAATTATGGCATTTGGTATGATAGAAGTAATGATTTTACTCTTTGCACTTATACTGATGCTGATTGGGCTGGAGATAGGGATGATAGAAAAAGCACAAGTGGACGAGCGTTCTTTCTTGGTGGAAGATTGGTTTCTTGGCTTAGCAAGAAGCAAGATTGCACCTCACAAAGCATTGCAGAGGTAGAATATGTTGCAGCAGAGAACAACTGTAATCAATTCATATGGATGAAGCAGATGATGAAGGATATTGGAATTACATTCAAGGAACTTGTTATCATTTACTGTGATAATACAAGTACAATTAACATGTCTAAGAATCCTGTTTTGCATTCTAAGACTAGGCACATCTATATAAAGTATCATGTGTTGAAAGAGAAAGTTGCAGAGAAGGAGATTAGATTGGAGTATATTGACACTAAGGAACAGATTGCAGATATTTTCACAAAGGCCTTACTAAAGGATACATTTGAGTACCTGAGAAGCATGCTTGGGGTCATGCCCCTTCCTAGTTCAAAATAGAAGATGCAAAAGTGCATCAGTCTAGGGTACATAGCACCATTGTTAGACTGGACTGAATGTTGATGCTTCCTCTATCGGGGAGTATCTATGATGAACAGAGTCAGTCAAGGACCCTTTGTAATTGGTAATTTGTATGCAACAGTGTCTTTAGAAACTTGTATTGTTTATAGAGTTATATGCAGAGTTGTAAAGCAACAGATCAACTTGTGGTCGTGCTAATAGATTATTGTATGTTCAAAACAATTGAACCATTTATGTAGTATCTTTGACATTGATATCAATGGGGGAGAGGGTGACATGAAAAACATTGGAGAGAGTTTGTACTATGGGGGAGAAATGTTGCAATAAAAATTTGCATAAAGCAAAGATTTGATTGATGAAGAGACTTGTTGGTATTCTTGGAACTAGATGTTTTTCATCTATGTTGCTATCAATGCCAAAGGGGGAGATTGTTAGCATGAATGCTGATGCTATGGGTGAGTATTGTAGAACATTGTTATGATGTAGCTAAAATTGTGTTTGTCATTGATGACAACATAGTAATGAGTTTGTAAACGACTGATAGAGCAGCAGACTGTGATTTTTGTATTTAGGACAATACATTACTTATTTGCTTATGCGCAGTTACCTGTGCCTACTATAGTATGTATTGGAAACATGGGCAAGTGCCTAGAACTTGCATTGACAATGTATGGAAGATATGGTTGATATATAGAAGACTGCATTGAAACAGAACATTAGGAAAGCAGTTCTTATTGTATGATCGATACAGTGCATTGTATTTGAAATGAAGGGTTGCGCAGTTAACTGGAGGTAGTACATTGACCATTGATGACATCAGCGAGTGCATAGGTACGAAAGCTGCACGTGTGAAAGTTTGGGTACAACTGTGAGCCGACAACATTAATTAAATGTGTACTTCATTTAATTAACGTAAGGTAAAAGGTGAAGCTGACTCAAGGATTTAATATTGATTGTGGTATAAAGGAAAGATGTTTTCCGAGTTTTAGACATCATGAATGAGATTGAAGAGCAGAGAAGAATTGCGAATAGTAAATGCGTGTAAGTGACCTTAAAGGTTACTGTTGATGGATACAGAGTTCTAGATCTGATTGCATGACTTGAAGGTGAAGAAGTCCGACGTACTGGACAAAGGAAGAAGCAAAGATTGTCTTCAATCTATTATCCTCAAAGGAATATTATTGAGGTCAATTGGACAGTGGGTTCGTTGTTCTGATCTTGAAGTTGTTTGGACAGTGGGTTCAATTGCATTCCACAACTCCTAATAGGTTTGGAATCTCCTAACAGGGACTCTTGTACTAAGCATTGTAATAGACTCCTAACAGGGTCCGTCCTCTAACAAGGAACATTCATATTAGTACATTCTTTTGTGGGCATCATTCCCACCAAGGTTTTCCCTCTGATCAAGGGTTTCCCTAGTCAACATATCTTGTGTAATTGTGTATGCATCTCTTTATGGTTGTTATTTACTTTGATTGAATGGTTGAAATTGCTTAAAAGGATAAATGTTTCAGATTGTTATATAACTAATTCACACCCCCCCCCTCTCTGTTATATTGGTGGACTATTATTTCTATCATTTGTATGGACAAATTACTCAAAAATGGAAACCCTAGATGGATTGTTGAGAAAAAAGCCTATGAAATAAGTTTGAAAATTTTGTAGCAGATAATTTCTAAAGAAATTATAAAATTTTCAGAAAAATTGAAGTATTGGCTTTGATACCGTATTATGGAAGGAATTGGTAGAATACTTGCTTTTATTAATAGAGACTGATAGGTCATTATATACAAATGAATGGAACGATGCTTCCTTAGGAAACAATCGTAAAGAATAGAAACATTCTATTCTAGCTAAAAGAAAGCTAGAAAGGCTACAACTAACTAAAGATAACTAAATATATATAATAGATTACCATTAACTAATAATAGACGATTATCTATTATCGTAATAGTTTAAACATTGCAAAAACCAAACAAAAATCAAAGTTTGCATGCAAAGTGTTTGACAAAATGTTGAACATATAAAACTGAAACAATTCAGTGGGCTGGTGAAGTTAGAACTTGTTTGGGGTTCTACTTTCCTATTTGTTGAGATTTAGAATAGATAAACTATAAATACTGTACTGTATTGTAGTCTTGAAGCACAAAAGTTGTCATACCCCTCATCACTGAGAAAATAAAGATAAAGTAAATATAAAATAATAACTATATTAGATTGCCCTTACAAGGAAGGCAGAGGAATTATAAACTTTTACAAGTTAGTGTTTCTTATTGTAGAGATATTAATCCTTATTGATGGGAATTATTATATAAAGCGAGCCTTATTATCCTTGATAATAGTGATCCAGAAGAGGGCAGAAGTTGCCTTTAAAAGGTGGAAAAAAAGGACTAGTGTTCTATTATTTCCTATTAGTTAGCAATGATTCTTATGATAAAAAGCAGCAATTATAGCATGCAATAATCAATATTTTGAGAGGCAAAGTAATTATTCTTGAGGGACCACAACATCTAATTCTTTCTTTATTGCAAAATCAGCTTCCAAGAAGTTGGAGAGGCAATCTCAATTGAAAATGAATCATAACGGACAGATTATGGTTGGGACAACAATTGCCCCAGTAAAAGGCAGCACATGAGGTTGAAGCCTTTGATTTTTAGATTGTATAGAGTCTATAGACTACAACTCACAATCTTAGATTTGACAAGCCCAAATGTCACTCAGCTTCGGTGACTTGACAAAAACTTGTTGAACACTATAAAACTATATGGCAATGAGAAATCAATTTGTTTGTAAAAAATGCTTAAATTACTTAAATTCCTTAAAAAACATAAATAGTTCCCCATTGCTCATATGCACAAAAAACTCTTTACTCAACATGTAGAAACCCTATTCATTTATAGAAGAGGCCCTGCAACGAAATACACTCAAAAACATTGGGGAAATGCCAAAAAACTATGCATTTTCAGCATTTAGTGAGCTTTTTACATTTTATAGTCATCCCGTGTCCAACGAGTCAGCATAGTGTTCAATGGTTTGATTTACTTGATGAATAAAACATAAAAACAGTGTTTAGGAAACCCAACAAAAAAGTCCTTGTGGTTTCTGGTTGATTCTATTAGCTGATAACATTCTGTGTGTGTACTTTGAGAGTGTGTAATCTATGGCATAGACCAATTTGGGCCCACTTTGAGGTAAAGAGACCTAAATTTGTTCTAATTAGCCTTCAATAATATTAAGGAAAATAAAGATTTGCATGAATTTATTGCTCATTTGATAGAACCTGTCGCTAGTACTTGAACTTCATAATCACTGCCAAGAGAGTTGCTCATGGATGATCAAAGGAAACAATTCAATCAACTTGATCCATACAGGAGAATAGTAGAGGACTGGATTGGTCAACTTTTATGACCAACCTATGCAAACAATTTATGAAGTATGTGTCTTGTTGGCAAATATGCGAATAATAAATGATATTTCATATATTGAACATTCTATGGTTGATGATATGTCCACCTATGAGCAATTCTTCGGAACTTCTAATCAGATGCTTTCCATTTACGCTTAGAAGTTTCTTGAATGGGAGTTGTAGTTGACTCAATGAATTATCATGCCTTTGAATGGGCAGAGAAGTACAAGCTGATCATTCAGCTCCCTAAGGATGCATTCAAAACTGTCAAGAGTAAAAAAGAAAGTTGTATGATGAACAATGTCAAATGTCTTCCTTTGTATCATCTATTCTATTTGTCTTTCATGATGACATTGTATAGGAAATTGAACCCGTAGAGGTAAGAATAGAGATTCACGGGCTTGTGAAGGACAATCCTGGAGGATCGGAGATCTTAAACAAAGAAAATGTGGGTAGATTGGTAGGTGTTTCTAGGCATATCAGCAATGCAGGGAGATATTAACAGATTGTTGAGTGAGAGTGAATGTATTTTGGAGTTCCTAGTTTTCATAGGTTAGAGGATAGATATCAAATTCTGGACTATCCAAAAGGTTTAGGATCTAGGTTGCACGGGGACGAGGGTACTTGGGTATTGGTTTGGGTAGGGCTATTTTTCAAAACGGGTGACATGAGTACTTGGGTACGCAACACTTTTTTCTTAATATAATTTAATATTTATAGAAAATCTGAAATTATGAATCATGACAATGGTTTTTCAAAACAAGAGCAGCGATGAAGTTTACGGATGTAATGTACTGTTTTCAGTTTCAGATTTGCAATATGTTTGTAATAATAAATTATGATAAATTTATAGATGCATTACGGAGAAGGAAGACTTTAAACATGAACAAGAAGATCATAAATCATATAACAATGACATATTGTAAATGATAAGCTTCTGACTTGAACAGTGATTAAGAGTTTTGTTAATCAGTACTGTATCAAAGTTTCAAACTTATTTTGTATTGAATTAAGCTTGACAAACAAGCTGATATGCAAACAAAAACCCGAACAAGAATCATAAATCTTAATCAAGGTCCTTAACTATGATGCTCTCCATTGAGTGCCCGCTGCTTGGGTATGTAGGTATGCGTACTAGGGGTGTGAGTACATGTACCCATGCAACTTAGTTTAGGATGTGTTGGCCAAAAACTTTGCAAGTCACTAAGACTACAACTTACAAAATTGTAACTCTATGCAACAGTGTACTGAGATAAATCTCTCCACTCAGCAATAGGGGAGGCTCCCTTCATACTGTAGGTGGATACAATGGAAACCGGAAACCTAACTGAAATTAACAAATGCGTGTTTCTCTGAATCATGTTGAGTAACATGGATCGTTTTCTGCAAGTGTACTAACAGTGCCATTGTTATTGGTGTGTTCTAAATGCAGATATAAATCTCTTATAAATATGAGAGGAGGCATGTTTCAATGGTTAATCATCATTAGTTAATATATATTAAAAATAATATATATAATCTTGTTATATAATATAATATATATAATCATATTATATAATTTTATATATATATATATATATATATATATATATATATATATATATATATATATATATATATATATATATATATATATATATATATATATATATATATATATATATATATATATATATATATATATATATATATATATATATATATATATGATGATGATGATGATTTACCAAACAACTATGTTTCTCATAATTGAACCAATTCAATTGAAGTTACAAACTTAACACTCCCTCTTAGCTAGGAAGGATTTTTATAGAACAAATTATGCTTTCAAGCACATGGAGGGATATCATCTTAATACAATATTCTTGGAATGACATATTTAAGGATATCAACATATATTCATCAACTCAAATGTTATAATCTGAAGTATGACTCAACAAAAATATTAATCATACTTATATTCTTATGTGCATTGGCATCAAATCCTTGATGCCTATCAAAAGATTATGTTATATTTCTGAGAAGGATATGTGTTATCTAATCCCCAACCCTTCAAGACAACAACTAGATATAGTCTATCAGATAACAACCATGATCTCAAGGAGAACAACTTAATGTAGTCCATCATGATGAGTACCATGATCTTGAGGTGAGATTTGATCAATATGATCATCTTATGGAGTGATGATTTGGATTTGAGCAATCTTATCAGTCACATATTCTGTGATATAACCACTAGCATCAACATCATGATACTTATCAACAAATGTATTATTATATTTTAGAAAGATATGAGTTATGTGATCTCCGAGGCACCTTGGGAAAACGACTATATGAAGTCTATTCGATAACAACCTTGATCTCAAGGTGACAATAAAGTCTTCAATATCCAGTGTATCACAATCTCATAAATATATATAGTCCATCTTGATACATGAGTTAACATGACCTCCAACACATTTCGGGACAACAATCTAATGTAGTTTGTCATGATAATAGATCAAGAAATAACTATCTCAATAACGTCATATCCGACACAATCCAGGACACAACTTAAGGAGTCAATCATGATACGTTTATTATCACAATCACCAATACAATTTGGGACAACACTTAGTAATAACAACTGAACACAACAATCCAGAATCAAGATATCCAACACATTCCAAGACAACAACTTATTGTAGTCAATCTTGATCACATTTGTTATCATGAATTCTAGCACATTCTGGGAAAACAAATTAAAGTAGTCAATCATGATAATAGGTCAAACTATTGTTAAGGTCGTCACCTTACAATAGCGACCTCACACACATGTTACATAAAAGATCGTCACCTTTCATGATATTTTCGAACATAATCATGTATTAACTCATATGATTTCCACTATGAACCCAGTTAGTAGGTGGATCAAGGGTTTTCACCTCGGACTTCTCCCTCACAAAGGAAAGAACATTACAAAGAATTTCGTTTCGAACTTCTTCCTCATAGAGAAGAGAAAATTAACAAGGGACTGCACCATTTCTCCCTCTGAACAATGATCCTTGGGAGTCAGGTCCTCTAGTTACTTCCTTGGAGACTCTCTTCGCCCAAGGATGCCCATCGTATTCTTCTGAATCTGATATGAATCTACTTACTTTTTGGTGATAAGTCATCACTTCCTCATCTATATAGGGGTAGGCCCATCAAAATTGTGTAGTGTCACACATGTATTTTTAGACTCCCTTTAAATATCAATCTTTTGAGCTCCTCGTATAATGTTATCTCAGATGAAGTAACATACCCCCTCTTGATATGAAATGATACTCATAATATCAATCATCAAAAGATGTTCGCTTCAAGAGGCTCACTTTATCCATTCTTATCATTAGATAACTAATTGAATTCCAAATCATAGCTTCTTTATTGTCATAAGATTGAGTTTGCACAATATTTGATAACATGTGTAAAGTATCAACCTTCTTTTCCTGCAAGAACAACCTCAAAGACAAAGGAAAAGATCAAGGCAAGTAACTCTTATAGTATGTATAGAATTTACAAATAGGAGAGAGACTACAATGAGTAGATAAAATGTAATACTCAAAGATAATGAATACTTATTTGCACAAGTTACTCCAATGAAGGTTCATATGCATCAAATCAAAAAATGTTTCCATATAAACATTTGTCAAACAATGGGAATGCAACATTGGCTATTATTCTTCCTCACAATGTGAAATTCCCACTCTTATATCGTTTGAACAATTTTGCAGCACATCAATTATGGAAAACTTCTTTCTATTTGTTAATTACCCCTTATTAAAGAAACTAATCACAATCTGTATAGATTCTTTCTCTTTGAGAGGTGTCTCAACTCAGTCCTTAAGGACAAACATAGGCATGTTCCTCTCCCTTCAATTTGAAGACAACCATCCTTTTATCAAGTTTGTGTACTTCCAGAATAAGCTTGATACGCTAGAGAATGAGTCCTTGGCATTACAGATTGTTTCAGGAGATTAATTCATTGCATGTGGTAATAATCTTTTATCTTGCTTCTTCTAGAACATAATTTAAAGCTTGTCATCTCCCACCAATTGCATATCCAAACATCTGTTATTCTTCCTTTCTGTTTTTGGTTCCACTCAACTAAGAGTTTTAATTAACTATCTATCATGCTTGTTCTTCTCTTCCTTGTTGTCATCAATTGTACACCTTTTGTACATGTCATTCATAGGCAAGAATAAATTAGAAGAACCTACAAATGAGAATCAACCTGCTGCCTATTATCAGGTCTGATACTTCATACCAATTTACACATAATTTTCAAATGCTTTGGGAGAGAGATCTCTGTAAAATTCAAATGCTTAGTTGTAGAATGACTTTCTTGAGGATTGACTCCCTTTATCAAATGGAGTTCTTCTCTTTTATTTCCTTTTTCCCTGCTCTTACTCATCTTCACGGTCTGCTCTTAATTTAAAATTTGACTAATATTCTTTTATTTGGCTCCTCATTTTCCAACTTGTCTTTCTTACACTTATATAAATACCCCATCTCACCTTCATAAAGAGATATGATTCTCCCAAGGGCATCATTGTCTGACTATGATCGTTGTAAAGTCTGATCTGGTCTTGTTCCCAGTTTACAGTTATAATAATGACTGCCTTGAATCATATCTTATCCCATTCAATGTTTGAGTGGGCAATGTTGTGTCTAAGATTGAGTAGTTCTATCTGTCTCATAATGAGATTGAGTTGTAGCAATGTGTTGAGTCGTTGCTACGTCATTCCTACCGAATATGAGTCCTTACATGGTACAATTATTGACATGGAACTATTCTTACATGATTTGGTATCAAAGACAGGTCATGCCTTGATGATTCAACAATTAACATTTGAGATGTCATCCATTCATGTATGGAGATGATGATCAATACTTGTTGGAGGTCGGTTATTCTTTGTAACGACATGGAGAGCAATGGTTGATTCAATGGGAATGTATTTGGATTTTGCAAAAGTTGCACTTTCAAACCTCCAATGAGCAATGCTACCAGCCTCCAGCCTCCAGCCTCGAAAATAATATTGCAGAGATTGAACACAACCTGGTAGTTCCTGCAACACTGTGTCAGTCTTCAATTTTTTTTATTACTATTCTTCTCACCTATAATGGTGTTGACATATAGTAACTACTAGTATTGCTGAACTACATGGATGATGTCTTCATAGGTCTGATTTCCTTATCAAAATTTCACCCACTGCAAATAAATTTTCAACTTGAAACTCCGCCTACTACTCTCATTCTGTTCTTAGCAAACTAATCCTTGTTCTTCATTCAAACAGTCTCGCCTGCTCTTGTACTCAATTCATACAAACTTCTCTTTGATACAATTTGAAAGCAATATTAAACTTTTGACATCAAGAAGCCAATTCATTTTGAATTCCAGTCTAAAATGATCTCACCCAAGAACCTGATACAGGTGAAGTTTGGCAATCATTCATTCAATTGTGAACTTCACAATGCTTGAGCTTCTTAGAGGCTTTGTTTCATTCCATTTATGGTATTCCAAGACAACATGCGGTTATCAACATCTATTCAAGGTTCTACCTTCTGCACAGTTCTTCTCAGGAATGTATAACATTGCTAAAGAACACTCCTTTTAATTGAATCTCCAGTAATATAAGAGGATCTCTACTATATCTGCCTGTGATATCTCTGTGAGAATTAGGCCAGACCGTGCTGTATGAAATGGCTTATTTCTGCAACGCACCAACAAAGAAACTCACACATAAAAGTTGCAAATGTTATTTGCCACACAATTCTTTACAAAAAAGAAACAATATGGCGCAACACATATTTTGGCTATACACAATAGTCTGTCTTGCACTCTAAATAATCGCATTATAAGTCAGGCCCATTTTAATAAATTCGAGTATGATATAAAATTTTCAGGCATAAACGTTAATTGCCTTGGGATAATGATTATGCAGCAGAGATCCATAATATTTTATTTATCTTCCAACTTTCCATATTGGGCTAAATAGAATATTCACCATATTATCGATTTGATATTGAAAATTGTATACAAGAAAGAAGTGTCATATATTACGTAGAAATATCAAAGGCCTAGAGATAAAATATTCATGAAATTCTAAAATATTTCCCTATCAGCAAAGTGCTTCAGGTCTGTAAATATCTTCTTGTTATTACTGATGAGAAAACTTGGCTCTGATACCATGTTGAGTAACATGAATCGTTTTCTGCAAATGTACTAACACTGCCATTGTTATTGGTGTGTTCTAAATGCAGATTTCAATCTCTTATAAATACGAGAGGAAGCATGCATCATGAAGAGACATGTCTCAACGGTTAATCATCATTAGTTAATATATATTGAAAATAATATATGCAGTCATATTATTTATATATATATGATTTACCAAACAACTATGTATCTCATAATTGAACCATTCTGACTGAAGCCACAAACTTAACAAATCAACTCTTTCTAGGAATGATTGTGTAGTAAAATCTACTACTTGCAAATTAACAGAAGGGGGATAAAATGTGAAAATATGGAGTTGAAGAACCTAATGCTGAACCTGTTGCAGAGAACCTAAATGAATTCAGAGAAACGAAGATGTGTTGGCATTTGATGTTTATTATTTCATAATGTAATGTTATGTAATGTAATATTTTATGCATTCATGTGTTGCCATCAATGCCAAAGGTGGGATTGTTAGCCCCAATTGATAATGTTGTTAATGTATGTGAAAGATTCATATTAGTTGTTATATTGTCATTGATGTCAAGCCTCAGTTGGTTGAACATTATGCTAATTTAGTAGATTGCCATATCATTTGATTGATGAAGAGGATTTGAAGAAAGTATGATGATCTAAGTGTTGATAAGTGTATGGTATTCAATGGGTACTCGAATGAGTTAGACTCTGACAGTATAATGTTGGTTTGATTGTTTTACATGATTTTATCAAGTGTTGGAATTATATATAAGGAAGACAGTTTGGTTGGTGAATGAAGAACCATGGTATTAATTGAGCTACTACAGTTGTCACTGAGCACTTGAAGAAGAAATGAAGTATATGTAGTGTCAACCAGGTAGTTTCAATATTGACTGAGTCTAGTGTGGACCAAGTGAGAAGTAATGTTAACCAAACATGAAAATAAAGAACAATTTAAGAAAAAAATAATTTGAGGCCAACATTTGATGAAAATAAAAATTGTTTGAGAAGTTTTAAAGAAAAGGATGAAGTTTTTTATAAGATCAATTGCTGGAGAAATTCAAAGAAAATATGGAGATTTAACAATTGGAAATGGAGCACAAAGTTCAAGGTGGAAGTATATTTCCCGAGTGTCTAGACTCAATAAACAAGAACCAGATGAAAATCTAACAATTGTGATTAAATGACAAATGGAGGGATATGATGGAGTGAACAAGCAAAACGTTTTCTAATTAAAGGATGAACACAATGTTTATTGTTGCTAATTGAGATGATTAAGTTGATGCTGAAAAACTTGAAGAAGTAAGGAAAACCAAGCAGAATTGCATTGTAAAGATCAATAAAAAGAAGTGCTAAGTTGATGTGTGAAGTGTGTGAATCAACTAGTAAGAGATCAAAACATAGAGACTGAGCGATAAAGAGATCGAAACAAGTAAGGTAGTGCTAAACCTAACGAATTATTTCAATGTTACTCTCTAATCATTGTATCAGAAAAATCTCTTAATCAAGTGGACCTAACGATCTTTTGAAATCCTATATAGTAACATTCTTTTGAGTGTTTTGTAAGTCCTTTAGAGCAGACCATTCTTTAGAAGTGTCAAAGAATGAACAAAGTCTAGAAAATCTCTGGTGAAAATCCTCTAACAAGGTCACATTAACAATGTGTATGTAGCCTTTAACAAGGTTGATTCCTAATAGAGCTCACTTCAAAAGAGTGAAAATTTTGGGTTGCCAGTTCCCAGATGGTTTTTCCTTTTACAGGGTTTCCACATTAAATACTTGTGTCAATTTGTGTGAATGCTTATGATGTTGCAAGTTTATTTCATGTTTACTATTTATTGTTGCAACTCGGTATAAGCTTGAAGATAACTCTGATACTCGTTATATATTAAGTTGACAGTTTATTTCAAAGTTTATATCAGTTTATATTTTGATGCAAATCTGAAAGTTTTAAGTTTCTAAATTGGTGAGAAGTATTTTAAGGCCTGTAGGATAACTTGTTATAATTGATTCACCCTCCCTCTAAATTATCTAACAAATTGATCTATGCAACTTGAGAAAACAAAAACCAACTTCAAGTTTCACAACACAAAGTTTGAGAACACTTGTTTCTTTATTTAGTTTAGATGTTTTTGTATTTGAAAACACAAATTTTTCAAGTTACAAGCACTTCAACATAGCTTCCTTATATGAAGTAAAAGATGAATATTTACAATGAGCTTTGTCCTTTATATAGGAAATAAGAGAGAAAAAGGCGTAGAGAAAAGGAGAAACCCTCAACCACGTCGACTTATTCTTTTAACAAACTCCTAACTAACTTTGACTTATTTAAGTTGCATGCCTAATGTTGTTGCAACTCGATTACATGAAGCGTGTATATATGTGCATGTTTCCTGCATTTACAAAATACATTGCTTCTACATGTAGTATGCCAAAACTACTGCTACTTCTAAAAAGCATAAGAAAGAAATGCCTAAGGTACTTAGAAAGATCTTCACAACGTATCCATGAACTCTCCAAATTTGTGCACCTATTTTTGTAGTACTATTGCATCTGGTTCTCTTGTGCTTACTGCAACAACCAATAACTTACAAATAACATGTGTTCATTGAAGTAATAGTTCCACATTCTTTTACCTTCCTTTGGAGATCATGAAGTGAGAATCTATAGCTTGTGAGATATCAATCTCTCCAAAATCAAAGTTTTCTGCCCCAAGTTGTAGGCAAACTACTTACTCGTATTACTGTAATGAGAACTCTCTCATCAATGTGTTCTCCATGTTGGGTGGATATTTTGCAACCGACAGTTTTGGATAAAATCCAGTCGCAAAATAGGTAGACCAGCCACAGTGTGTGAGATAGAGTCTCTCCTACCTTAAAGGAAAGGCTCCCCCTTCTCACCATTCCTTAGTTCAAATCAAGGTAAGAAAGAAGTTGAGAGATTTGAAAGGGTATTACTAACATTCTTTCCTCTTAGCTTTTAGGAAAGAATCCACTTACTCACAGAGCGAGCAATGGGCAAGAGGAAACCTTGAACTCCTTTTTTATCTAGAGTTGTAAATGGTGATATCAATAAACTCACACTAACTCAAACGCTAGCTGAAAGTATACTAATTTGGTTCTAAGGCTAGTCTTAATCTATTCTACAAGAATAATCTTTACTATTGGGGCACAAAGATTTCTAGAAGTAAAGGATTCTAACTATTTTGTGAATCAAGAGAGAGATATAAGCTATAGTCAAAGCTTCTAGTCTATATATCTCTACAATCGCTCCTAGTCAAAGTTTTGACTCCAATTGCTTCCTAATTTTTTTTGTAATGTTCTCGAGTGTTTACCCTTATGAAATAGGAACACATTTCTTGCTAGAATCAATTGAAAGAGATTTCTTCGCTAGAAAAGTCCCAAATAACACTAAAAGGATAATATAAATTGGTTATTTGTAATACCACTTCTCAAGTGATTGCTCTTATATATAATTAATATTGATATAATGGCTATCATTGGTTTTCAATTTGATATATGCAAAAATAATTTTATTGTTATATTTGTACGTAATGCAAGGAGACAATATTAAATGATCCTTTGTGGTTCTGTAGCCTCTAGTGCCTTACCTATACACTATACACTGTGCAGATTGGAATCTATTTTCTGATTGCTTTCTCTGTTCGTCCTTCTCTGTGTCACAGCCCTATAGTTTATTATCACTATTTTGAACTCTTTCCTTATTCGATGTTATCACCCTTACTACCCTTGTCTTTATTAAAACTATGTTGATTCTATCCTCCACTGACAATATATCCACGATGACTTGTTTTCTTTCTTGTGCGGTGCTGGTAGAAAAAATGTTTATCGATAGTATTTGCTCATGCCCCTTCACGTCAACCTTGTCTAACTTAGTCGAACTTTTATTGTTTGATTTGGACTTCGCTTATTGTGATGTTATACCAAGTCTATTTGTTTTGATGCTTGCCCTGTTTTGTAGCCTCTAATTGAGATTTTCAATCTACCGTTCTGTTGTGAGGTTCTCACACCATCACCCCAAAATTTTGGGGACCCCCATTTCCTTGATCGCCTTGGCAAAATTTTTTGATGTTGTCCAAAAATTTCTGATTTTAGAAATTTTTTTGCCTTGGACGCCTTCAGGCTAGGAGGGAGGAGGTTAGATTTGTTTAACTTGATTTTTCGGAACTAGCAATTTTATTCTTAGGCTGAACAAATTTCAAAGACACATTTTCTCAATAATTTGGACTATACTTGGCAGGATAAAAATTACAAAGTTTTGGACTTAGATGGTTTTATTTTGAAAATTGGATGTAGTTATATAATCTTTAGCATTTTCAAAATGAAATTTTTTAGATTTATTTATTTGGAAAATTTTAATTTTTTGGTGAAAAATTTGATTTTGTAATGGTGAAATTGAATTAGGAAAATCGATTTTGGATTCTAGAGAAATGATTTATTTTTGTTAAAAAATTAAAATTGCATTGCAAAATTGATTTTGGATTAAATTGCAAAAATTGGCATTAAATAGGTTAAAATTGCCTTGAAGATTTTTTTAAAAATATTTAAAGAGATTGGTAAATTAAAATTGAAAAATTGATTTTGGCTTGCCAAATCCAATTTTAAATGATATTTTACCTAAAATGTTATTAAATGAAATGTTTAACATCTCCAAGGCTTTATTAATTTTATTTTTGCAATTTTGGTCTTAACCGACAATTTAAAATGCAAATTTCATTAGGGCAAAATTAATTTTTAGCTTGGCATTTAATCTGGGCCATGATTGAAGGCACTAATTAAATTGTTTTTCTCTCTCAGGGCTAGTCGGCAAGCTTGGAGGAGTGTGTGGAGTTTTGTATAAGAGGTCTTCCCCCCTCTTTCATTTCTCATTCCATCAAGCAGCTCTTTCTTGCCTTGGCGATTTTGTAAGCAGCCTTTTACTTAGAGATTTTTGGGAGCAGATTTGTGTGCTTGAAGCAAATTTCTTGCCTTGGACGAATTATTTCTTGGGGCAGAATTTTCTTGTCTTTGGCGATTCTTCCTTTGGGGCAGCTTTCTCACATACTTGGTGATTTTCCTTTGGGGGGCAGTTCTGCACTTTCTCTTGCATGGGCGATTTAGTGGAGGACTGATTTTTTTTCTTGCAAAGAGGCTGCGATTTTACATTAGATATGGGCAAATTTTAATTTGAAGGAGGAAACATATGATTGAAATCTGATTTTTGGCAAATTGTGGACAATTTCGAAGGGGTTAGATTTCTGATTTTGCAAGGAAGTTTGAAATTCTTAGGTCTGATCTGAACTTCAAAGAAGACCCGGCTATTGGTAAAGGTAAATTCAATTCATTCTAGAGTTGAAAGGTGGTTCTTAAACAGATTTCATTCCTTGTTCTTGCTCGGTTTTGTTTCCCTTATGTTCTTGCATTCATCATCCACCACTTCATCATCCCATCTATAGGTTGGAGATTGGAGACATAAGTGTAGATACCATGATAGGACATTTGGTGAGGCAGAAATAAGCTAGACTACCTTAGGAATGAAGTTGGGAGATATAAGTGTAGTCCATCCTAGGGTAACAAAGGGGCAGAAATAAGTGGTAGTCCCACTCCTTGGTTGAAGATTGGAGATTGATAGGTTTAGTGATAGGACTTGGCGAGGCAAAAATAAGTTACTAGTGAAGAAGAAGATGGGCCAATTGATATTGAGGAAGTAAGCTAGGCGCCTGTGGCCGTTGGTGATGATTGGCTAATTGAACCAAATCCCGATTTGAGGAGATGCACCGCACCACTATGTTTAAGGCAAATGCTTATGCCAAGAGGCGAGGTAGTAACTGCCCAAACAGTTGAAGACATCCAAGGATTAATGGAAAAGGGTGATAGCGAGAATTAGAAACAAATGGCAAAAACAATGGTAAAGATGATTAGGAGTGACAATGATGGTTACCGAAAGGTTCAAATTGCTATACCAACAGTTAACAAGGCACTGGATTAGATTGCAGCTCAAGAATATGAAATAGTAGAGCACAACTTGGGAAGAAACACAGATGACATGGAATGTGAGGAGATTCAGGAGGGTATAGTTTCAATTAGAGAAAGGTTGAGGAAGGCAAATGAAAGGATCATAGAGTTGGTAGCCGAGAACAAGTATTGGAGAGATTGCCAACCTATCCAACAATTGCACTAGGCAATCCTTCCTCAAGGCAACGAGAGCAACATAGAAGAGATATTGGCTCAGCTGCATGAATTCAAGGATTGGATCCATGATACAATCCAAAATGGGTGAAATTTCTTGCCTTCCTTTATCTCGACATTTTGGTCATTAGGGACTATTAGAGACAAATTTAGAAAATTTGAAGGTGAGTGGAAGGATTTCCTTCCAGTCAAGGACTTAACCAATCCTAGGCTACAGACATTCATTGGGCTACCAGAAAAATATTTGGAAAGGGCCAAGTTGGTTGATGAAGGAGGATTGAGTACGGTTGAGTCTTGGTTTGTTGCCTTGACAACCAGATTGAGAACCTTGGAGGAAATACAGAATGTGATTGCACAGCATTGCCCAGGCATTGACATGTCCATTTCAACCATGATGAGCGATGTTGGGCGAGCCTTGATTTTGAAGATATCAAAGACGAGAGCATCAATGAGACAGAGTTGGGATCAAAATTGGATGAGTTAGGGAAGGTTGCTATCAAGAAGAAACATTTGGGCGCTCTTGCATCCCTCAATGCCTTTATCAGATATGCCAAGGAATATAAGGACCATGAGAAGACACTACAAGCAACAAGTAGCATGATGAATTCAGCTGAGCTCGAGATGAGACACACACCTTGCCCTCCCATGAAGGAAGTCAACGGCAAGCTAGCCAAGTTCATTGTTTTGGCTAAAAAGATGAAATAAAAGGGTAGAACTATATTAGAAGATCATTTGATGTAAACCCAAGTGGCAAATTCTCCTTCTTGGGTAGGATAGGTGTTTGATTCTGATTGGCTACCATTTTGGTGCCTTCTCATTGGTTGTAACTTTTCCTTTTTTTTCATTGGTCCATTGATGAGGTGGCATCTTCTCATTGGCTAAAAGGGTGGCAACCCTAATTAGGGTTTCTAGGATCCAATCTAGATCGTTGATTTTGCCTCTTTATCTCTACCATCGGTTGTAATGGCCTCTATATAAGGCCATTTGCTCTCATTTGTAAAGGGTCAGAGAAAATTGTTGCTAAGATAATGCCAAAATCGTTTTTCTTTCTCATTGTTGTGACTTGCATGGTGATTAAAAACTTTTGGTATTGTTGCATGGTTTCTACTTCCACTAGTTAAAATAAGATTGTCATTTTGAAGTTAAAGTAAATTTCATTTCAAGAAGTTGCTAAGTAAAGAGAAAAGTAGATGGATAGTTGCATGGTAGTATTAGTAAATGTTTGATAGGGATCTATAACTAGGCCACTAGCATCCTAGCGGCTTGTTGGGAAGCCTTGTGTGGTAAACTAGTTCCTTTTCTTTTGAATCATTGCATCTATGGAGGTGGAGCCGCCGGTTAGCTTTCATTAGATTCGATCCCCGTCCATTTGCTAGTCTTTCCATTCATAGGAGTAGGAGTAGAATAGCAAGTAGTTAAAGAGTTGGAGTTTTGAAGAGGAAAGTTAGGAAAGCGTAAGTCATTTGGCATTCACACCGAATCACCATCACCATCACCATCACCATCACCATCACCATCATTCCACCAAAAGTCCAAGTTGTCCTCAAACAAATAGTGTAAGGCCGCCTACGTGATTATCAGCAAATCACATTGATATACTGAGTTAGTATCCATAGGTGTAAGGAACATTGGAGTTTTTCTTATGTCCGCATAAGTAGTATCTTTTCAAGAGAGGAATTGTGTGTTTGATACTCGGTATTAGATATTCAATCTCTATATGTTATGTAGTGGTAGAAAAACTAACATCAACACGTTCCAAGCTGGAATGGCCAGCTATCTTTTGTTGTCAAAACTGTGAGCACTTGACATATATGCAACCCTTCCTTTCTATTACTTGCTATGTCTAGAATGATTCTTTGATATTATTGGAAGCTATAGGTGCAGATGAAAAACCCTTTGATGCCTTTCCCTAAGTTATGACCTCCATTTTATATTTTTGTGGAGGGTGATGTCTCCTCCAATTGCCATTTTCATTGTGATACCGATAGGTTTAGGTAGATATCATTTGATATGTTATATTTGATACGTTATTCATATTTAATATTTGTTATGGGATTTATTAATGTTTAATGTAAATTATGTTGATATCATTATTTTATATTATATATGGAGATTATTATTTTATACTTATGTATAATACATTATAATTATCTTTCCAATAATGTCTTTATTTATAATTGTTTAATAATTGACTAATATTTATTATATCTCATCATTATTTTCTAAGATAATAAGTTTTATTATTATATTATTTCGTTATCTTAGTAATATGTTATATTAATACATTTTTATTATATCTCAATTTAATTACTTTAATTATTATTTATATGGTAATTAAATTTTTATCAATTAATTATTAAATTTGGTTTAAGATAGGGGACATGACAGTCCTTCCCTCCCAAAATTGCATGTCCTCGAGCAATATAAATCCTTTAGTGCGAGAGGTGTCTTCTTGTGCATGACTTTGATGTCCCTGAAATCATAATTGAAGTTAGAAATACAATATAAGTTTATCAATTTGAAAATATCATATTATTCAATGTAATAAGAACTTAGAAAGACACAACTTATCTTGATTGTTGTCACATTCTCTATTGCTTCCTCCATGATGGCTCCTGACAAATAATCCATATGAATCTTGGGAGATACTTTATCTCTTCCTAGGTCTCTAGTGATTTCTCTTTAGGATTACCCCTCTCTATTTGTCCTTAGGAGAGACTTTATCTCTTCCTAAGGCCTCTTATGGATTCCATTAAAGATTATCCATTTCTACAATCCTTAGGAGAGACTTTATCTCACCATAAGATCTCTATGGATATCCCTTTAGGATTAACTATTTAATCTTTAGGAGAGACTATCTCTTCCTAAGATCTTTATGGATATCCTTTTAGGATTACCCATCTCTGTAATCCTTGGGAGAGAATTTATCTCACCCTAAGGTCTCTATGGAAGTCCCTTTAGGACTACCCATCTCTATAATCCTTGGGGAAGACTTTATCTCTTCCCAGGTCTCTAGAGGTGTATGATCTCTATAGCTTCATACAAGGAGGCTGAGTGTGGGTAAATATAACTAAATATTTTGCATTAATTTGCTTGTTTTATTACAAATTTTTGTTCTTTAATTTGATAATCAAATGTTCACCATCTTGTTTGTTGATCTAGAATAGTTTTCACTAATTGGGAGTGAATAAATTACTAATCTCTTATTCGATTTTATTTTCCCTTCTTCTCTAGTAGTGTTACTAATTTCATTCTGTAATTTATGCATCAATTGGAATTTCTTCAAAAGACCATTGCTTCTCTCCTTCATTTTGTGCTTGTATACTATTGAGATTTCTTAGATCATGTCTTGCTTCCTTATGCGATTCTTTTGTCTCTCTTAGATGCTACTTTTATTCTATTGATTTGATTCCTTTTGCTACACCTGTGTCTTGATGCCCATGGTTCTTTGCACCTAAAACATAGGCCTTTCTTCATTACACCCTCTTTTCCCTTGAGAGCATCCTTACCTTGGCATTGATGCCCAACACTCCATTGTCCTTTACAAAAATAGAATTCTTTTTCTTTAGGATCTTTTCTTTAATCATTGTTTCTATGTTCCGTCTTTGCTAAAAAATGCTTAGATCTCTCTTTTAAAGGATGTGATACTACCATTTTTGCTTTTCTAATGCCTTCCAAGTTTTGAAGTTCATGCGGTTTAACAGAGTGCCTGGTGGAGTCTTTTAAGCCTTCTATAAACATATGAGTGAGTCTCTTTTGGGAAAGGTTTGGAATCATAACTGATAACTCTTGGAATTTATGAACATATTCTTTCGTTGTTCCAATTTGTTTGAGTTGAGCTAGTTCTTGGAAATTCCATTTGATGTCCTTATCATCGAATCTATTCATGAGCTTTTGGGAGAATTCTTCATAGGATTTTACATCTTTATGTCCCAATGAGATACGCCCATGGGTCCACCAATCATGTGCTGCTCCCTCTAGATGCACTATAGCGAATTGCAAGGCATCTTCTTCCGTCATGGGATTTAGAATAAAAAATATGTTTAATTTTTCTAACCATTGGCGTGGTGTAATCTTTTCTGACCCATCAAAATGTGGAATCTTTATTTTCTTGATTTTATGTTTGAGTTCTTCATTTACAATCCTTCTAGATGTCTCCCTTCGTTTATCATAACAAAATTCTTTAAATGATACCACTTCTCTAATGTTAGGTTCTAGAGCTACATATGCCCTTACAATATCTTCAGTTCTTCTAATTGGTTGTTCTATTCCCTCTTCTTCTCTTGGTAGCTTTGCTCTGCGTAAGAATGATGGTTGTGGTATTCTGGTTGCTAAAAACATATTATTGTTTTCTGAGTGAATGGAGTTGGTCTCTCTTGCGTGGTTGGGTTGACCTCTCAAATTGTTGATAGAATTTCCCATATCCTGCAATGCTTGTAGAAGTGCTTGATTTGAGTTTTCCATTTGATTCAATATAGTTTGGTTGGTTTGGTTGTTTTGCTCCATATAGGATCTCACCTCATTTGCTAAGTCATTGATTGTAGTTTTATTTGTCCTCCTCTTGCAAGTTTCCATAAGCCTTTACTCATAGGATGGTAGGATTATGCTTTGATACCATTGTAATGTTCTTAGGTGTTCACCCTAATGAAATATGAATAATTTTCTTGCTAGAATTAATTGAAAGAGATTTCTTCACTAGAAAAGTCTCAAATAACACTAGAAGAATAATTTAAATTGGTTATTTGTAACACCACTTCTCAATTGATTGCTCTTATATATAATTAATTTTGATATAATCTATCATTGGTTTAAGAATTTGATATATGCAAAAATAATTTTACTATTATATTTGTATGTAATGCAAGGAGACAATACTAAATGATCCTTTGTGGTTCTATAGCCGCCAGTGCCTTAGCTATACACTATACATTGTGTAGAGTGTAATCTATTTTCTGATTGCTTTCTCTTTTCATCCTCTGTGTCACATCCCTGTAGTTTATTATCACTAGTTTGAACTCTTTCCTTATTTGGTGTTATCACCCTTACTACCCTCGTCTTTATTAAAACTATTCTGATTCTATCCTCCACTGACAATATATCCACGATGACTTGTTTTCTTTCCTGTGTGATGCTGGTAGAAAAAATGTTTATCGATAGTATTTGCTCGTGCCCCTTCACATCAGCCTTGTCTAACTTAGTCGAACTTCTATTGTTTGATTTGGACTTTGCTTATTGTGATATTATACTAGGTTTTTTTTTTTTTGATGCTTGGCTTGTTTTGGTAGCTTCTAATCGAGATTTTCAGTCTACCATTCCAAGCTAGATTTGTCAGCTATCTTCTTTTGCCATCAAAACTATGAGCATTTGACATATATGGAACGCTTCCTTTCTATTATTTGCTATGTTTGGAATGATTCTTTGATATTATTGGAAGCTATTGCTGCAGATGAAAAACCCTTCGATGCCTTTCCCTCAATCACAACCTCCATTTTATATCTGCATGGAGGGTGGTGTCTCCACCAATTACCAATTTCATTGTTATGCCGACAGGTTTAGGTAGATATCATTCGATATGTTATTCATATTTAATATTTGTTATGGGATTTGTTAATGTTTAATGTAAATTATGTTGATATCATTATTTTATATTATATATGGAGATTATTATTTTATACATATATAATACACGATTATAAATATCTTTTCAATAATGTCTTTATTTATAATTGTTCAATAATTGATTAATATTTATTATATCTCATCATTATTTTCTAATATAATAAGTTTCATTATTATATTATTTCGTTATCTTAGTAATGTATTATATTAATACAGTTTGATTATATCTCAGTCTAATTACTTTAAATATTATTTATATGGTAATCAAAATTTTATCAATTAATTATTAAATTTATTTTAAGATAGGGGACATGGCATTTTTATACTCAATTATCAAGAATGCAAAAACACATGAATTAAAGATAGCAACTGCAAATCACAGCCAAAGCTTCTAACTTGCACAAGTAACAATTGCACTCAATCAAAGTTCAGTTTCAATTGATTCTCCATATTCACTTTTCTTTGAAAATGGTGCTTATTGATCAAAGTTATGCTTGCACAATTTCTTTAGAGCTCTCTTGCATACAAAAAATAAAAAATGATTTTACAATGAGAGAGAACTCCTTTATATAGGCAAAGGAGTTGAGAAGGAGGAAAAAGTGCGAGCAACTCAACCAACTTTGACCTGGTCTAACTAACAAGAGAAATTATTGGATCACATGTCACTACACATGTAAATCATATTACATGTAATTATACAATTTCATGCAATACATCCTTTTTAGTCTACAAACATGAAAACAAAACAACAATCTTAAATATTGTTCTTTAGTGCTTTGAATTTGACTATGACAGCACGCACTGTAGGAAGATCCAAAATCTCCATTGTCTTTGAAATGGCTTCTATCCTCACTCTGTCGGCATACGCTGATTTCACTATCTTAGAATTTGCTGATAGAGAATCTTGTAAGTGCATTGCTAAGGATTTTTACAAAGCAAACCTGTTTATTCTATAGGAACCAAAATCTTCAAAATATAAATCAGCATTAACCCTGATTGCATATTTTGAAGTCATCCCTTCAACTGCAACCAAGTTACCATGTTCATCAAGAATTTGACATCCCATTTGTTCCAAGTCGCTCATGATTCTAGTTTCTATTGCCTGACAATCTTCAAAGTTTTCCTACAACTTTGTTACAAGCTTTCTTAGTGTCTCTTCTTTATAACCCATGACTCCATGACATCTATAGAACATTTAACAAGATAGAACATTGCATGTGACCATGACATTTAAATCAAATTTGGCGATCTCATCTTAGTCATTCAAAATTTCTTTCAAAGTGTTAGCTTCCCGAGTCAAAGATGCAATCAAATCATGTACCATTTCTTCCACACTTTTGATATGTCCAAGGACTTTGGTCGTACCTACAATGACCTGTACTCCTTCATAAATGACTTCTCCCATTCAAGACTTTCAGCTTCTAGTATCCTTTTCTCTTTAGGTGTCCAGGATGCAATAACTACATGTTGTGAGGATTGTTGTCAAATAACCTCATTTAAATGAACAACCTTCTGTTTGAGCTGATTTTTCTTCTCCCATAATTCATGATTACTCTTTGACACATTGACAAATGTGTCTTGTGCATCTTGTAAACAACCCAGTCATGATTGCTTTCCAATTTCCACTTTGTGAACTTGTAATCAAAATGGCTAAGTTCTTCAACTGATTTGTCCACGAATGGCTCAACAACCTCTACAAACTTAGTCTTTTTAGAATCAATTACGATCCTAAAAACAATCTTATCTTTCAAAGACTTGGACTTAGTTTTCTTAATAGGAAGGGCATCTGGGGGTACTACAACCTTTCTTCTTTTCATTGCATTCTTGCTCAACCATGCAGGCAAACTGAAATTTTCATCTACAGAAACAGGTACAATGGAGATCATTGGTAGTGATCCTGATTGTATCTTTGTTGTGACTGAGCATGACTCAATTTGTATAGCTGAATTAATGGGTGCATGATAGGAAGATTTTGTTATGAGCAACTCAAAATCAGTCAAGTATGTATCAAGCCAAGAAACTTGACCTTCTGTAAGGGTTAGAAAATTCTCAAACACATTCCCAAAATATTTGCATTGTTCACCTGTTAAAATGGGAGATGCTAAAGATATAGGAAGTTCCGATGTATTTACTTTTGAGGTCGGGATAGAAGGTGTGAAGATAGTGGAAAATGAATCCACACCATCATCTATTGCACCCAGAAAAGGTGCTTCCTGCATAGATGGTCCCTGAGTTTGTGTAGGCCGTGTAGGAGATATGATCATGACTTTTCCTTCCTCCTCGTCTTCTTCTTCAAGTCCTTCATTTGATTCTTGTTCTGACTTTTGAACTTGTTCAAGTGTTTGAGATAATTTAGATCTCTGTCCTCCTCTTAATTTGAATTTGAGAGAATTCTTTATATCAGAGGAAGATGCACCATCTTTGCCTGTAATTTCTAATTGTGACTTCTTTCCAGCAGACCAAAACTTCCACAATCCAAACCTAAATTAGTATTCACTATTTTGAGACCTTTGATTTTCAACCATTTATTGGTGTTTGCCAAAATGGACTAAAATCGATCAAGGATAGAAGTACCTTCCTTTTTCTTGCCATTGAATGAGGAAAGGGCATTGTTTATCAAAACTAGCCTGATGATATTCTAGATCAAGAATATTACCATCATCTTCAATTTGAAAATCAGATGGAATCTCAAGCATATTAAGATCAATAATTTGCTGCAATGTTAACTTACAGTAGTCCATTTTCATAATATCCAACTCTGTCCGCATATTAATCCAAATGTCTTCTATTCGATGAACATGAGTAAATGCTCTCTTAATTTTTGAATTCATCTCTCCGTAATCAAAATCATATCTAACTTTGAACTTCTTCAATGTAATTAATTGAAGTTCTACTTCCATGGCCTTTGCTTTGTCTACATAGATGATTGTATAATGACCGATCGCCAAGGATTTAGCAGAAGTAATACCAAAACCTGGTCTATGCATAATATGTTGATCAGATTGGACCTCTATGAGTTGTCTCACCAATTCCATTAGAACAATTTTGTCGGTAGCATACCTAGGCAAGGTATATGGTTCTCCTTTGAAGTACCCAACTCTCAAATAGGTAAAGGTTGGAAATTGAATAAAGATGCAACCATATTAATTGAACTTATCCCATGCCTCATCAGACACTCTTTTGACATACAACTGCTTATCAAACAAGCACTGAAAATGTCCAAAGAATGCATCTTGAACTCTCCTATAGTGATACTATTTCTCAAAGTAACTTGATCATAATATTCCCAATCTGAAACTTGAAGACAATCTCCTTTGGTTGAAAGTATTGAACAAGATCCCATAGCAACAACAATATAGACAGGATAAGAATTCATGTAGAACGGTGCTAATGTTCCAATATTGAGCAGTTGCTAACAAAGCACAGTGCTGATAAGCTTTCCGTGAAATATATGTACCTTATTACTAATGATTTGAAAAATGAACTTGTACATCCATAGTTTAAAATCATTGGAATCCTTGAGACGACATATTCTGCTTAGAAGGGTAATCAAGTCTTTGTATTCTGGCTTGAAATTGGATCTATGAATGGTTTTAGGCCATCTTGAGAAATTGCTTCTCTTGGAATCCAACCAATATAAATTAACATATTTCTGATAATTTCTCATGTTTTTATTCCATATTTCCAAATATGCCTATTTTGTCAAATCCACACATTCTGCACTCTGTAGTACTTTGAGAATTTGTTCAATAACCTCAGGATCAAGGCTAATAATGACATTATCATTTGCATCCTTGATTGTTTTAGACTTTGGACTGAAACACTTTGCACATCCTAGAACAAATTCTAGTTCCAGAGAAGCCATAGGAAATGTAGACATCAAATGAATATTACTCCTTTTGATGCATTTCATCTCATGATTAGTAGGAGCTTCTATCATATCCACATGCCTAATCTTTGTATTTGACACACTATCAAGAATAGACGTGACCTGAGATGGAGTTGTATGGGCCAACTCTTTATCATATTGATATTTAATTTTTCCTTTCAATTTTGTGGATGAGGACATGAAGATTCTAAAATGTGAACACATCATCAGAGGATATTGCTTCCATAAAAATGTTAATTTTTGATCAGCAACAAAGGTTTGGAGTATGGATTAGACACTTCAGAGATCTAGTATGATGATCTTGAAAGGAGATAATATACATATGTAAAGGCTGAAATATGACTTGAGAAGATCGAAACATGAGGTAGAAGTGAGCTTTTATGGATATGCTTTAAGGCATGAAAGTTGAATGCATGGGAATGCATGCAAATGAAAATTCTTTACTTTTAAAGGGTGACTTTAAGTCAAAAATGGGTTTTCAAGATGTCAATGCACGAAAAATGAATTACACGTATATGTGACATGCAATTGGGAACGAAAAGTGAAATTGCATGTAAATGCGGATTGAAGGTGAAATTACATGTAATTGCATGTAGAGAATGAGATGCAATGTGTCATGACATGAAAAGTGGAATTACATGTAATTGCTCATGAAGTGTAATTGCATATAAAAGTAATGGATGCAATGTGCCTTGGCATGTAATGGCGAATATGGAATGAAATGATGCACTTGCATGCGATAATGGAAGATGGAGTGAAGTGAATCATGCTCAAGTTCTTGGGAAAGAACTTGCAACTTCTTCCAAATGAATAAAAATGAAAAAATAAGCAAACAAACAATGAAAACAAGCACAAAAGAAACACACACCTTTGGTATTAGACTCGAACATGTCAACAAGCAATTTCCTTCAACATGCAAACTCAAATTTGGAATTTGGGAAAAAAAACAAGTATAAAAATGAGTCTTTTTATCATTTTTAAAGAGAAAATGCACTTTTCATGGCATCTATATCAACAAGTGTACAACATCAAGCTAAAACATGCATCAAAATAGCAAGATAAGCATGAATTAATTAGCAAAATGGAAAATGTCCACTTGAAGATTAATGTGCCAAGAATGAAGGGGAAGAAGTTCCAACTTTGAAAAATTCTCAAAACAAACTTGGACCTCTTCAACCTTGCAATGATGAATTCGAAAAGAGCATCCAATGAGGCGTTTTTGGATAGAAATGCCAAAAACGTGCCCTACAATCCCTCAAAACATCAACGTTTTTAATAAATGCAAGTTGTTGGGATGTTTTTGGTCAAAAACGTGTTTCAAATCTGTCGTAAATAAATCATTTTTGTAAATGAAGGGCAAAAATGCAATCCCAAGAACAATCATATGGATCAAAAATCCCAAATCGACTCCCTCATGAGCCAAAACGTGATCAGCAGCTCCATGAAATGGACATTTTTGGTAAAAAAACATGATTGCAAATCACCATAAAATGAATGATTTTGGCATGAATTCAAATGTCTAGGGCATAGCAATGCCAAGAAATGCAAAAATGCCTCTCCTCTTGCGATTTTCAAGCCATATCATGATCATATCTAAGCATTTGAGTATAAATCGTATTCTTGGAGGGCATATGCATGGAGTTTTGCCTTCAATGGTCAAAATCGGGTTTCTTGAAGACATGCATGAAGTTAAAGACAAATCGCATCTTTTGGGTGCAATTACATGTTTTAAAATCACCAAAAGAGACTCCTTATTCAAATCACATCTTTTGGATGCAAGTGCATGTTTTGAAAACACATGTAATGGAGTCTATAAGCAAAATCACACCTTTTGGATGCATTTGCATATTTTAAAATGTGCTTTGAAATGACCCTTAGTGCAAAATCGCACCTTTTGGGGGTCACTGCATGTTTGAAAACACTCAAATATGCATGTCTCACCTTTTGGATGCAATTGCAAATTTGCATACATATGTAATGACATGTTTTTTGTGTTTTAAAATTGCCTTTTCATTGAAAATCACACCTTTTGGATGCAATTGCATATTTTGATGAAAATATACTTGTAGACATATTATGCACAACTTAAGTGATGAATTAAGCACATGTCATTTTAACTTTTGAAGAAATATTACTCAAATGGGTCATAAATAATATTTACATTATATAGATAAATATAAAACATGCAAATATCATTTTAAAAGTAATATTCACTAAGATGTTTCGAATTAAAACTCAAAAATTAAATTAAACTATATAATTAATATAGTCACTTAAGTGAAAAATTAAAAAGCAACTCAGCTTAAAAATATAACATACAGTGCTCTATAGTTACTTTAAACGAAAAATTAAAATGATAAAGTAATTAAAAAACATAACATAAAGTGAATTTATATTATATTTTTCAAAAAGTGAATGTTAACTTCAAAATATAACATGATATTTTAATTCATGCAGTTGCACCTAGAAAGTCCACTTTTTGGGCACAAAAAATATCATATCTTTTGATTGCCAACTCTGATTAAGTCCTAAGATAGATCAAATTGAAGGGAAAACCGAAAGCAATAACTTGAGCAAAACCAAAGGACCAAAAGTCAACAAATAGACACTAAAAAACGAGAAAAAAAGATGTTGAAGGCTTCAAAAATCAAGCAGAGCCTCAACAAACATAAAAACTAAAAAGACTTGACGAAAGCCTTTAGTAAAAGGATTTATTATATCAATTAGAAATGATTGATTAATCAATGCTAACCAATTTAATAATGAATTAAACTCAGAGAAATGCGAAACTAAGTTGAAAAGTTTCATTCTGTTACCTACATTTTGTGATGACTAAATGTAGGACAACACTCCACTTTCGGTGATAATTGTACATGTCAGCTGCTTAAAACCATTGCTAATCATGTTCTCTTGATTTTGTAAACATTGTACTACCTTCTTCACCTTCAACCACTAGGATTTTCAACACCTTTTCCCTGTTGTCCATTAGAAGCAAGGTATTGTAGTACATCTCTACTAAAGAGGAAATACCAACATTACACAAACCATTGAAGTCAACTTTGTTCATAATCTTCCACACATTCAAGTCCACCTCAAGAGATTTAAGTTGTTGATGAAACAAAGCAAGAAGCTCCTTCAACCTGGCTGAAATCTCTCTCCCATGTCTCAGTATCTTTAACCTATCCCTGTTAATATTCTCCCCTGAGACATCGGACAATCACACCAATTGTCCATGACTTTGGCTTTTTTTGCAATTTGCACCGTGTATTCCAAAGAGTCAGTTGTCAAAGAGGAGGCCTTCATCTTCTTGATAATGTCTTGCAGTCTAGCATTCTCCTCCTTAAGCTTGTTCTTCCTTTCACACAACCTGTCATTCTTTTGTGTGAGTACATTGAGAACATTATGTGCATTTTTTTGACAAGCCAAGCAAGATTGTTTACCAAGTTAAATTGTGGTGAACTTGTAATTAGTATTTTGCATTTGCTCTGCGTGCTTTTCAAAAAGAGGCTCAACCACGTTTGCATATTTGGTGTTGTCAACAATCACCACGATCCTTGATACCACCTTATCCTTCTTGGTCTTAAGAACTTTGGCCTTTGCAATTTGGAATCATGGTCTTTAGGTGGAAGTTCTTTCTTCTTCCTCTTTTGAGTAATTGCAATGAGCCAAGGAGGAAGAGTGAAGGATGAGGAACCTATAGTATAGTGGATCAGCTTGTACAACCGTAGTTACAATTTCCAAGGCCTCAGACATAATTGCCATTGGAGTTGGGCTTCTATGTGTGACCTCTACCACATATTGCTCAAACAGTGCTGGTGGAGTGTCCATTAATGCCATGGATGAAACTGAAACATTTGGGATTGACATGGTCTAAGCATCGAACACAATCTAGAAGTTGCGATATTGCTCCATTGTCAGGATTATAGGAGCAATTGAAGAGATAGGCATATAACTGGTGTGATTAGAGTTGGATCTACATAGAAGATGGTGCCTAATCAGGAGGAAAAGCATCCATGACAACATGTAAGGGTGAATTTGCTGACTCATCTGAGGCTGATGTAAAATTAGGAAGGGTGACTACAATCGTGACTTCTGGAGGAGGTCTCCTTGGAGAGCACTTTCTTGATGGAGGAAGAACCTCATTGTTGCTAAGATTAATATGAATCTTTTGAGGTTTTGCATATTTCACATAAAGCATATGTCTTATCACTTTGTCAGCCTTGATGGTGAGCTTTGGAATGGTTGTTGTCGAAGACTCTGAGCTGTCATTTTTCTTGCCTCTCATTTCAACCCTTAGGCCAATTTGACTAGCAAGACCAAAATCTTACCATACTTAACCTTTATAGTTTTCAGTCCTCTTTCTTCAACCAAATGTTTGTGTTGACAAGAATAGGCTGAAAACAATCCCATATGGAAACACTTTCCTTGGGTGAGTAGGATGGAGATGGGATAGGAAACCTATCAAGATGATGCTCAGTGTACTCCGGATCCAAGATCTGATCATCATCTTCAACCACTACAAGGATCATTGCAAGGTTGAAGTCCACAATTTGCTTAAGGGTCAACTGATAATAGTCCTTTTAATGGATGTCAATCTCCGTGCACAAATCAACCAAAAGGTCTTTAAAGAAATGAACATGAATATAGGATTTTTTGATTTTATCATTCATGCCTCACAAATCAAAGAAAGCACGTGTCATGAATTTCTTCAAAATTGTCCTTTGCAGTTCAAACTCTATGTTCTTAGCTTTTGGTACTATGTCTAGTGCATAGTCGCCAATCCTTTAGGGATTCTTTGATGAAATACCAATGCTTGGCCTATGCAAGGAGAATTGATAAAATTGTACCACCATCAATTGCCTTTCTAACTCCATAAGGATGATCTTGTCGGTTAGATACCATGGAAGAGTATATAGCTTGTCTTAGAAATGACCAACTCTCATGTATGTGAAGTTGGGAAATAGGAGGAGTAAACAACCATATTCATTCACTTTCGCCCAAGCATTGTTAGACACAAACTTCTTTGGCAGCTCCTTGTTGAATTCATATAATGCCCAAAGAAGGAATTTTAGAACCTCTTGTAGTGCACGTCACTAGATCTCGGGGTGCGCTGATCAAAGTACTCCTGTACTAGCACTATTATGCAGTCATGCTTTGTAATAATCCCAACCGGTTATAACTTCATCAAACACCAGATTCTTTTAGAGTTTAGTTGTTTGACATTTCCTCAAACACTATGCAAGCAAGCTCTGATACCACTGTAAGAACCCTTTGTTTACTTCTAGAAATCTTGGTGAGCCAATGAACAAGTTTCTCTAGTTTTTTAAGATGTATTCATTTTAAAATAATTTTTCCGTAACATATGCAGAATGCAGGGAAAATAATATGACCAATAAACAACTCTAGAATTGCTTTGAATTTATTGGAAAGTAAAAACAGGTTTAGAACAATCTTATTATCCAAATTTCTAATGCTTTTATTAAGGAAACCTGATTGCTGTAAACAATTGCAGGTGCCACCAGTTTGAAGGGAACGTTTAGAATATATCAATTGTGACTCCAACATACAACGGTTGCCACCTCTAGCTTCAAAGGAAACCACAGGCTTCAATGTCCAATACCCAAACTGCCCAATTCAGCCCCAATCAGAAATGACAGCAAGTGAGATTGACATCTGATGTCAATCTGCTTTCACAGTTTGCTCACGTTATTGTAGAATGTGTACACGACACTTTGCTAGTCATAGTTGTTGTCCAATCCACGTGCACTGCTTAGTTGATGTCCAAGTTGAAACTTAGTGCCACACATGCTTCCAAAATTGTACCCACAACTGACACTATTACCAACCAAATTCACTCCAATTGCCAATCGATATAATTTAGTAATAATCAATTTACCTGCAGAATGTTTGTCTCCTTAGCCACAGTGATTACAGTAGGAGATTCCAACAATTTTTTACCTCAGCACAATTGTCAATGAAGATCTTAGAATTTCTTCAAACCCTTAGCCAATTGATATAAGAAAATAAAATATATATTTCAAGATTATTCTCCTTAGCTATAGGAATACAGTAGGAGAATGTTGGCCAATTGTATACTTAAGCACAATCGCCAAGAACTTCTCAGACGAGACCCTTATACTTCAGCAAGGGCTCACAAGTCAGAAATCAGAAAAAGCCATAAAGGCACAAAAAGCAAATATATTTTTCAAGCATGTCTTTTCCAATGAATTGAGCTCTCTTTTATAATCCTTCGTTGGTCAAAGTTTCCTAAAAAACTTTAGAAGTTTCCCAAAAGAACTCAACACTAGAAACTTTCCAACACACTTTTTTGAAATATCACTTAATGTCATTATTATAATAATATAAATATTATTATAATAATGCAACTTAATAATCAATGAATAAATAAGAGCTCATTAACTTTATTTACTGCAGGTGACGACCAATTGCTGAAGCCACCCACTTGTAATGTTCGTGTTACCAATTTTGAGGTCAAATTGGTACAGCCATGCTGGCTGGAGCTATTTGTTTATATCTTAATGCCTATGACAGTTTTTCAATTTTTCTATAAGTTTACATTTTATGACGAAAAGTAAGTAGTAACGTAAAAAAGGAAAATGGATTACATCTTATGCTTTTTTGAAAATGTAAACTTGTTTATTCATCAAAGTGTTTATTACGTTTCACACAAGCCGTGAAACTAACCAAGGATAGAAGAATTGAAATCTGATTTTCAATATAGATGTAGATGCAGAAATAAAACGAGTCACGGTTGCCAGCCATTGCTTGGAATGACTGGTTGCATTGAAGTTCTTCCAAGTCGTTGAGTCTACTGCCTTGCTTCCCTTTTTTCCGCTCCAAACCTTGCAAAATAAAATGAGTTAGATCAATACAATCTAAGCAATGGCCAACAATCTCATCATTTGTCTTCTGCATATACATCCACATCCAAATCCAAGAAAAAACTAATTTTATGCTAATGAGTTTGTTTCCTGTGCAGTGTCATGCCTACCACTGACATGTGGACATAAATGTGGCTCCCACAAGGGTTTGAGCCCAGCATGTCAGTGGTAGGAGTGATTCATAGCAGTTAAGAAAGTAAAGCTAGCAGTTGTTGAAATCAGGATAGGCATGCATAATGTTAAAGGGACATGTTATTTCTAATATGAAACCTTTCATTATAATCAAAATAACCGAGAGGTTTGTTTGAGTGACAACAATCTCAATTTGAAACCATACGGAGCTGAATAGCAAAAAAAAATTAAAAAAATCAGAAATCCAAAAATGAAAAACAGTGTTGTAGAGTTGCAAAATATCATTAGCTTTTGATAGAAAATGCTGTCATAAAACTGAACAGATTGCTGCAGCACACCTACAAAGAATGATTTACATATTGCTGTTTAAAACAAAGATATAGTGCATTGGCCAAGTGTTATTCATATGCTGGATTGATTTTAAAATCAAATATAGGGTCACAAAAGTCTGTTTATGAGTTTCATGAGCCCATGCTCGAACTTCATTAACAAATACTAAATAGTTATGTCTTGTTGTACTTCATATGATAAATTGCCAAGTTCAGTATCAAAGGAAAAATGTACAGAATAGAGCTACAGGAGCTACAACAAATGCTGGTTATGTTAACTTCAGAATGCTGAATTGAACATATTTTACAATACTTGTTAGAAAATGGGAAAAGTTCATGTTCATAGTTTCTTGCAGAGATGTTTGTCGGACTTATATGCTGGAAGCACCATTCACCTTATGCTGAAACTGGAATGATGAATCCGGAACAGTACATTGCAAAGTGAAATTCGCAAAGTTAAATGAACAATGAAAAAATCACTTCTCAGCATAAGGGTCTCATTTTAAAAAAATAATATCATTTCTAGATTTCTAGCAACTGTTTACAAAAGGAGAGTACGAGTTCATTTGGGATTTCAAACTAATTTGCAAAGGAAAATAACAACGAGTTCAAGTTCAAACAGTGGTTTCAACAATCAAATGGGGGCACGTTTTGTGCTTTATTTTTCAATGAATATGAAACAAGTAGTGCGTATGCACTAATTTCAGCAAAACATTAATAGAGATTACAGTAAAAAAAAAAAGAGATTCATGTTTTGATATGGTCTAACAAACAACAAAGCTTCAACAACAGTAGAAATTATGGCACGTTTTTGTAAGAAAATGTTAATAGAGAGTTCAAATCAAAACCACACAATTCACCTTTTTGTTGATCAATATCACTTTCCAGCAGTGAATTCAAAATGACAGAGATAAAGAGCCACGTTTTTTGCAAAAGAGAAATGATGGGATGAAAGAAATAAAATACTTATCTACAGCCAAGAATAGGCCGAGTCTACCAGCAAAGATCCAGACAAAGAGCAACTGCAATGGCTGTCCAAACCCTCGTGTTCTTCTTCATTGTGGCAGCTCTCTTCATTTCGCAAGTTCAAGAAGACCAAATGAAAAGTATAAAATGCTTTTAGAGTTCGAAATGCCCTATATCCAATGCTCACGTCAAGTAAAAGTCTTTTGCCTTAGGTTTTAAATTTCCCATATTGCAAGCTTTGGCACCCATGTTATGGGTTTTTAATGTTTTAAAAAACAAAGACAAACTTTTCTTACCTTTAACTCAACACTTATTTTTAAAAAATTTTTGCAAAGTATTTGTCCTTTAATTTTTATTTTATTTTAAAGTTTCAAATTAAATATTTTTTTCCTTGCAATAGTACTTTTATTACTATATAATTTATTCTTTATCATTTTTATAAATATCAATTATTCTAATAAAATATTAAGTGATTAATTATTATCACTTAATATTTTATATTAAAATAATTTATATTTATTAAAATAAAAAGAATAAATAATATTATAATAAATTATCATTTAATAAATATTATTATGCAAAGAAATAAATATTTAATTTTCGTTTATAAGTTAAAAGACAGATATTTTGTAAAACATTATGACTAAGTGTTGAGTCATAAAGGTGAGGATTTTTTCTTTAAAGAGGAGTTATTGCTTTCAAGAGCTTTTATGAGTTCTTTTCAGAGATAAAATTGCATTTATGAGGGTATTAATGATGATATTCAAGGAGGCTAGACTTAGAGGCTCTTTGATGACCTTTTGAAGTCTTTTTAAAAGCTCAAATTTGGCCTTAAAGGTTGAATCCGACCCAGCATTTATGGCTTTCAAAATACAGTTGGATGGCGAGTGCATAAGTATGAGTTGAAGGCTCATTTTGTAGGAGGTTCTTCTTTTCTCTGCCTTGTAATTTTTGTAAGTTTTTTCAGACTTCTTGACAGGAGCAGAGACCTTTTGTAACCCATTATTCAGAGAGATATATAGATTTGCAGTACTTTTGGACATGAATTTCAGCTTGTGCCTTCTCTTTTTTTTGTGTTTGTGTGTCATGTCGATGCCTTCTACAGGATTGTTTTAGTCTTTTGCAAGTTGAAAGTTGTGTTATTGAGCAGTTTTGGATTGTGAGGAGTTTATCCTTCTTTTAGAGACTGTTATTTTAGCTTTCTTATCAGTCATTGATGCAAGGATTTTGATTATTGAGTTGTGCAAAGGAGCTTCCTTATTACTATTTTTATTATGCGCTGGTTATCTGTTAGATCTTAGAGATACTTTTTCTGGTGCATCACCCTTAGGATTTAGATTTTTATTTTCTGTTATCCTTCTACCTCTTTCCTCCATCAAAAAGAATCAGTTTCAAGTAGTATAGAGTGATTTACCAGATAGGAAGCTGGCCTAGAACCCGAAGATTCATTCCAGTCACAGTTGATTGACAACCTTGAAATGTTTCCATGTTCCTCCAAAAGGTTAAGTTTTCTGCAAACTTAATAGGGTGCAATTTTGGTAGATAACAATTCCTATGTGAAACATTAAGATTTTTCCATTAAAATCCTTGCAAACTCTATTCATATATATTTTTCTATCCTCTCAAATGACTTTCCTCCTAATACTTATATAGATTATTTCCCATTAGTCATGACTCTTCATAATTTAATTATTTATATTGATTATTAATTGATCTCATTAATATATATATTTATTAATATAATAACCCTTATAATCATTAACTATTGTGTTATGTCAATTTATATATAAGTATATTTTATTGGTATTATATCCTTATTTATTACTTGCTTTATTATTATTTATTCTTCCATATTTATTAAATTAAATTATATTTATTATTTATAATGAACTTATACAATTTATATATATCATTATTTACTTCAATCACTTAGTATGTAATAATTATTGCTATAGATAATCTTTTTATATATCTATTATAAGTATTTTATTGCATTTATTTTTTTGACTTATATTTTCATAATTGGGGGCCATGACAAGTCCATCCCTCTCAAATTTGCTTGTCCTCAAGCAACTAATGTGGTTCATAATGTGGTTCATAGCTCAGCTTCATTCTTCTCCCTACATATGTGTTAAACACTTGCAAAGTTCTCATGTTAGTAAGTAATTAAAGAACGTATGAATCAAGACTCAAAGTAGACACATTAATGCATGAAGACACAATGCAAACACGAGGTAGACACACAAATGAACGAAGACATTAAGAAGACACGAAGAAAACATATTAATGAAGACACAATGTAGACACAGTGTATACATGTTAGAATCCTGCTTACAATTTGAAACAAGAAAAGGTAAGGAAATGTTTTAGCACTTTGATTATGAATGTCGCCCTCCTTTCCCTTGTCCTGAAATCAAAAGTTGGCGAAATAGGTGTGATACCTATCTCTGATACAAACACACATATCTTTCCTTAAAAGTTGGCCAAATAGGTGTGATATCTATCTCTGATACCAACACTCATATCTTTCCTTAAAAGTTGGCCAAATAGGTGTGATACCTATCTCTAATATCAACACATAAATCCTTCCTTAATAATTGGTTAAATAGGTATAATACCTATCTTTGATACCAATACATAAACCATTCCTTAATAGTTTGCCAAATAGGTATAATACCTATCTCTGATATCAATGCATAAATCCTTCCTTAATAATTGGTCAAATAGGTATAATACCTATCTTTGATACCAATGCATAAACCATTCCTTAATAGTTGGCCAAATAAGTATACTACCTTAGTTACCGGATTCGTGCCCTAGAGGCCGGATCCGGATTCGGGTCCGATCCGGATCCAGATTCGTGCCTGGATTCGTGCAGATCCGGGCAGGATCCTTGTTTTACACAGTGGATTCGTCCGGATTCATGGCCCACAAATCCGGATGAATCCACTATGTAAAACAAGGATCCTGCCCAGATCTGCATGAATCCAAGCACGAATCCTCAAGGATCAACAGGTTTAAGTGAGTATAAGTTATTTAATATGACTTTAAAATTTTTTTTTTTTTGCTTTCTAGTGCTAAAATGACCTTTTTATGCATTATATATACTAATAAATGAGAGAAATAAATAAATATTAATATATATATATATATATATATATATATATATATATATATATCTGTTACTAGATGGGGCTTGGACAAGATCAGTATATATATATATATATATATATATTCACGAATCCTCCACGAATCCTAATCGGGAAAAAAAAAAATCACGAATCCACAGATCCGATTCACGTGCCTGAATCGGATTCGTATCCCGAATCGGTAACTAAGTATACTACCTATCTCTGATATCAACATTACATCCATCTTTGTTTTGTCAGCCAAATAGGTAATATTACCTATCTCTAGTACTAACACTAAGATTTTTCCAGTTACTTCATCGTAATTGCCAAATGGGAATGAACCCATCTCTGATACAAATACGTGAAGCGATAATCTTGGATCATTCTGTGACATTTGCAATGAATGCCCTCCACCAAGACGTGCTTGGATCATGATTTTCATTTAATCGTTTAATTCATTAAAGAAATCTATTGTAATTAAATAATTATTTACTACCATAATTACTAATTCCATATATATAATAGAATTGTATGTAGATCATTATCTTATAATAATAAAGATAAGGAAATATGGCATTAGCTATCATTGATTTAAATCTATTTAAATAATCCTCACTTACCTTTGGTGTGCAGGGTCTAAAGCTTTAGTGCAACAAGGGCCCTACCCTTCTTATTAAGATCGTAACTTATATTTTTATGTGGACATCTTTACTAATTCCTTTCCCGTTACGATCGCTATTGTCCTTTGTAGATGTTACTAATGTCACTTGTGATTGCCCAACCATGTTCAAAGACCCTCCACATCGAATGTCTCAGGCTCTGTGCTTTTCCAAAGGAACGATGTCTCCTCCATGATACTCGTTTACAATATGTGGCTTATTTATGTCCCTTATTTTCCAATCTTTGCATTTTCTGTTTGCTTACATGGTAGTGTAGTCGGTATTACTCTCAAATTCCTTTGATGCTTTTTGCTATTCGAAGGATGTCTACGAAAATGAGATTTTCATATTACTTATAGTTCTTGTATATATCATATCTCCTTCATTCCATTTTTCCCCATGTTTTCATCTCTAAATCAACATTCCTTTTTCACGTCATTATCTTATTCGACTTTTCTTATTGTATGGTTTGATGCAGTCTTTGACATCATTGTTAACCTAGATTGATTATGCATGAGCCAATGAAGATACCTCAAGTTGCTGTATTAATATCACTCTAGTGTATTATGAGATTGTTGAGCCTTTGAGACTAATCTCCAACAGTACAAATTTATTCAATCCTTGTTGCAGGTTACGGATCCCACATTATGATTACAATGAGCTATAAGAGATTTAATCCTTTAGTGACTATGTCTTTAAGAAATATGGTCCTTTATATTTCCATCACTGCATTAATACGACAAAGGCAATCCCCAAATATTATTAGGATTGGTACCCTCTCCCGATATAGAACATGATTTATCTTTCTTGGTGAGAATTGTCGAGGCGATATGGGGAATGTTTGTTGAGTTTTGATGATTATAATCTCCTTTTGATATGTGATCATACCCCTGGATATAAGGTCCATATAAATCTGATGCTAGTCTATTCATCTGATCGAATTAGATATTGACTCTAGGATACATGTTGATCATTTTATGTATATATCGTAGTATTTGATTTCTTTCCGTGCTTAATGTTCATGGGTGTTATATATTTCATTCCTCCTAAATTCTTTTGTTCTATGTATCTTAGCTTTGCCAAGGATATAATATTTCGATGATGTTTTCTACATGTTTTTGTATATCCTCCTTTTATTTGGTGGCATTCAATTGCTGAAAGTCTGTTTGTCCAATTATTCACTAACTTCAATGGTTAGTCTGAATTTAGTTCGCATCAATGTCTTTTCATTGTCTTCCATATTTGGTATTTTTCTTTAATTTATCTCACTTCTCTTTTATGCGGATACAATTTTAACTCTTTTTATTTAGATATATTTTTCACAGGATGGTATGAAATCCTACTCTGATACCACTGTAATGTTCCTATGTGAAACATTAAGATTTCTCCATTAAAATCATCGCAAACTCTATTCACATATATATTTTTTTATCCTCTTAAATAACTTTCCTCCTAATACTTATATAGATTATTTCCCATCAGTCACAACTCTTCATAATTTAATCATTTATATTTATTATTTATTAATCTCATTAATATATATATATATATATATATATATATATATATATATATATATATATATTAATATAATGTCCCTTATAATCATTAAATATTGTGTTTTATCAATTTATATAAGAGTATATTTTATTGGTATTATATCCTTATTTATTGCTTGCCTTATTAGCTTATTTATCATCTCAATAATATATTATTATTTATTCTTCAATATTTAGAGCTCGACATTCACTTCTTTTCTCACATTTCCATATCATGGTTCATTCTTGATATTTGTTTGTCTCTACTTGATATGGAGCAAGTTATTAATATTTTTTGGTTATGCTCGATCTCAAGAAAGCTATTGATATTTGTTGTCTCTCCTTGAACTCAAGAGGGTGGATATAAAACGGCAGGAGTGCTCTGTCTATGCCAAGTTTGTGAACCAAGTCAGTCTTACACCTTGGGATACTAGAAGTTTCAAGCTTAGGCATGTACCAAAATTATATATCTCAAGCCGTGCCAATTGAATTAGGCCATGCTTCTTGTTTTAATTGTAGTATATCTTGCTTATGATTTAATAACTGATCTTTCCACTTAATGCTTAAAAGCCAATCCATATTATTAAATTTAAAATCCAGAGTTGGATGTAATGATTTTCAAAACATTATGCTAATTTTGATATGCTATACCTTTGATAATTTGAATTCAAATTTTCATATGTTTGATACGAGTGCTTATTCCATACATGGATATAATTTATATATCCTTGAGATGGGTTATTGCTCTATTTGTTTTTAAATATTGATCAGAATGGAAGTGCAATGTACTTATGATGCCATAGGTCAGAACTGGCAAGAAGGATGGAAAATGTATAAGTATTCATGAAATAGAAAGTATCTTATGTACCTCCCAAGTAAAGAGGACCAATTTGGTTGAGATCCAAGGAGAGAGAGAGAGAATCTTGTAATGACAAAATAATTATTAAATTAGTAATAATATTTATAAAACATTAACTAATTAGCTCATGGAAACCTTTGTATGGATTCTTGTTGTCAAGTCGAGCGATGGGTTGATATTCTGACACCAGGATGCTTAGTGACAGGTCAGTGGTGTCCTAGGCCTAATTCCAAGGTAGGGAGGGTCTTTCTTGATTGAGATTGTGTGGGGATATTCAAGGGTCCATAGTTGGAAGGTTAAGCCCTTGGCAATTCTTCTCCTCTCCACCAAAGACGAAGACATGCCCAAGACTGAGTTAAGATGTGCATTCAAATATTTGTTAGTGATAGGTATTTTAGTTTCATGAATTTGAAATTACGAGTTGAAGATATATTAGATTTCGTTTAGCCAATTATTCCCTTCCATGCTTAGAAATTAGTTGCCTTTTCCATGTTTTTAGACAACAGTTAAATTAGTTGATTTTCCAATTGAACATGAAATATATATGTATGCATGAGATAGGCTTACTTGATGGTTGTTATATTTGTCCTTCATTTATGTGATTATAAATATAAACATATCTTTTAACTATATTTAATTTCCATAATTAGCAATGGGAAAAAGGGATGATATAGTGGTATTTAATGCCCTAAATGATATTGGACATCACGATACAATGGTATAACTTTTGTGCCCTAAGTGGTATATGTGGACTAACTTGGGTTTTGCAGATGCTTCCCTAGGTGGATTCCGGTTGTAAAATTTAGGGTATGGAAAACTTAAAATCCTCAATTTAGATTTATTGATGATGCCTTCAATTGTTAGTTATGATATTGCAGTTAAACTTGTTGTAATCGTTAATCTTGTTCATATGAACATGAAGAATAATTGTTATAACTACCTTCTCATAAATGTGAAGTAGTAATTGCATTTCATTGATTTGCTAGTTGTTAGCTAGGGCCCAAGAAAAGGGGTTGTTACATATGGTATCAGAGCTTTGGGTTCGACATTGAACCTTGGGCCCAACACTATTTCAAGGAAGTGGAAAAGGTAATGTTGAATGAGAGAAAATGAGTACTTACTTTGCATAACTAAATATATTATAATACAAGCTGGAAAATCATGCTAGAGATCATCTAGAAAAAGCTAGAAAGGGCTGAGACAATGATGTGGTCCATATGGTTGGACAAATGGATAAACTTGCAAGATCATAAAGATGAATCAGAACTAAGAAAATTATCGTGATTGGTAAATTGAACGGTGGGTGATTGGGCACACAGTGTCCATTGGAAATCCCTGGCCAGGGTAGGTTAAGTGGCAAGATTTCTGCTGTGATCACTAGAGGTCAGAGTGCTAGTTGTTGTAAGATAGGTTGATTGTAAAGTGTCCAAAATCTTGACAATTGTCTAGTCGACTCTCTAACACCAAGATGCTCAGATGGCAGGACCAAAATGTTGTACACGTGCCTTATCCAAGGTAGGAAGGGCAGTGGGACTTGCCCTAGGTCAAGGTGCTTAGACTTGCACAGTGTGGTGCGATGTGATCTAAACCTTGATTGTAACTAGTTATTTCTTTCAGTTGCATGTTTTCAGCATTATACTTTATGCAATTACATTCCTGTTCATAGGAAATGGTAGTTAATACTTGTTATCCATTTTTGGACTTAAACTAAAAAATTGTGAACAATGAGTTTGAGATTACTTGATCTTAAGTGGCTAGGGGTGCCTATATTTTGCTAATTCTGTGTTGTAAATTGATGTTCTCTTCTAATGATTATTAATTGACGAGACAACTATACTTCACATTTTGTGCTCCAGTATGGAGTAAACACACTTGCATAACTGAAACTATCAATGTTTATTTATAGATGTAACTTTTGTTTGACTTGATTTTTTCTTTGAAATATTATATGATGACAAGGTGGGCATGAGAGCTTAAGTTACATGAATGGGAAAAGTGAATTCCCAAATCTTTACAGGCGATTGGTGAGCACCCCCAGATGATTTAGTACCTGACAAGAACCCTATGTAAAATATGTTTCAGATACCTATGATCAAGTTAAAACCCAAAGATGATTTGACTTACAAAGTTTTAGTTTAAAGGTAATGATTTTTAGTATGGAACTTGATTGAATAGATTACAAAGAACTTACAATATTTTACTCGCATCCAATATTTGAACTATGCTTCAATAAAAAAATAGTGTGCACATAGGTGTATAGATTTGAAATATCCTATACGGAACGAACAATACTGAACAAGATAAAAGATATGAGTTGATGCTATGAGAAGCATATTATTATGAACCTGATTATGGATGAGTAAGGAAATTTCTATAGGTAGAATCCCATGGAAATATAAAAGTTTTGTGGATAGATCAGACTTAGGGTCTAAGCTACGATTGTATTGTTGTGAATAGAATATACAAGCACTTGGGCCACACTCCCATCTTAGGAATTGCGTGTGGGCATGTAGTCCAAGGGCTTAGGAGTCTAGGATACAGGTAGTATGGTACCATGTTAAACATAACCTCTATGATCTTATTTGAATGTATGTTGATCTTTCATTTTTCCTCGACACATTATTATACATGTATAGTTCACATGTGGAATTGATTTTATATGATATTGAAATATCAAGATCTACCGAGATGTTTAATCACTTGTTAGGCCTATATTGTATTGGCGATGAAATATATTCCTATCTTGAAATGATTTTTTTTTGTAATGAAATACTATTGTGATAAGATGGTCATGAAGGCCCAAGTTACATGGATCCACTAACCATTTCAAGCGATCTATGAGCTTACAAGGATGGCCTACTCATTTAATGAGTACCAAATACCAGATGGTATGTATGAGTGATTTAGTTTCTGTGATCAAGTTATGATCTAAAGCATGTTAGTTGAGGAATTACAAATCTTTGAATGATATTCTTACTCTTAATTTTTGAGCATTGAAAAATTCTCTTACACAAGATATCAATTTGAGAATTGAACTAAACATATTGTGAGTGCTTACATGAATATGATGGTGTTGTCTGGAAAAAGGGTAGTTAGACAATTATCGGTGCGACGACGGTTGTGTCATTTCATTGCACCGTTTCATACATTATAAATGTTACGAACACTTTTGTATTTGGCATCATGATCAGAGTCATTGTCATTGTGTGGATATCATTGTTGTGCACGAAAACATTTTGATAACGAATAGTGATTTGCATTAAGTATCTATTTTCTTTCCTGTTTGCCACGGGCTGAACATTTGGCGCTGTTGCTAGTTCGAACTCGGAGTAGTATGGAAGCATGAAGATAAATGGGAAGAACAGCGCAAGACAACTGAAAGACAAATGATGACAGCGAAACTGAAATTTTTGAAGGAGAGCACGAGGCAACAGAGAACTTTTGAATCCTATATCGCGTAGGGCTAGAAACATTTGTGCAATGGGAAGCCGTGGAGAAGGGGATTACCACAGATAATGTGTGGGATGATATGCACGCGAGCCCTGCTGCGACCAAATTTATAGACCAACTCCCTCGTCTGATTGCACAAGCCTACATGGCATAGAAGCGACGCCCGGAGGAAGCAGAACACGAGGAGCATCGTCAGGAAATCCTCAAGAAGTTCTATGAGAAGAGAGTCGCACGGTGGCAGAAAACTGAACCATGAGCCATTGCACCGTGGTGTCTAGGGCACTCAAGTCTGTAATTGTTGTCGCATAAATCGACATACTATGTATACAAAGTAAATAAATAAAAGTGTCCTATTTTGTTTTATTTTATGATGGTTTATTTTAGATGCCCATCTTTTGAATAAGAATAGAAACTTGAGGGAGGAAATTGACGAGTTACAAATTGTGCGTGGCGAAGCCAAATGTCAGCGGAGAATAGAATATCCTAAAAGCATAATCAATTCAAAGTGATGTTGAAGTGGGCATAGGTACGGTAAAGTAAACATAGGTGAGTGTGTATTTTGTTGTCCTACATTTTGTCACCACAAAATGTTGGTAACAGTACGAAAGTTTTTCAAGCAAGTTTTGCATTTCTCTAAGCTTGAATTTGATTTTCAATTGTTTAATGTTGATCGATTGATCCATTTCAATTCGAATATGAAATTGTTTTACTGAAGGCCTTCGTCAAGTCGTTTTTTGTTTTGCTTTTTGTCGAGCCTTTGCTTGATTTTTGAAGCCTTCACAGTCCTTTCTTTACTTTTGAGTTTGTGTTTGCTTGTTTTTAGTCCTTTGTATTTGCTCATGTGATGCCTTTCATTTTTCCCTTTGATTCGGTCTAACCTAGAGGTCAATCGGAGTTGTCAATCAAGAGTTATGCCCATTTTAGTGCCTCAAAAGTGGACATTTTAGGTGCAACAACGCAATTTAAAAAAATGATGTTATATTTTCATTTTGACATTCACTTTTTCAAAAATATAACATTTTACTTACTTTTTGTTATGTTTTATAGTTACTTTATCTTTTAAATTATAACTTAAAATGACTATAGTGCACTTTATGTTATAATTTTAAGTTGAGTTACTTTTTAATTTTTCACTTAAAGTGACTATAGAACTATATAGTTGCATTTTAAATTTTTGATTTTAAAATAAAATACTTATCTAAATGTCACTTTAACATAATGTTTATGTATTATATTGAATTATATGATGCATAAATGTTATTTTTGACTCATATTGATGACATTTTTTATAATTTTAAGTGAAATACATAACTTAAATGTCTCAAAGTGAACTTTTTATGTGCAAATGCATGTAAAAATCTATATCCAACTCGGACTCGGACTCGGCAAGAACTCGGCAAGGACTCAAAAAATTGAAAAACTCATGAAATCCAAAGATTTTTAAGGATTTTAAGATTGTTTCTTGCATCTTTTAGTCAATTAACATCAAATACACAATAATTGATATAAATAGAACCTACTTAATACACATACACATTTTTGCACAGATCACATAAGTATAAAAACGAATTTTTGAAGGAAAAAAATTGAATAACCACAATATAAAGTTATAAACTATAAAGTAATAAACATAGTGTCACTCCAATATCAAAGACTCAAATGTCTACAACATTGATGGATTACAAAATCCATGGTATCAAATTCAAAGGTTCAAAACATATATCAAAATAATAACTAGAGCCATCCTCTATGTCCTCCTACGAGTGCGCCTAAGATAAGTCATGGAAGACTTTAGAGCCATCCTCTCTGCCTGTGTCTGAGGTTGACCCTGAACCTCCTTCTCATCCTCATCATCATCCTCCTCCTCACGCACATAATCCTCGTCATCAGCTTGGGATCCATCACTTCTAGCCTCAGGGTCCACTCTGTCTCCTCGTGCTCTAGCCTCCTCAACTGCCATCGCTATTGCCTCAGCCTCTCGATCCACTTGATCTACCCACTCCACATCTTCATCACTGAAGACAGGATCATCCACCTCTGTGTTCCACTCTGCATGAGGATCAACATTCTCTAATACAATCGGAGTTGTATTGGTGCCAAGGATTTGTCTATGGCGAAGGTTGTAGTGAACAAAGACAAGATCATTTAATTTTTGCATTGCCAACCTATTGCGCTTCTTTGAGTGTATGTGCTCAAAAAGACTCCAATTACGTTCGCATCTTGATGCACTAGATGGCTGGCTCAAGATGCGAATCGCAATTCTCTGTAAATTTCGCACCTTTGTGCCAAACATCTCCCACCATGCATCTGAAACAAGAAATTTGTGAATCATATCAATAACTTTGAATTTATCAAATTAAGATGGTAATAGAATTACTATTAGAAATTAGGATGTAGAATCAAAGATTTTTAGTGTTTACCAGGCATCAATGCTGTCCTATTTCTTTTGCACAGCTCTCGCACAAATAAGTCCCCTTGAGCTTTCTTAAATAGCTCAATCTCACGGACTATATCTGTGCTAACTGCTGAATTAGGTGACATTCTCTCTATATCATCGTGGAGGCTGCTCCACACCTCATCATCAGCCTTGAAATGTGGGCTGAACTGGTATGTTGGATTAAAGAAGTAGGCCGTTGCATGTAGAGGCCTGTGAAGTAGATTGTGCCATCGTCTATCAATGACATCCCATATAGGGCCATACCTATCTCGATTTCCTGCAAAAAAAGTGCGAATGGCCTCCTTCACCCTATCCATGCCCTCATAAATGTAGCCCATTGAGGGCTTCTCTCCATCAGCTGTTTGTAGGAGAACAATAAGCAGCTTTACAAAGTGCAATCATTATGAAAGTTGGAAAAGAAATAATCAGCTTTAAGTTTTTCTTTAAAAAATGAACAATAATTTATAACATAATTTCATAAACAAAATAAAATTGAAATGAGGACAAAAAGAAAAATTACCGTCACAATCTCAGCAATAGGTGTCCAAAAAGAGGGCTCGTAAAAAATATGATCAGCTGTGGCAATCCTTGCAGTGGTCTTTGCATATGAGGATGCAAGCCACTCCTCACTAACAAACAGACGTCTCGAACCTCCCTTTGAATCAAGCAATGATTTCAATGTGAGGAAGTTGGTTGCAAATCTAGTGACCCCTGGACGAGACAACTCCCTTTGCTCATTGTGTTTCCTCATGAGGTTGAGGACCCATGTATGATTATATATGAATTTGCATACACTCCTTCCTCGCTCTATAACTGTTTTGATCCAAGGGAATTTACCAGGATTCTCTAACATGAGGTCAATGCAATGAGCGGCACAAAGGGTCCAAAATAGGTGAGGGTGTCTCTCCATAAGAAGCTTTCCTGCAGCAACATAATTTGCTGCATTATCAGTAACTATTTGCACCACATTCTCCTCACCTACATCTTTTATCACTTCATCCATTATCCCACAAAGATATTCAACATTCTTTGTTTTTCCCGAAGCATCAATGGATTTCAAAAAAATCGTGGCACCTAAAGAAAAAAAATCAAATTAGTATAATGATTAATGATGAATCATAATTTATAAATTCAAAATTTATAAACTTAATCACTTAAGTACAAGTTCTACTTCTAAATTTTTAATGTCTAAGACTCTAAGTACAATTACAGTTTACCTGATGAAGAAACAAGAAAGTTGAGGAGTGTTCTACTCCTATTAGTCCAACCATCAGTCATGATGGTGCAACCTTTTTTCTTCCACACCTCACGCTGCTCCGTGATTTCAACTTGTACATCAGCCACCCTTTGGTTCAAAATAGGGCCTCCTAGTTCTTCAGCACTAGGGGCTTTGAACCCCGGACCACAAACAGCAACAACATCGATTCCAATTTGTCAATAAGGGGACCTAAAACAAATAGAATAAAATTTAAAATTAAACAAATTAGTATATTATAAATAAATTTGAAAACAAAATACAAATTAAAATAAACAAAATAAACATATTATTGAAAGCTGAAACTTGTAACTTTGAATACAAGAGAAGACTTAAATTTAAATTTACATAAATAATTACCTTGCTGCATTGAATGAAATGTTGTTGTAGATAAAGAAGTCCCCAAGTGCCAATTTTGCATAATCATGTTTATCCTTGTTCCAACCCATGCCCTCAAGCGATGGCTGTGAACCTGGAGCCGTGCGTGGAGCAAATATAGAATCAAGTGTCGATTTTTGCTTATGAATGCAAGGCCCAATGCTCACACTCGTAGAAGCAGTGGTATCCGTAGGTGGAGCAGTGGATAATGGAGAGCGAAAACTAGAAGACCCCTGTTGGGCTCCAGCTAGTTGTGCCATTTCTTCATGTTGCTTCTTTTTCAATTCTTTTTGCTCCATTTTTCCTCTAGAAGAGTTTGGATGTCTCGCATAACATCTTGGGGTACATCTTTGCATTTTTTAGCATCATGTCTAGGTATATGTGCTAGGTGATACTTCAATCTATTTATTCCTCCCCCATTATATACTACACCACAATGCCAACATGTAACAACTCCCTTTTTGTGCCCCGAGATGGCATGTTTCCAAGCTCTATCCCTTGCTATTGCACTTGGGTCTGCATTAGGGTTAAATGGAGGCCTATTTCCACTTCCCTCACCTTGTTGTTGAGACATTATATCAAATTTCAATAAGTTACTGTTTGCTGTCAGCTTGCTGCAATATGAATGTAAACAAAATGAGAAGTAAAAAAATAGTAGCTAGTAGTAGAGAGTAGAGACCGAACAAATTTAAACAAAATGAGAAGTGAAAATACTTAAAAAATATGAATGTAAAAGTTTAAAACATAGTATAAAACAACACAAAGAAATGTAACAACAACTTGTAGCTTACCTCTTCAAATTTGCACAAACAATGGAAATGCAAGTTTGTAGAAACCTCCTCCAAATGCTCTCTCAAGCTCCTCTCAATGCTTTAATGCAAGCTAGAAAGATGCACAAACCATTAGCAATCAATACGGGAGAGCAAACCGGTTTGTTGATTTCTCTCTCAAAACTCTAATATTCTTCTCTAACTCTTTCCTCTCTCTTGTGAGCACAAGCAAATGGTGGAATGACCTTTTTAGGTCAATAACATGTTATACAAACCAAAAAAATCCAATTAAACAAAGCATTTTATGTTTTTTTTGCCTTTTTACTTGTTACCCGCCGGCGAGAAGCTTGGCATCGGGACTCGCCGAGTCAGGCGAGTCCATGGACTTGCCGAGTCAGACTGAACTCGGACAGGACTCGGCAAAGTCCGAGTCAAGAGGCAGTCTGCCTTGGAAAGGTGGACTCTGCCTCTGACTCGCCGAGTCCGAGGCTGACTCGGCGAGTCCCATTACACTGATAAAAACTCACTTTGAGGATATTTTTCATGCCATTACATCAAAAGCTTGTAAAAGTGGACCTTTTTGATGCAATGATATGAAAAGTAGAGTTTTTGTGCTTATGCATCAAAAAGGTGAGACATGTTTTTTAAAAAATGTGAGTGACCCCAAAAGGTTCGATTTTGTCTATCAACACATTTTAAAATATGCAATGCACTTCAAAAAGTGAGATTATGCATAAAGACATATTTTAAAACATGTAATAGACTCCAAAAGGTCTGATTTTGCATGAATACATGTTTTAAAATATGTAATGGTCATGAAAGTGTCCTATTTTGTAAAGAAAATGTGTTCTTGCTCCCAAAGAGTCTGATTTTGGCCATAACTCAAGATTTTCTTCATGGATTTGAATGAAATCTCTTGCATTCAGGGTGTTTTGGATTGGTGATCATTTTGCCTACATTAAAAATCAGTTTAATGAGCCAAAAAACGTTTTTAAATCTCTTAAGCTAGGGCACATTTTTGTAAAAAACTCCATAAATCTTCAAATTTGGAAAACGTTTTTGCTTGGAATCAAGTCGTTTTGGCCTTATTAGCTGATTACATTGCATTGTGATCATTATTTTGGTGTTTAAACACCAAATCGATTTGCTTGGAAATCTTGAAGAAACATGTTTTTGCAAAAAACGTGTCAAGAGCTTGAAATTTTCAAAATGTTGGAAAAAGGAGAGGATTTAGGGCACGTTTTGGCATCTTGTATATTAATCTCCTTGTTTGCTGCCCTTCATCATTCGAATTTACAAAATTGGAAAAGTTCTCACCATTTTTGAAAAAAATTTCAAACAAAGAGCATCTTTTTCCTTCATTTTTGGCACTTATTCTTTATTGCAAGTGGACTTCTTCCTTCTTGCAATTTAATTCATGCTTATCTTTGCTGATTTTATGCATCAAATCGTTGAATGGTTGCCATTTGTAAAAATCTTTGCCCTAGGATGTGCATTTTTCCTTTAAATATGAAGTTTTCTTTCATTTTCATGTTTTTGGTTCTTTTCCAAGTTCTAAATTCGAATTTAAACTTTGGAGTTGCATTACATCTTGGCATGTTTTGAGTTGTTTTCAAAGGTATGTTTTTTCCTTTTGTTTTGGGTTTGTGTGCTTGTTTGCCGATTTTTCTCCATTTGGAGAAGTTGCAAGTTTTTTCCCAAAAGCCTGTTTTCCCTTCATTACATGTGAAAGCATTGTCATCTTTCACTTTTCATTTCCATGTCATTCCATCTCACATCTCATCTGACAAATGCGATTACATGTTTTTCATCTCATTCACCATCCACACATGCATGTAATCTCATTTTCCATTTCCATTTTCATCCATCTCACTTTTTGCTTCCATTTGCATCACACGATTACACGAAATGTCTTTCATGTAATTGCATTCAAAAGGTCCGATTTTGATCAAAAGTCATATTTTGAAAAGACAAAACGATATCATTTTCACTTTCCGTTTACTTTGACTTGTTCTTTCCTCAAAAAATAACTATATAACTCATTATCTTACCTCCATTTTTCATTTCCATCTTCTCATATGCGTTCGCGCTTACATGAATAAGTACATGTTTCCACCTCATTACATGCTTTACATGCTATTTTTTATCTGCATATACACATCAAGTGTACCTTTCATTCGCACTTGCATCTCATTTCACCTTCCACTTTCTGTTACATGTTGCATTTACATATACGCATGTTTCATGCAATAAAGCTTTGAAAACATTAAGTCACTTTTGAAATCAGCAACTTTCACTTTGCACACATTCTCATGTGTTTCACCTTCGCACATTTTCATTCCATTCCATTTTTTTCCATTCTCCGTATTCACACTTTAATATCATTTCATTCCACATTCTGTTCATTTCATTTCACTTTCCATTCCATTGCATATACATATGCTTTCTCTTTGAAAGTCACTCTTTTTTCAAATCTTCACTAGTGCTCCGAAATTCACTTGCATGGAGATTCTTTCTGATGATGTATTTATGTTTTGGGATTTTTGTGTTGTAGCATAAGCACAAGATATGTCCTCACCATCCAAATCCAAGGGCAAATGAAATATCAATATGATAAGGAATTGGCTCGTGCATCTCCTTCTTCTGTTACATCTGTCTTTGACAACGTGTTAGACACGAAGATTAGTCATGTAGACGTGGCTGATTTTCTATGAAAGATTGAAGCTCCAACTACTCATGAAATGAAACGTATTAGAAGAAGCAACATCCATTTGGTTTCTACGTTTCCCATGGCAGCTATAGAACTTGATTTTTTTTATGGATGCACTCGATGGTTCACTCCTAAAACAAGGACTATCAAAGATGCTGATGGCAAGGTTATCATTAGCCTTGATCTTAAAGTTATTGAAAAACTCTTCAAAGTTCCTTACAAATCAGAATGTGCTGATTTGACCAAAGAATCATCATCGGCTTGTTGGAATGAGCAAAAGAGTAATTATCAGAAATATGTCAACCTTTATTGGTTAGATAACAAAAGAAGCAATTTTTCCATGTGGCCAAAGACTCTTCATTAGTCAAATTTTAAACAGGAATACAAGGATCTAATCATCCTTCTCAGCAGGATCTGTGGTCTTAAAGATTCTTCCAATTTTGAGCCCTCAATGTATAAATTTATGTTTCAAATCATAGAGAACAAAGAACACATTTTTTGGGGAGAGCTTATCAGTACCGTGCTCTGTCAGCAGATATGCAATGTAGGAACATCAGTACCTTTTTACATAAATTCTTATCTTATTTACATTGCTGCTGCCATGGGATCCTTTTCGGGTCTTTCTATGTCATGTCCCCTATTTTTCCAGTGAAATTCAATAATAAAAGGAGTCAAAGAGATAATAATCAAATTGATATAAAATTATAAATATAATATTTAAACATAATAAATAAAATAATAATATATTATTAATAGTAATAATTATAATTGTAACTATAATGATTGAATTATTACAATAATGATAATTAAATAATATAATATATTGGAATTAACAAGTAATAATTATTAATAAACTAATGATACAAATAATAAATTATTATTTGACAATTATAAGATAATCTTATAAATGAACATTTTTAGCATCTTATGATAAATGAATAATCATTATAATACTAAAATAAATAATTAAGATAATGCTTGATTATTATAATAATAAATTAAATACTTAAGATAATGATAAATGAATGAGTATTATAATAATAAATTAAATAATAATAATAATTAAGTGATCATTATAAATAAATAAGATGATAATAATAATAATAATAATAAAGATAATAAATAAGTGAACATTATAAATAAATAATTAAATAAATAATAAAAGACTAAACATTATAATTATTTAATATTAAAAAAATCATAATAATAATGTAATCATAGTAACTATATTACAAAGCGAATGAACGAAATCACTTACTTTGAAACAGCTTGTCGATTGGAAAAGGTCTTTCCACGACATATATTAATGGCATAGAAGGAATAACGTAGAGGGGAATTTATAGAAGAATCAACAGGTGGATAAACACACATCTAAGGAGGAGAATTCGGCAACAATATTTCAGTTTGAATATTACATGCCCTTGTCTAGATTCAGCGTCATCAACCACTATACGGAAGTTGGAAAGGGATAGCTATAAATGTGACGGACACATCTGGAATCAGCGAACAAGGTGGATGTAAGAAAGGCATCATAGGAAAAGAAATATAAGACCAGTATAGCAAAGAATCCACAGATTACGTATGTGGTATTAAACAGAACATCACATTTATACTGCTGCCACGGGTGGATATCAATGATAGGAGCCTTCACGTTAGTCGATCATATAAGGAAGGGAGAAGACTCATATACCAAATAGTGAAGTTTTAGATAGCAAGTAAAAGAGATGAGTCGTCTCCAAATGATAAAGATCATAGAGCAGTGAGAAGAGATACTCTAATATTTAAATAAAGAATATCCCTGCAGACTGTGACAATAGAAATAAAATCTAATCCCAAAATGTTGATAAAGGTTCAAGAAAACACTTTGCATACAAGGGTCATATGATTGATATAAAATTTCAGTTTGCTTTTATGGCTCTTTCCTTCACTTAGCATCAATAAGAATGCTTGCAAGTAGACTCTGAATTGACTAAACAATGACCTAACATGAATGTGCAACTAATTTTGGCAATATACAATGCATATATATGATCTAAGCATAAGAAATGAACACCTACAGCCAATTGGCATTTTTACAAATAGTTGGTATGCAAACTAACTCGCTGATAAATAACGATATTGAATTGCTCAAATGACACCAGCAACTATTATCTCCTTAATTGCAATGAAATTTCTAATACAATGCTCATGAAATATGGCCAAGACTTTTGGCATTTACATGGATTACAAAATTGATAATGTTGGTATAATGCACACCTACAGTTGAAACTTATAACACCTAAAATGCAATGCTAACAAAGTAACCTGGTTGTAGATGGCAATGATAATTTTCTCCAATGCTGCCTTTCTGCTTTGCTTTTTCTGATCTACTTTTTCACTTGCTTTTTTCGGATCTGCTTTTTCGCTTTGCTTTTTCGAACTGCCTTTTCGGTTCTGCTTTTTCGGGCTGCTTTTTCGGACCTACTTTTTCGGACTTTTTTTTTGAACCTGCTTTCGAAAACTCAAACCCTCAGATAGTCTGAGTATTCAAATTAAGCTCAACTTGAAATGGCTGAATACCACTTCCAAAGTGCAACCCTTCAGAAGGTGTTTCACTTCCTCAGTTATGCAATCTCTTGAGAGTTATCGTTTTCAAGGATTATGCTGAATATTTGCAGACTATCAAGCTCTACAAATGCTCATAGAAGATGTAGTTGAGTTACCAAATCCCGTGTATGCAAATGGAAGCCCAAGTCCTCTATTTATCTACTTTCCTAAGAAGTCACTAAGAACTTCTAGAAACATCATTTTCTAAGAAGTTACTAAGAACTTCTAGAACATTATTTTTATTTTATGTATTAAGTGACTTTCTAAGATATTTTTCAAGTCACTTTATTAAATTAATTAAATATAAAGTTACCTTTTTAATATTTATTTATTTGATAACTTTATAAATAATTAACTTAATACATTTATTTATTTAATTAAAATAATTAATTAGTCATCTTCATAAAATATTCATTATTTTGGACAACTTAATTAAATTAATTAAATCAAATTACGGCCAAAACGGGGACATTACAGTCCGCCCCTCCTGAAATTGCTTGACCTCAAGCAATCCAACAACACAATGAACTCCAACCTCCAGCTGGATCCCAAATGAAGTAGTATGTGACATCCTTGTGGACATTAAACCAACTGCAAATCATCATCATCAAGAGCAACCACATGTCTTGTAACATAGCACCCAAAACTTGTGCGGGTGATGTAGAAGTCAAAATGACACCAAAATGCAACTCCGTAGAAGATCTAAGAAATATCTTCTTCCTTGTATCCACCCACATAATATATATTGGACTGGAATCCTGGTCATCACCAACATTCATTGAAAAAGATGTAGCTATAGGCGAACCATATGTACTCATGCTAATTGTATCAACAATAGGTGTAGCCATATCAAAATATATGGACATAGGAACAACACTAACAGCTGCAATAGAATACTTAACCGAATCTGTAGTTGATGAAATCTCATAATCAACATGTGTGCCATCATTAGAACACACATCAACCACTGCATGCATACTACTAAACTCCTCATTGGATGGTTCAACTGACACAGAAGTGGCTGCTGATATGACAATATCCTCGCATTCTCCTAGTCCCACTATTGCTGCATCGTCATCTGCTGACAAAGCTTCATATGTGGACTCTTGACTCTGCACATATGACTCAATGCCAGATTGTGAATCAATTATACTAGAGCGTAAACCCACATTGATTGACTCCGCTGAAACACCAACATCATAGCTAGGTGGCTTTATACATGTCTTGATCCCACTTGAGGAATCAACTACCTCCTGCATTGGAGCAACATATAAATCATCAATATTGATGCCCATTTGTCTAGCCATAAGCTGCAACATCATATCCATTCGCCTATTCTGCTCATGTTGCATCATATCCATTCGCCTATTTTGCTCCTCTAATGTATCCAGTAATCTGAACATTATATTTTCTTGATTTGGACTGATATACATTTTGTCAAACATTTTTCTCTCCATCTGGCTATTCCAAATTCCCAATAAGAGCTCCATAGGATGGCAGGACTTATAGCTCTGATACCACTGTAATGACCTTGCTAAAATTTGATCCCAAAATGCTGATAAAGGTTCAAGAAAATACTTTGCATACAAGGGTCATATGACTGATATAAAATTTCAGTTTGCTTTTATGGCTCTTTCCTTCACTTAGCATCAATAAGAATGCTTGCAAGTAGACTCTGAATTGACTAAACAATGACCTAACATGAATGTGCAACTAATTTTGGCAATATACAATGCATATATATGATCTAAGCATGAGAAATGAATACCTACAACCAACTGACATTTTTACAAACAGTTGGTATGCAAACTAACTAGCTGATAAATAATGATATTGAATTGCTCAAATGACACTAGCAACTATTGTCTTCTTAATTGCTATGAAATTTCTAATACAATGCTCATGAAATATGGCCAAGACTTTTGGCATTTACATGGATTACAAAATTGATAATGTTGGTATAATGCACACCTACAGCTGAAACTTATAACACCTAAAATGCAATGCTAAAAAAGGAACCTGGTTGTAGATGGCTGTGATAATTTTCTCCAATGCTACCTTTCTGCTTTTGTTTTTTCAATCTGCTTTTTCACTTGCTTTTTTCGGATCAGCTTTTTCGCTTTTCTTTTTCGAACTGCTTTTTCGGACTGCTTTTTCGGACCGCTTTTTCGGAGCTACTTTAAAAAACTCAAACCCTCAAGTAGTCTGAGTATTCAAATTAAGCTCAACTTGAAATGGCTGAATACCACTTCCAAAGTGCAACCCTTCAGAAAGTCTTTCACTTCCTCAGCTATGCAATCTCTTGAGAGGTATTGTTCTCAAGGATTATGTTGAATATTTGTAGACTATCAAGCTCCACAAATGCTCATAGAAGATGTAGTTGAGTTACCAAATTCCGTGTATCCAAATGGGAGCCCAAGTCCTCTATTTATCTACTTGCCTAAGAAGTTACTAAGAACTTCTAGAAACATCCTTTTCTAAGAAGTTACTAAGAATTTCTAGAACATTATTTCTATTTTATGTATTAAGTGACTTTATAAGATATTTTTCAAGTCACTTTATTAAATTAATTAAATATAAAGTTATCTTTTTAATATTTATTTATTTGATAACTTTATAAATATTAATACACTTATTTATTTAATTAAAATAATCAATTAGTCATCCTCATAAAATATTCATTATTTTGGATAACTTAATTAATTAAATTAATTAAATCAAATTACCGCCAAAACGGGGACATTACACTCATCAAGCATTTAAATATAAAAGGTTTCCTCAAGGTCGATAATAGAGGTTTCAATATTCATTAATCCAATTAGAGGCTGAGCCATTACATAGACCTCAGTATATTATACTCTATCAGATACAAATTTATCTTTAGAAAAGTAGATATACAGATCGTTCTTGCAGAAATCAAATTAGTATATCAGTGACCTTATTACTAGTATATTGATAATATCCATTTCCCTGGTGATTATCACATTCATAACATATGATTTGAGAGATAAATAAAACAAAATTATATAATTTGGGATTTGTAAGCAATCATCCTCCTACTATTCATTATAGCCAAGTAAGAGGACATTACATTCTACCAAAGGAGATTGTCTTCAAGTACCTATTTGGGAATACTATGACCAAATCACTTTGGCTAATAGTAAATTCCATTACAAAAGAGTCCAAGATGCCTTCTTTGGACATTATAGGTGTTTGTTCGACAAACAGTTGTTTATCAAAAGACTATTTGATGTAGCATGGGAAAAGGTAAACCAGTACGGCTGCATTTTTCTCCAATTTCCTACTTTCACATATTTGAGAGTTGGATATTTCAATGGAGAGCCGTATACCCTACCTAGGTATGTTACAGATCGAATCATCCATATGGAGTTAGCAAGACAACTCATGGACGTACAGAGTGATCAACATGCTTCACATAGACCCAGATTTGGCATTACCTCAGCTAGGCCTTTATCTATTGACAACTATTCAATTGTTTTTGTGCCTAAAGCAAAGAATATGGAAGCAGAGTTGCAGTTGATTACATTGAAGAAGTTCAAGGCTAGATTTGATTTTGATTATTGAGAGATGAATTCTCAGATAAAAAGGGCCTACATTCATGTTCATCGCATTGAAGATATTCGGATTGACATGAGAACAAACCTGACATTATGAAGATGGATTATTGCAGGTTAACCTTGCGACAAATAATTGATCTTAATATGTTGAAAATCCCTCCAGATTTCCAAGTTGAAGATGATGGTGACATCCTTGATCCAGAATTCCATCAAGCTAGTTTTGATAAGAAGTGCCCTTTCCCTATTCAATGGCAACAAAAGGAAGGTACATCTATCATGGATAGATTTCAATCTATCCTAGTAAACACTAACAAATGGTTGAAAAATAAAGGCCTTAAAAGAGTAGATCCTAAGATGGGCTTGAATTGTGGAAGTTTTGGTCCTCCTGGTAGGAAATCACAATTGAAAATTATAGGAAAAGATGGTGCCTCATCTTCAAATGTCAAGAATACCTTCAAATTCAAATTAAAGGGTGGAAAAGGAACTAAATCATCTCAAGTTCTTGAACCAATTCAAGAATCAGCGACAGAGTTAGAAGAAGAATTGGAAATAGAATCCGAGAAAGATGATTCAGATGAAGGAGGAGAAATTAGGATCACATCTCCTCCAAAGCCTACACGAGCCTGCACGTCTTCTCTACATGAAGAGCCATTTTTGCATGAGGTTGATGATGATGTAGATTCATTTTCTACTGTTTTCACTCATTCCATTCCAGTCTCAGAGGTTAACACCATGGCTCTTCCTATTTCATCAACTGCTCCTCAGGTTTCTACATATGAACAATATGAACACTTTAGCAAATTTGTTTGAAGATTTTTCGACTCTTACCAGTGGTCAAGTTTCCCAACTTGATACATCTTTGACAGGATTTGAACTCTTCATGACGGAGTCTTCTCAACATGTTCCTATGCCTTCAGCGGTACAAACTGAATCATGCTCAGTCACTACAGATATACAATCTAGATCAATGCTAATGGTCTCCACTGTGTCTGCTTCTACAGATGAAAGTTTCAGCCTGCCTGCATGGTTGAGTAGAATAACAACAAAGAGAAGGAAGGTGGTTTTTCCTCTTGACAATCTTCCTATGAAGAAGACTAAATCTAAATCTTTGAAAGATAAGATTGTTTCCAGAATTTTGGTTGATTTCGACAAAACCAAATATGTTGAGGTTGCTGAGCCCTTAGTAGATAAACCTGTTGAAGAGCTTACCATTTTTGACTACAAGTTTACTAAGGTTGAAGTTGGAAAGCAATCTCGTTTGAGTTGTTTACAAGATGCTCAAGATGCATTGACAAATGTATCAAAAAGCAATTATGAGCTTTGGGAAAAGAAGAATCAGTTGAAACCGGAGATATCTTATTTGAGTGAGGTCATTTAGAAGCAATCTTCTCAGAATGTTATTCTTACATCACAAACATCTAAATAGAGAAGGTTGATTGAAGTTGCTAAGTCTTGGATATAGGAAATCATTGCTGAAGGAGTTCGAGCTATCACAGAGACACTTGCAGTTCTAAGGCGTGTCAAAGAGATGAACAAAATGGAACTAAGGTTAATTTCTTCTTTGACTCAAGAAGCAGATAACCTGAAAGAAATCCTTGAGGATTGGGATGAAATGATAAAATTTGATCTGGATGCTATGGTCTCATGTGACATTCTTCCGTCATGTGAAATGCTCTTCAGATTTCAAAGACTCATTGGTTACAAGGAAGAGACCTTAAGAAAGTTGATCACAAAATTACAAGTGGCTCTTGAAGATTGTCAAGCAGTTGAAACAAGCCTTACTTGTGATTTGGAGCAAATGGGATGCCGTGTTACTGATAATCTTGGTAATCTTTTGGCAGCAGAGAGAGTGAATTCAAAATATACAATCAGGATCAATGCTGATGTAGATTCCAAAGATTTTGGTTTGTAGACAATGAACAAGTTTGTTTTGTACATATCCTTGACAAAACACTTGTTAGATAATGCAACAACAAATTCCCAAGTTGTGCAATCGACATATGAAAATGCAGTGAGAATTGAAGCCATATCAAAGACTATGGAGATTGCTGATCTTTCCACAGTGCGTGACGTCATTGTCAAATTCAAAGCCTTAAGAAGCAATCTCTAAGATTGTTGTATAGTTTCTATTTCATAGTTGTTTAGAATGCATTACATGAAAAAGTGTAATTGCATGTAATGCGAATTGCATGTATGTAGAAAATGTAATGTGAGTTGCATGTAACCCTTTAGTTTCTGTAGTTAGACTTGGTCAAAGTTGGTTGAGATGCTCCCACCTTTTCCTCCTCTTTTTTTCCTGAACTTCTTTGCCTATATAAAGGAGTGCCCCCTCATTGTAAAATCATCATTATCTTTATGCAAGAAAACTCTGGAGAAATTGTGCCAGCATAACTTTGTTTGTGTAAGCACTATTTTGAGAGAAAGTGAATACAAAGGAGCATTCGAAACTTAACTTTGGTTAAGTGAGATTGTTATTTGTGTGAATTGTAAGCTTTGTCTATGATTCATCCAAATTGTCTTTGATTCATATCGTCTTGTGTTATTGGTAATTGTTCTAGTGAATTGAATTGAAAAGAGTTAAAAAACAATGGAAGCCCGACCTTTGACCAGGAACAATTGTGAAAATCCATAGCTAGAAGCTTTGTCTATAGCTTGTATTTTTGTCTTAATTCGCAAAATAGTTAGATTGTTTTTACTTTTAGGAGTCTTTGTGCCCTAATTGTAAAGCTTTTATCATATAGAAGTACGACCGGACTTAGAGCCAAACTGGTACATTTTGGCTAGCCTTTGAGTTGGTTAAAATTTATCGGTATCATTGTTTCCAGCTCTTGATAGAAGTGTAGTTAGAGATTCACCTTACCCATTACTTGCTCCATGAGTACGTGGACTCTTTCTTGAAAGTTAAGAAGAAAGGATATTGGTAATACCTATTTTATGAAATCTCTCAACTTCTTGCTTACTTTGAGTTGATCCAAGGAATAGTGAGAAGGGGGAGCCTTCCCTTTAAGGTAGGAGAGACTCTGTCTCACACGCTGTGGCTGGTCATCCTATTTTGCGACTGGATTTTTACCCAAAACTATTGGTTGCAAAATATCCATCCAACATATTTTGCTTTTGATTTTATGATATCATGTAAGCATTTTTTTTGAAATCGTTGAGATAAGGGAATCATAGACATTGATTTTGATCATGGCTTATATTTTGAGTCAATTTGAAATGAGATGATTTCAAGATGCTATATATATCATATATTTGGAATATTCTCTTAGTGTTTAAAACTGCAGAGTTCATCAAGGATGATAAAACACAAGGAGAAGGGTATGTTACATCCCAATTTTTGGCTGAATTTTAAAATGACCATATGGTGTGTAAGCATGCTTTCACACTCAAGTTTTTAAACTTTGAAAATCAGCCTGCTAGGAAAAGATTCTAAAATTGTTTAAGTTTCTCATTGGTTTTTGTTACTGATGATGCATTTATAAAGTTTGATTTGTGAAAAAGGTAGTGTTCTAGCCTTATGTTGAATTTGAACTCCGAACCTCAAGTTCAGAGATTCAAAGTTCGAAGTTCAAAGATGGTTTGCATTCAAAGAGTCAAGACTCAGATCCAAGTTCAAATGCAAGATTAAAGTTCAGGTTTAGAAGAATGAATGATCAGTCCAGAGATGCAGTCCAGATTTTGAATTTTTAGATGCATGATTCAGGGTTTCAGTTTCAAAGTTCAATTTAGGAGAAAGATGAAAAAAGCTTATGGCCAATTATTAAAGAATATAACTTTATATTATAAAGTTCTCAAGTATTACTTTTAGGGTTCGAATTACATGAGAAGATGATATAAGGCCAATGCAAGGAAAGGAAAAGTATCTTTGAACATTTTGGAAAATATAATTTGGTGTTTGGCTCTGATTTGAGCATTCCCTCACTAGGATGTCAAACCCTAGGCTAAGAGTTGATTGAGTTGGGACGTAGCCCTCAATTGGATTGGATTTGCTGATGTTTGCACAAGGTTTCGACATTGGTGGAGTTCCTATAGTAGTTCATATCATTGGCATAGGAAAGTGAAGACTATCTTTTCAGCATTCCACAGATTGCATCATTCTAGGCGTTGATCATTGTGAGCTCCCTGAAGAAAAGTGAATCAGAAAAGCTTAAGCCCAGATTTTATGGACCTTATTGCATCACCAAGAGGGTTGGTGAGGTTGCTTAAAAGTTGGATTTACTTGGTGACAGTCGAATCCACAATGTGTTTCACATCTCATGCCTCGAGAAAGAAATTGGTCAACATGTACCATTAGAGGGCTTGCCTCTACTTGCTGAGGAGGGTAGACTTGTATTGGAGCCAACAAAGATGATTGAGACTAGGGAAAAGAAGTTGCAAAACAGATTTGTTAAAGAATATCTAGTTCGCTAGAAGGATTTACCGTATGAAGACGCCAGACGCCACTTGGGAAGGCGAGTCTATTTTATAGCATCCAGCATTGAGATTGCTTGAGGGCAAGCAATCCTAGGAAGGGAGGATTGTCATGTCCCCTCTTTCGCGCTAGTTCTTTGGCGCCTGGTTAATTTATCTCCACATCTAGATGGATTAACGACATTTCTAGTAAGGATGCCTACCGGTCACAAGGGAAGATTTGTCTTAAGTTTGTCATTTAATGTATTAAAGTACATTAATAAAGTTACTTTATGTTTTAATAAGGCATTCACTTTATAAAGTGACTTAAGTGACTAGAAGATGAAATTGGTGTTTTATTTCACATCTCTTATTCCAACATTATCCTCTCACTTTGAGGTTATAAATAAGAGACTTGGTCTTAGGGAAGGCACAATGAATATATGTTATTTTATAAATCCTAGTGGTTGCGTAATTGTGACTATGTATTTCCTAAGGACGAAATCCCTTAAGGAAAGAATAGTGAGACTAGACACAAACCTAGTATCTCACATTTACAATTCAGAATGGTAGCTCTAGATTGATGCATTGAAGGTTTACAAGCAATGAGAGTTCAGCAATACAGTAAGCATAAATATTTGCAGATACTTCAAGAACTGGTACATATAAATCTAGTAGTAGTATTCTGGTAATCTTTGGGGGTAGAAATCATAGATGATGCATTAAGAATTAAGGAAGTAGCCAACGCAATGATATAGGCACATCTTCTGGTCTTGAGTGGTTCATATAACAATTGAACCTTGTTTGATACCCATCATCTGCCACTAGAAGTCACGAGGAGTATATTAGAGGAGAGTCAGTTATTATAGCAGAACGTTGGTAGACAATCCCTGTACGGGCAACACATAGTAAGAAAGGTAACCACAACCAAGGAGGGAATAGTAGAACGTCATGGGAGCAAGTATCAACAGATAGACTTGGTTCTAAGGCCGTCGTTCCTATATATCAGGTAGGCAACATAAAGAGAAGTATGTAGGATGACAGCCAGCTACATTCTGTTTTTGGTTACTTAGCCAAAATACACACTGAGAAGGGGTAGTAGAATCAGTTTGACATCCAACATTGGGACGGGAGTCTGAAAACACTCACAAACTTCCACTTAGTCCACCGGCAACCTTCCTACTGGCAACATTGACACTTCCTCAGTTTTACACCGGACTACGCTTCCAGTCAAATCGGGTATTTCATTACTGAATTAATCATGATGCTTATTTATTGTATTTCATTTTGATTTCTTAAACTTCCAAATGGGCCTTGTATGATTTTCAATAACACACACAAAACTATCTGTTATCAGTTATTTTTGAGTTGCTACATTCTTATTTTATTGTAACACTGTCTTATCATTTTATATATGTAAGATATCAATACTACAAGCCTTTGCAAACATTAATACAAAGAGCTAGACATTTGAAGGTTGGATGGGTATATGGTCATTAACTAAGATTCAGTGAGTTACTAATAAACTCCAGAATTATGTTTGCCGATTGTTTGATAGAATTTTGTGGTTAGAAACTCAACATCATTTCAATATCTATCTGGAAGGATATTACATTATGTTAATCATTATTCATAATAAAATTGGAGACTGTGCATTATCTCTTGCCAGCTCAATCTTTATTCGTAATTAAGCATGCTGCAGTGGTCTTTTCTTTTCTTGTTTGCCCTTCTTATTTGAAATATATTCTCTCTATTTTAGAGCTCGATGTTCACTTCTTTTCTCACATTTCCGCACCATAGTTCATTCTTGATATTTGTTCGTCTCTATTCGATGTGGAGCAAGTTATTAATATTGTTTTCTTCTACTCGATCTCTAGAAAGCCATTGATATTTGTTGTCTCTGCTCGAACTCAAGTGGGTGGATATAAAACAGAATCAATGCTCTGTCTATGCCGAGTTTGTGAATCAAATTAGTGTTACACCTTGGGATACCATTGGAAGTTTGGAGCTCGGGCATGTACCAAAATTATATATCTCAAGCGGTGCCAACTGAATCAGGTCATGCTCCTTGTTTTAATTGTAGTATATCTTGCTTATGATTTAATATCTGATCTTGCTGCTTAATCCTTAAAGCTGACCCATATCAGTAAATTTAAAATCTAGAGCTCGATATAATGATTTTCAAAGCATTATGCTGATTTTGATATGCTATACCTTTGATGAATCTGAATTCAAATTCTCGTATGTTTGATATGAGTACTAATTCCATATAGGGATATAATTTACATATCCTTGAGATGGGGTATTGCTCCATATGTTTTTGAATATTGATCAGAATGGAACTGCAATCCACTTATGATGCCATAGGCTGGAATTGGCAAGAAGGATGACAAATGTATCAGTATTCATGAAAAAAGAAGTATATTATGAACCTCCCAAGTAAAGAGGACCAATTTGGTCGAGATCGAAGGGGAGAGCGTGGGAATAATCGTGCAATGACAGAATAATTATTAACTTAGTAATAATATTTATAAAATAGTAACTAATTATCTCATGGAAACCTTTGTATGGATTCTTCTTGTCAAGTCGAGTGGTGGATTGATACTCTGGCACATTCATGTGTCATTGGTGTTCCAAGCCTAATTCTAGGGTAGGGAGGGTCTTTCTTGATTGAGATTGTGTGGGGATATTCAAGGGTCCATAGTTCGGAGGTTAAGCCCTTGGAAATGCTTCTCCCCTCCATCAAATGCCAAGACATGCACAAGACTGAGATAAGATATGCATTCAAATATCTACTAGTGACAGCTATTTTACATTCATGAATTTGAAATTACAAGTTGAAGATATATTAGATTGATTAATATCATTTAGTCAGTTATTCCCTTCCATGCCTAGAAATCAATTGCCTCTTCCATGTATTTGAACAATAGTTAAATTAGTTGGTTTTCCAATTGAACATGAAATATATCTGTATGCATGAGATAGGCTTACTTGATGGTTTCTATATTTGCCCTTCATTTATGTGATTACAAATATGAACGTATCTTTTAAGTATATTTAATTTCCATACTTAGCAATGAAAAAGGGATGATACAGTGGTATTTGATGTATATTTAATTTCCATACTTAGCAATGAAAAAGGGATGATACAGTGGTATTTGATGCCTTGAATGGTATTGGTCATTACGATACAGTGTTATAATTTTTGTGACCTAAATGGTATATGTGGACTAACTTAGGTTTTGAAGATGTTGCCCTAAGCGTATTCTGGTGTCGTAAATTAGGGCACGGAAAACTTAAAACCCTAAATTTAGATTTATTGAGGATGCTTTTGATTGTTAGCTATGATATTTCAGTTAAACTGTTTGTAACTGTTAATCTCATTCATATTATCATGTAAAATAACTGTTATAACTGCCTTCTCATGAATGTGAAGTAGTAACTATATTTCATTGATTTGCTAGTTGTTAGCTAAGGCCCGAGAAAAGTGGTTGTTACATGTTCCAATAACATATCAGTTATCATCTCTCCCCAAAAGATCTTTTGTTTTCAGCGGACGATGAGAGAGATATACTTGTACATCCATGGCTCAAAGACATTGGATTCTGTAAGTCCAGCAATGTGATTAAAGTAGATGAAGATGAAGATCTACTTATAACCACTGAAAATCGCATATATAATATTTGTTTGATAATCCCTATGATGATTGATGCACATTGAACATTATACAATATTTCATGAATTACATTTTCATTTTGTTATTAAGCAATTCACTCAGATGATGCATGAATAGAGATCAATGATCTGTGTGTGTGTGTGTGTGTCTCTCTCTCTCTCTCTCTCTCTCTCTATATATATATATATATTCTCCTACCCGAATCTGAACCGACAGCTTTTCAGAGATTACAAGAGAGATCAATTGAATTTTTTTCACAGAAAAATTGTCAGAGTTTGAAGGAAAATCTGAAAGTAATGCTGGATTGCTGATTAGAGGCAATTGAAGACAGTGTTTTCAGACAACAACATTTTCTTCTCCAACTGTACCATTTCTAGGGAAGGCTGTACCACTATAGTAGGCTGCACCACTATAGTAGGCTGCAGGGTAGCTTGTTCTACATTTGTATGGCATTATTTAGTATAATTTGCAGCTGCACTAACTCTTCCCTTCTAGCCACCCTCTATTTACGTCACTAAATCATTTGGAGGCACGCTTGGAGTTATACAATTAAGCAAATGTGGAATGTGGGTTTGGATGTTAAAGAATTGTATTTCAAGAATTATTGAATTTCCTTTAGGTAGTCTGGTTTTTATTGATCAATCAATTTCCAAGCTTTCAGATTTAAAGGTTTTGAGGAAAGTTTTAACTTGAATCTAATGCAGATGTTTATTTTCATCAAGCATTTCTGTTTCCAAGCATTTCCAAATTCCTACATTTATTTTCCATAAATTCAAAACACCAAAATTTTAGGAAAACCTGTAAGCCAGAAAAAATCCACAAACACTTTTTGTTTTTCAGAAAATTGCATTTTTAGATTTTGGGGGATATTAGAAGACCCCTGCTAGGGGTGCTACATTCAACCTCAGTTTATTTGTCCCCAAACATCCATCAAACTATAAATCTATTCAAGTAATATACGAATGATAAATCATAATCATAAAAACTTATATAATACATATCCCTTCTTGCAGATCTCTTTGTATACATAATTTAATCCACAATCAAGGATTATCTTGTTCCATTATAGGGCAACTTGTCTAGTACACAAGGACTGCCATAGGAAAGGTTGGGATGCTACAATCCTTGTGCCACTGAATACAGTTAAAGTCATTGTTGGCAAGAAATGCCATTTTCGTAATGTCAAATGTATTGATCATGCCTTGCATAGATAATCTATAGAAGAATCTCTTTTATTACTATCCTAATGAAAGACAAAATAGAATATAAACATTTATCTGTTTACGTAACCACTCTTTGTTAATGAGCTTGTCAACAAAATAGGCAATATTAAAGCCTTCCAAAATAAATTACAGATGAATTCCTCAATTGAATATACACACCAGTCATTAAGACAAGAAAATATCCTAGCTACATTATTGTGTAGGACCCATCTTAGACATCAACACGTGGCTAACTCATGACTTGTCTTGATGTTGGGATGAGTAAGAAAACCAACTTTGAGCCAGTCTTACAATTTTAGATTTAATATTTGTTTAAAGACCATGAATTTCATGCACCATGAGTTTTGTATACAGTGGACAATATTTATATCTCTAAATCTTATTTCCTTTATTACAATTTGTGTTTATATTTATTTGATTGATGTATGCTTGTAGATGATCAAATTAGCTTCTATTTGATGATGCCATTGTGTCTTCAAGGTTTTTTTAGTGAAGGGTGCATAAAACAAGTCTTAAATCCTAAAAATAAAAAAATTGTAAGTTTGTTAGAAATATTTTGGTAGGGACTTTATATTTACTTAGGTAGGTGGCTTGAGGCCTAGACCTTTGCATTGAAGGAAATGGTAGGTCAGGATATTTGCAACACTAGAGTATCTAAGAAGAAAGAAAAAGATAGCCTCAATAATAAATCATTAATATTAATCATTTTAGATTATTAAAACAATTATTTATCATTATGAGTTGTAGAAAAAATAGTTTTTTTTCATCATTGACACAAAAATGAATGAAATTGATGTTTAGAAGACTCTAAATAAATATACAGTACACAAGTAAATTAAAATTATATTTCCACGAAGGATAAGTTCACTCGAGAGTTTTAACTGCATGAATAATCAAACTAATGGAGATATGTTCCATTATGTGTTATGTTGGTGTTCTATGTTATAGGCTCCTAAATATCTATAGCTAGTGCATTCCTTAGTGCTAGGGGTGTCAAACTTAGGGAAAATGACCTTTAACTTATGATTAGGTAGGGACAATGATCAATCAATTTTCTAAGGTGTGTAGTTTCTTCTTTAGCTTTAGGCTCCCAGGTCAAAGAGGGTATTCTTTAAGATGCTGTATTATGGAATAACTATAGGAAATGAAAGAAACCCCTAAAAAAGCCATAGCCATCACACAGAATACTCCTTTTTGTTTGTAACTTTTTCAGAAGGTACATTTTCATTTCTGCACAATGGCCCTGTTTCTCATCTTCCCCTTGATAGGACAAGGGGATTACATCCATTTCATTTTGCTTGCCTGCAATGTTTTCAACACCTAAACTTCTCAAACTTTCTTCATCCACTTATTTCTTGTCATAACAATGCCTTCCTTTGATTCTCATCTTCTTTCATAGTAGCTAACTTTTGTGAAGGATATGATCCTCCAACCTTTAAAATTCCTCTTGGTCCAATAAAATTTCCTTCACTCAAACTGATTTGTGCATGGCATGACTTCATTTATCAAATGACTTAGGCTATATAAATATTCATTTTGATAGGTGTATGAACATTGCAAATTTCTCATTTTATTTTGATGTCCTTATTAAATGCTCTTAAAACATTTTAATTGTACTATATATAGTCACTCAAACAACTCATACATGCGAACCAAGCTAAGCAGACAAGTCTTTTCAATGAGTAAACATGGAGGACATCTGTTTAGGTGAGTAGACATTCTTTTTCTCAAGTTGAGATTATAACCTGACAATATTCACTTATTTGAATCTTTTGTTTCAGATAGCAACCAAGGAGCAGGAACTCATTGTAGGATCTATCCCATTGAATATGAAAGAAAAGGGATTAGAACTATACAACTACCTTATTAATGGCGAGGTAAATATTTGTATTTTACAATTTAGAGTATAGTTAGTATCACAAAAGAAAAAGAAAATATTTCAAAGAACTCTAGTTAACAGTGATGTCAACTGAACTTTCTTTTCATGCCTTCTTTTCTGAAATCTTCTTGCTGCTCTATGATTGGATGTAATGCCATAGGAGAAACTTTTCCACAATTATAATATGTATAATCATAAGTGACATTCAAAATGTCTATTCATTATTTTCAGTGTCCAATGGATTGGTAAGGCAAAGATTATACTTGTTGCAGCTGGAATTAGACTCATCCCAAGAGATTCAGCCGCTTGATTCTTTTTCGTCTAATGATTAGTTAGTGCTCACTAAATATCAACACAATTGACTAATTTAAACTATCAATTTTCCATCCTTTACTTTTAGAGAAGGAATTGCAGCCTTGTATACATGTTTTTCATTGAGTGCGTTTGTGGTCATTATTGTTAGAATATAACACTTACCTTTTGTAATAAGGTCACTGTTATGATGCAGTGGTTTGTATTAATGTCAGCTATTATTATCAATGAGAATCTTAAACAAATATCACATTTATGTATCATCAATTACATCTCTCTAACTCTATATAAGGGATAAATCTCTACATAGTAGACAAAAAATAATAATTTATAACATTATATAGTATCACTGTTTGTGGTCATAGCTCTTTCTTAATGTGGTATCAATCTGAGGAAGGTCTTCAGTCTGATATTATTTAATTTTCAAGTTTTAAGGAGATTTGTAGTTGTGATGAAAGGATGGAAGCTATTGGTGTCAGGACTATTTTCAAAGGAATTTTAAATGTAGGATCATTGTAGAGAGAATTTGAACTTTTAGGGATCTGTTATAAAAGGTGTCTTTGTTTCCTAATCAATATATTGAAAAGTTCTAAGGGCATGCCCACTTCTATGATTTAACCTTTTATTGACTTGGCCAACAAACTGGAGTAACCACATTTGGTTAAAATTCCCCTGCACTTTAGGATCCAGAAAACTTTGGTGGGTGTACCTATTCACCAACTATATCTTCGGTCTGATGCTTTTTATAGAAGATTGAATCTTCTTTCGATCTTCTACTTCTATTCTCTATTCTATCTATGTCATATTGGCATAAATCCTCTGGATAGATTGGTCTAATCTTCTGATACTTTTCCTTCTTAACTTCCTACTTGCCTTGCTTTTCTATCATCATTGGTAATAAAGAATATGGAGAAGCTCATTTTTGACATGCATGGTTTATGTTGATTTTTTCTCTTGGAGAATTGGGGATCTTTGGCTTTCAATAGTTTGTGGATGGAAACCCGTGAGCTTGGAGGATTTGGATGTAAACCCATTGTCTATTTGAGATATCACTTGGGTATCTCATGTTGTGCTTCAAACTCTTACTTTAGGTTATCAAATTTGACTGTAAGTTACATGGATATGATTGAATATTTTGTTGTTCCTCTGCTGAATATTTGAAGGCAATATTCATTTTTCATTTCAGAATCTCTATTTGAGTCTGATACTTTTTGATTTTTATTATAAGTTGTTGGATTAATTGAAATTTGTTGAATGCAAATTGTTAAACTTCTGTGGATGATTTTGTTAAAAAATCCAGAGAAAATAACCTAGAGGGTTCCTACAATCATCATGGGAGAGAAGCTTGCTACGATGGAGAAGATTGCCTTCAAAATGCCTTGGATGCTTGGAGAGATGCTAGATCTTGGAAGCTTGCCTTCAAATCTTGAATTCACTTGATTGCCAAATAATTTTCTGCACATGGATGGATAAAAAAATGAATACCAAAATGTGATACAAGGTGTTTATATCAGAGTTACCAAAATGAGATGCAAGGTGTTTATATTAGAGTTCCGTGACTTAGACTCAACTTAGACTCGGCAAGGCTAACTCAACTCGTGACTTGGCTATGACTTGGAAAAATGAAAAAAACCTTGAATAAAGCTTAAAGACACTTTAACATCATCAAATAGAAGCTAATTTGCTCACACACATAAACATACATCCATCACATAAGTGCAAACATAAATGGTAGCTAAAGGAAATAGAATATATATATATATAGAATTTATAAATATTGTCAAATGTATATAAAATCCATTAAATGTATGACATCAAATGTTCCCAAATATATGTGTAAACATAAAAAAGTTTATGGCTTAGACTCTAGCTCAGCCTCAACCTTAGAGTAGTTTGTTTGCGTTGCACAAAGGCGTCTAAGGTAGGTCCTAGATGATTGAATAGCCATAGTCTCCACATGCGAGGTGCCACAATGATCAACGTTAGTTGTGCTTGATCGTTCTCTATCTTCCTCTACCATAGCCATTTGCCACAACCTCAGCGTCTTTGTATGCCCAATCAACCCACTGATGATCTTCTTGCAGAGAGGATCAGTAGACTCAATGAGCTACTCAGACTATGGTTGACCTCCGATAGTGTGATTGGAGGGGAGTTGGTGTCCAAAATCTATTTAGTCCTCAGACAGAGGTTGTAATGAACAAAGACAAGTTTATTCAACCTCTCCACAAATAGTCTATTATGCCTCTTCAAGTAGATGTGCTCAAACATGGACCGATTGCACTCACATCCAGAGGCATTGCATGTTAAATACAGATAGCAATTTTTTGAATATTTGGGGCTATAAACCCAAACATTTGCCACCATCTATTTAAAATAAGAAAAAGAAAATATTTATTCCCATTTCCAACTTTAATGATAGATTATAAAATCAAAATGCATAAGTCATAAACTTAAGAACCTTAAGCTCAACATATATTTCTGCTTGGCTGTAATTCTATCTGAGAGTCTTTACACATCTTGCTTCCTAAATCACCCCTTCTTAACTATTATATGTATCCATCTCGTGCAACATAGTTGTACCATTAGTAGACATCTTTTGTACCACTTCATATAGGCCCCTAAGAACCTCCTCATTTACATTGAAGTCATCATGGAAATGTATTGTTAGATTGAGGAAATAAGTTGCTACATGGATGGGCTTGTGAAACTAGTTTTGCCATCTCCTATTAATTGTCTCTCAAATGTGACCATACATATGCTCAATTCTTGCATACATGGATCTATTGTTCTCCTTGGCCTTATTTATGCTCACGTATATGTAGCCCATAGAGGGCTTCTCCCTATCAACTCCTCATAGGAGAACTATCATGGGTTTAATGACTTGCTAGAAAATGTTAAACAAAAACTAATAAAGTCACATATGTGCACTAAAATAAGAAAAATTGCAAAGTTGGATACAAAACAAAAATATAATCTACCCATCCATCCCTGCAGTGGTCATAGCTTAGGATGAGACAGTTTATTCCTCACCAGCAAACATGTGTTTCAAATTTGCGAGTGTACATGGCCCAACGTTATTGCCATCTATGTCAGGAATATGGTATTTAAATCTATTATTGCCACTACGATTAATTTTTTAAAAGCATACATTTTGTTTGATTTTTTTTGTCTACCAGGAAACTCTTTAATATATTTCTAAGCTTCATCCTTTGAGAGCATTCGGAAAAATTAATGTTTTCAAAATGTGAAGGCTGATGGAAGTATCGTTATTGATGTCAAAGGAATTCATGAGATTGATGCATTATTGTCATTGATGTCAAGAACACTCAAGAAATTGTTAATATTGTGAATGTGCTATAAAAAGACTACTATGAAAAAGACAATGAAGTTGAAGATTTAGTGAATACATAAGACTTATGAAGAGTGATGAAGATTCTATGAACCTAATTGTATATTGTCACTAGTTTGTCTGATTTATTATTGTTTTTGAATTAAAAGCAGCTAAAACTAGGGGGCTGGCCCATTAACAATCAAACTGGTCAACAACTAGCATATAACCATTAACCAAAACTACCCCCTACCACTTAATAAAACAAAAACAAGGTTCTGAACCATAATTAAAAGAGTATCAGCAGGCCTAACATACATACTGCCTCTATTAAAACTAGTAAAGCTATAGTAATATATAAACAAAGACATGACAGCCTTAAACCCCTTCAAGTTCAATAACCAACAAATTAACAACATAAAAACAAAAAAAGAGAAAACCATTAAGGCTTCTTAGCCTCTTTCCTCCCCAGGAGGATGTTAGCCCAGTCTTCTGCAAGGAAGTCAAACAACTTTTTTGTATCCTCCTTTGGCAGGTCCCTCTCCGAGTCCTTAAGCAAGTTTAGTGTGGCGGCAGTTGTGTGTGGCAGTCTGATTTATTATTGTTATCAAAGTATTTCATTTCATGAAGGAAGTTATTTGAAAGCATCAGTTTGCAAGATATTTTATGTGAGACAACAATTTGAAAAGAAATCTATATGAATAGTTTGAAGATAGCGACTTATTTAAAGTAGTGTTTAAATATGAAAAGGAAATCATTACCTATGATGGTTAGTATAAACATGATAACTACCTAAATCTGCAGTGATGACTCGATGAGCATACAAAGACACACAACAACATTAAATATGAGCCAAAGCTCCAAAAATATGAGGAATAGATTGTTCGATGGGTTGTTCAAATCAGGAGTGAAAGTATACGTAGTGAGTGTTATTGTTAACAAGTTACAAGCTATGCGATTATGATTATGGAAGAAACATAAATAATTATTGAAGTATACCTTGATGCCAGAGCAACCTGCGAACCATTATAAACCATCAGACGTATACACAGAAATATATTGATGACAGCAAAGAAGGGAAATAATTTCATGTGAAACATTACAAACAAAATTAGAAGTTTATACCTGTGGGTGCATCATTGGACCAGAGAGTTCAATATCATTGGTACAATTAATATAACGGCACAGTATGCAAATGGCAGAAATTAATATTATTATAACTGACTTTTTATCTATGGCCAATTTGGTTTTAATAAACATTGAGTTTAGATTGAATATTATGGAGATTGGAGGAATAATTAAAATAGGAAGGACAATCATGACGATGGCCAACATTTCTGGACATGACATAGATATGTTTGGCAATATAAGTGTAATGCAGATGATACCGAAATTAAAACAGAGTATTCCAATATCCTAAAAAGAAGACAAACTTCGATTCTAGGGCAGCCATGTGAAAAGTGGATATGAGATGAATATTACTCATGTTGATGTGCTTCATTTCCACATTGGCAGGAGTTTCAATTCTCTACAAGAAATCAACCATGTCTACATGCCCAATATCTGTATCTGATACTTGATCTAGAGGAGATGAAACAAGTAATGTAATCATGTGAGCATCGAAACTTCACATCAGATAAGTGTTTTACAAAGGTTTGATATATTATCGAATGACAAATATATCTACACCGCAACTTGAAGATACTCTAGCTGCATTGGAAACGGTAAACATATATCAGCAGTGATATTTTAATATGAACGAGCGGAAGCAATAATATCTTTCAGGTTTGATAAAAATATAATAAGTGATTGAATATTAAATTGGAAAGTCTCAACAAAACACAAAATGAGGTGAGTTGAGTATGAAAACGGCACAATCAAGTCAAGCATGTGCGATTCTAGACAGAGCAGTTCCATGCCACACAATATGAGGTGCAAAATGTGAATAGGTTAAGACAGTGATAGGCGACTCCAAGAAAAGTTACAATATGTTCAACATAGCCAGTGATATATATTTAAAATACATGTCTATAGTGACCACAGTCCATCATAATGATCTGTCAAAAGTCGAGCAACCTTTCTATTTAGTGCCATCAAGTATTTGAAAATCAAACAGTAAACGATAAAAATATTAGAAAGTAGCAGCGAGTCAATGTTATCCAGGTCAAAAGTTGTATACAAGAAAGAAAGAAGTGCCATGTTGGTTATAATTAAAATATTTGTCTTTAGCAATTATTTAACGAGTATTAATGGCAGGTTACCTCATCATTACTTAAAATAATTCATTGTGTTATGGGAAACGATTCATCAGCAAATTAGATGACTCTTCATTTTAAGAGGCACGATTGTTAATGGAAGATATATAGATGAACTTAGTTTGGTATATGAAATGTGTGTGGAAGAGAGAGAAATAAGAAGAATATAAATATAAAAAAAAGAAATGGAGTAGAAGAGAAGTGTATTAAGAGGAATATATATCTGAAATAATAAAAAGAGTGAAGAGAAAAAAAGGAGTGCCGTGAAGTATGAGGGGAGATGAATTAAAATGCATAAACTTAAAAGAAGGTGCAAAATATATAAAAATGTGTATGTAGATTTATATTTGATATATAAATTAATTTGAGAAAAGGAATTAAAAGCAAAATATATATTTAATTGAAAGCATGATATAGAAGAAAGAATTATAGATAAGAGAAAGCATTGAGATTTGTAGAGCAAGTTAAAGATCCATCACCAGTTGAGTAGGCAACAATGTAAAGGTGGAGAATTAGTTTGTGCGCAATGGGTTGGTGTTGACAAAGACAACAGTGGGGTTTGGTGCTTTTAGTAGGTCGGTGCCTGCGAAGTGTGGGTGCTGGAGCTTCTAGTGAGTTGGCACTCATAAACGTAGGGGTTGGAGCCTATAAAACATTGTAAAAGAACAAGTGTATATAAAAACATTTATTTGTTGTGGTTTTCTCTTGCATTGAGTTTCCATGTAAACATTGTTTTATTGTGTTATGTGCATAATTGTTGATTCCAATATTTAAAGTTGTTTGGGTAAATTTTTTTAAATTGGCAAAAGTTTGTATTATATTGATTCATCCTCCCTCTTAGTATAATCGTTTGCTCTTCAAAGGTTTGTTCAATAAGACAATTTTACAAACAAATTATCATTTGTGCATTGTATTTATAAACTTGAAGTTATGAATTAATAGAAAAAACAACAATCTCTACATTTGTGCGTTGTATTTTTTCTTCAAAATTTTCAAAATTCAAATGAAGAATTTAGAAAAATTAGAAAACCCTACATTATTTTGAAAAATATGTAAACACATGTTTACAATTTTTTTCTAAAAGAAATTTAGGGTTTTCTATTGTTCTACTCTCTTTTTTTTGATAGGTAATCGGCCGAAGCCTAGAGTATTTATCATTTATTATTATTATTATTGTTAGATTAATTATTATTATGTGTTAATCTCGAGTAGATTTGAACCCAAGACTTGTCCGATGAGAGGCTTGCAATTTACCGATGCATTGGAGGCTCGTGCCTTTCTATTGTTCTACTCTCATTGAAGTACGCAATTTATATTTTTAATAGAAAACAATCAAGATTTGGGAAGTCAAGCTAAAAAAATTAACAAAAAAATGAAAAATCCATAAACATAAAAAAAAAACCAACAAAATCTACAAAATTAAACAGTTACATCTTTCAAATGTGTTGAGAAGTCTTGGAACAACTACTATGGACTCCTTGATGCTCTCAATGCAAACCTATAACCTTCCTAATTTGATTTGTGGACTCTTTAATGCTCTTCTTCCTTGCCAATTGCAAACCTATGGCTTCTTGTTTTTGCTTCCTCTCTCTCACTTTTCCTCTCTTCTTCTCATAACAAGAAAATAGAATGCCTTTTAAGGGAAAACTAGAAAAGATATGTAAAAAAGGAAAGTAAAACAACTTTTATTTTTTTTGTTTTTTCAAGTGAATCACTTGTTTTGACATGGGTAATGATTGTCACACTTGGCAAGTCATGTTATGACCCGTTACCTTGATGAGTCATGTAGGTCATGGTCCATGACCCGTTGATGATGACGAGTCATGAAAACTTGCCACCGACTACACGATTTGCCAACTTGCATAACTCAGACAACTCGCAGCGAGTCATGGAATCATGGTTTATATGCCTTTCACACATTTGGGCTTCAAAATTAAGCTAGCTTTCCCACGAGATCTGATTTCCTACAAAAATACCAGGACAAACAGGGTCATAATTATTTGGGTGCCTTGGGCATTGTGTACCTAGGAAGAAGCGTCAAAGTTGAAATGGGGATCCCAAAAGAGAGGGCTAATGCCAAAAAAAGGGAGATAGGCAGCTAAATCAAGCATAATAGACACAAAATTTTGAAATCACCAAAATGGGGCCTAACTAAGCATGCAATTATGGGTTCTGAGTTTTTAGGATGGTACACACAATCATCTTTTGTTGAGTGTAATGCATTGTGTAAGGGAATTGTTGTAGTCTTGATGCAGAATAGGCACCCTATTGCATTCAAGATTAGGAAATTCAGAGAACTAGAGAGATTGTACTCCACTTATGACAAGGAGGTGCTAGGTATCATGCACATGCTAGCCAAGTTAAGATGATATCTAGTAGGTATAAATTTTTTTGTCGAGACTAATTACAATAGTCTTAAGTATTTTCTGAAGAAGGATCTCAATGAATGAAAAAAAAGATGGGTCAGCAAGATTTAGGTGTATGACTTTGATCTGAAGTATATTAAATGATAAAAGAATATTGTTGATGATGCTCTTTCTAGAAATCTAACTCTTCTATCTTGCTAAGATTTCAACTAATTAGAAATCTTAATTGCTGGCCAAGTATACCAAAATACTTTTTCTTGTGATTTTCTTTATAGATGTGTACATGATGATATGTATTTTGTAGTAGATGGTGATTTATTATAAGAATAAAATTTATCTTATACCAATATCTAAATTGAAGGACATGATTACGATAGCGTTGCATGATACTCCTCTAGCAAGACATTAATGTTTCTTCAAAGCATACTACCTGATACAAGAGATTCTCTTGGAAGGAACTAAAGGATAATGTATTGCAATATGTTAGGGAGTGTTTGACTTTTCAGGAGAACTAGTCAGAACACACCTTTCCTACAGGCCTACTTTAGCCATTGCCTATACTTGAATAGAAGTGGGAAGGAACATCCATGGACTTCATTGTAGGACTTCCGTGAGTTCAAGGGAGAGATTACATATTTGTAGTTGTTGATAAGTTAGCAAAATATGCACATTTGTTCTCCATTCCTATGGATTATTTAGCACCTTAGATTGCAGATTTATTTTTTAGAAAGGTGTTCAAATTGTACAGACTTCCTAAAACCATAGTCAATGATTAGGACATCCGATTTCTCAGTATGTTTTGGTAGGAGTTGTTGTGGTTGGAAAATATAAAATTGACACAAAGCACGTACTATATCATTTGAAAACCAATGGTCAGATAGAGATAGTAAATAAATGGATTGAGGGTTATCTTCATAATTGCATTTTAGGACAATAATATGTTTGGATCAGATGGCTTCATTTTGGTGAGTATTGTTAGCACCTTCCATATGTTGATTTGTATGTCTCCTTTCAGGGGCTTTTATGGGTATGATGCCTTGTCATTTGTGGATTTTATTTTTGATGATAATAAGGTCCCTCGTGCGAAGGAAAAATGCAGAACTATCAAGATATCCTCAAGACATTGAAAAATAACCTCTAGCATGCTTAGAATCAATGAAAAATGTATGTACAGAGGCATAGAGTTGAAAAATCATTTGATGTTGGGGACTTAGTTTTGTGCCTACAACCATATAGGTAATAAGCACCAGAAAAGAGTTGTGCAAAAAATCTCAAAACATGTTTCTATGGTCCTTACATGATATTGAAGGGAATTGGAGAGCTTGCTTATGAACTATAGCTTCCTGAAGGCAATATGGTTCATAATGTTTTTCATGTTTCATGCTGTAAGAAGAATTAGGATCAACATATTGTTTCCTCCTTTCAACTACCATCCCTTGACGAAGAAAGGGAATTTGGTATTGGTTCTTGACAATATTGTGGATATGAGGGAGAGAGAAGATTGATGAACAAGGTGATTCATGAGTAACTCATAAGGTGGAGATCTGTACTAGAAGGGGATGCTAGTCGGGAAGAACAGTTCTGCAGCATCCCAATTTGTAATTGCTAGAGGACCAACAATCTTGGTAAAGGAGGATTGTAATGTCCCTTCTCATTGAGAATATCAATAAATAATTGAATAAAATACTAACCTATTATTTTGGTTTTTCTTCATAGGCTAAAACGTTAAGTAATAAAGGGTATTAAAATAATATTTATTTATTTATTCAATGCTCAATAATGTACTTTATTATTATTTTAGGTGATAAGATCATCTCTGATCTTATTTGCAATTTCATTTTAGAAAGTTGCTTATTTTTGTAAATACTGTAAACTTATTTGTTGAGCATCTTTTCTCATTGTCAATACATAAAATAATTTACCAATTACTTGTGTAATATAGTATCAGAGTCATAGTAATTTTAAAAAAAAAATTCAAATGTTTTTTTCGAAACATTTTCTGTTCTTTGAAATTGGCTTGTAGGGATATGTTTGCAAAAAAATGTTGCAACCCAACTAGGTTTTTTGTGGCCATTTCATCTCTGAATATTGCAACCTAGTTTGGAACTTGTCTAAGTTTTCCCTCATTTTTGTTTTTGGCTTGTGTTTCTTGACAAGTTTGTGGTCGTTTTCACTTCTCCACGACCAATCTTTAGATTGCATGACGCCATTTTTTTAGCTTCATTTTTCTGTAGAACAAATAGCGATGGGATTTTCAAATAGTTTTGGTTTGAGCCCATACCATTTTGTTGTCACTAGTTGAATCTCCAAGGCATTAGCATTATTATCGTTGGGTTTGTGTGAGAAGTAGTGGCATTTGTAGTTGTTTGTTTTCAGCATTTTGCAATTTTGTGTCTCTATCTATATGCACGACAATTTCTGGTTTCATTTTTTTCAGAAGTCTAATAAAAATGACTCTTTCCGAAGTCATTTCTTGCTCTCACATGATTCTCAGCCACTATTTTTGCTCCTTTGACCTTCTGTTTGTAATCATCCAAAATATTTTTATAGAAATTTGTAAATTTTTAGTTTTTTCAAAAATGACTAGGGTTTCTTTTTAAACGCTCAGATTATTTGTCGTTTTGAAAAACTAATTGTAGATTTGTGGTGGGTTTTTTGAGATCTCATCTAGGTCATCATCAAAATTTTATTGGTACTTCGATTTTTGTTCCTCAATTTTTGCATTGACAGAATTTTATTCTAATTTCAGATTATTTTTGTGATTTTTGAGATCTCTTCTAGGTCTTTGAAGGATTTTTTGGGTCTTCAAAAATTTTGCCTCAAAATCTGTGCATTAATTTTTTTGCTAGCAGTATTGAAATTTGTATTTATCTCATAGCATTGAAATTTGTGAATGAAATTTCGTGCAATCAACATCTTCATAGTTCCTTGTTTTTCGTGTCTTGAAAAGTGTCAAGATGGCTTCATTGACCATCATGTTGGGAGGAAGTTAGCATTGGCTTCCAAAGAGATGAAGCAGGGAGGGTCTTAGCAGAAAGCGCATGTTGTCAAGTGCACTAAGCAGAAAGAATTTGCCTTCATGGCTAAAAGACCTACTGATCATGTGAAGTCTTTTGCCTGGTACATTGACTTAGGTGCTTTACGTAACTTTACTAATCGACGTGATTATTTTGCAAATTTCTCTCCATTCATTGACTCAGTGATTTTTGGAGTAGAAGACTATATAGTTGTCAGTAAGGGCACTGTTTAGGTACATTCTAGTGGGAGGGATCTCATATTCCTCAATGTGTACTATCATTCCTTGCATGGAACTAAATCTTCTTTGTTAGTCAGATCATGCAAAACTCTCCTCAACAGAATGTTGTCTTTAGCTCAAAAAAGTGTTCAAATGTTGATTAGGAGACTCGCCGTACTGTAGGTGTTGGCATTAAGGATCATGCCTTTTTCAACTTGTGGATATTGATGATTCTTTGGAGTTAACAATGGAAGCCAGACTTTCTTCCATCACTAGTCTTTGGCATCAATGATATGGACACTTAAATTTGCACTATCTCTCTTAGTTGGCTCAGGAGGGACTTGTAGCTAGTTTACCTGAGATCTAGACTCAACATCATGGTGTTTGGGGAGCTTGTTAGGCTGGAAAGCAACACAGGATATTGTTCACGAATGATGACTCATGGAGAGCCTCTAAGGTACTTCAGTTGGATCATGTTGATATTTGTGGGCAAATGCAAACACCTTTTGTTATTGGTTATATGTATTTCTTGCTTTTCGTTGATGATTTCAGTTCTAAAATGTGGGTGTACTTTCTTAGACAAAAATCATATGCTTTTATTGTATTTCAGAAGTTTTAGGCCTTGGTAGAAAAAGAGTCTGGTTGTTGTATAATCACTCTTAGGTCAAATAATAGGGGTGAAATTTTGTTCTACTGCATACTCCAACTTCTTTGATATACATGGTATAAAATATCACTTAAACACACCCCATACTCCTCAACAAAACGGTGTTGTATAGTGGCGCAATTGTACTATTGTTGAGATGGCCCCTTCCATGTTACAATATAGGAGTGTTCCTGATAAGTTTTGGGTAGAAATAGTTTTCACTATGGTCTATCATTTTAATAGGTCCCCTCCACCGGCTATTAAGGGAAAGACTCCTGAAGAAGCTTGGATTGGTTGCAAACCTAGGATCAATTATCTCAAAATCTTTGGCTCTTTAGCTTATGTATGGATTTGAGATGCCAAGCGCGCCAAGTTGGACTCCAAGAATTGAAAGCTTATTTTCATAGGGTATAATGACAATCATAAGGCTTACCGATTCATAGATGTAAACACTGATCCTCTTGTCTTTAGTAGGGATGTTGTCTTTGATGAAACATGTGGACCTTTTCACCCATCGTTATCCATGCAGAATTATGAGGATCAACCTTTTAAGGCTTCTGATTTGGGTGTCTGTCTTTTGCTAGGTATACCTGATGGAAGGATGATGCAGCTTCTGAGTTTGAAGATGCTCAGCCTGAGTTTCTTTCCAATGATGGTAATCTTTAGCGTGTTGAACATGTTCTAGATCAAGTACCAACTCTAGCTCCTACATTTGATGTTGGTTCTTCTACTCTCCAGCCTAAATGATGGGCTAAGACTATTGGTGATCTTCATCATGATGAGCTCATTAAGGTTAGATCTGTTAGAAAGTAAAGTCCACCAATATAACTGAGAGGAGGGGGGGATGAATCAGTTATATGCTTTAAACAACTCTTATCAACTTTATATAAACTGAAAATGTAATCAAAAGATATAACAACCACAAGATATTAACCATGGAATGTGACACAAGATATGTTAACTAGGGAAATCCTTGATCAGAGGGAAAACCCTAGTGAGAATAATGGCCACAAGATGATGTACTAATACAAAAGTTCCTTGTCAAAGGATGTGACCTTGGTAGGAGTCAAATAAATACAATCAGTACATAGGAGTCCCAGTTAGGAGACTTTGAATCTCTGTTAGAAGATTCCAACCTTGTTACGAGCTGTTCCAACCTTGTTAGGAGTTGATAGGAAGACAACTAAATCCACAATCCAAATTGCTTCAATTGTGTTCTCACTAAACAATTTAGGATAACCTATCCATGAAAAATTAACTGATGGAAACAACTTATCTTTCCAATACAATTTCTTTGAAGTCCACAACTTATCCTCAACATCAAACACTTCTTTGACCTTCACAAATTTACATCCATAGCTTGCATAACATTACATAAATAACATATGACCGCATATGGTGATTTCCAACCAAGAAAACATCTTCTCTGTATACCAAGTCCTAATAACTAATTGAGTTAGACTTGAGGCTTCCCTAATGTACAATGAGTAATATAGGACCATCATAAGATATTACATTTAGGTTCCACATGCTACAATACAAGTTGCATCAATAAAACAACATAGTCGGCCTCCAAGGAATAACCTCCACGTTATCCTTCACAAGTCTTTAGAGAATGAAAATATAATTCCGCCACCTCAAACATAGCATTATGAATATGTCTCTGACCAAAATCCAAGCCCACTAAATAAGATTCAACCTCGCCAAAAAGATACAACATGAAGAACAACATACATTTTCCTACAAACTGTTCTGCAACCAATCTTCAACAAAACTTATGTAATTCTTGCAAAATTTCATAATTTTTTCTATGCACATAGACAGCATCTATAATATCCACAAAAATACTGCTGACCCCATTGAAAGCAACTTAGCATCCAAAAACCTTTCTGAACACAACTCTCTCTACAACTCTGCCATAGCCATCCATAAAGCTGATATGTTGACATCAATGACAAGCCAAATCATGAATGTAACACACAAGCACTCAATCATCTCCCAAAGCATATTGGCAATCTCCATAAGGCATTCATGCCAACAAGATCATCCAAAAACAAGAGCAAACAACAACATACAGTTAATTTTCCTATCATGAACAACATTCATGGTGTTAATGAGCCTCAAACATATTTAAAGGATAAAGGGATTCCTAAGTGGGAAAAGGCCATGGAAGCCGAATTTCAGAGTGTTTATAAGAATCACACGCGGGTCCTTTTTGATCTTCCTTCGGGGAAGAAGCCCAGTAGTCACAAATGGGTGTATAAGGTGAAATACAAAGTTGATGGAACCCTTGACAAGTTGAAGGTTCGTCTCATTGCTAGAGGATTCTCACAGAAGGAGGGCATTGAGTATGAGGAGACTTTTGCTCCTACTGCCAAGATGAGTACCATTCAGCTTGTCTTTGCGTTAGCCACCCAGTTTTGTTGAAAAGTTCATCAATTGGATGTTAAGAGTGCTTTACTCAATGGTGAGTTAGAGGAGGAAGTCTATATGATTCAGCCTCTAGGGTTCAAGGTTGCCTGTCAAGAACACAAGGTGTGTAGATTGGTAAAAGCACTTTTTGGCCTTAAATAGGTTCTTCAGGCTTGGTACATCAAGATTGATAAGTACCTCACAAATCATGGCTAGTAGAGATGTCCAGTTGATCCTAATTTGTATGTCAAACAGGTTGGTAATGAGATGTTTTTGGTTGTTGTCTATGTTGACAACCTGATCATTATTGGCAACTCAGAATAGTTGATTAGTGAGCTCAAATAGAGTTTGTGCAGCTCATTTGACATGGAAAATTTGGGACTTCTCCATTATTGTTTAGGTGTTGAGGTTTGGCAGACAGGGAGTAGTATCTTCATCTCCCAAGCGAAGTATTGTCACAATGTTTTGGATAAGTTCCAAATCTAGGGTATATAAATCTGTTAGTAAACAAATTTGTCCTCCGAAAAGAATTGCAAAATATGACTCAATATGCACAAATGGAAGAACAAAAAGGTACTAATAGTTGGACAAGTTATCATTGATTGATAACTCTCCTCTGAATTGAGAGATACAACTCCCTCGTGAAAAAATATTCAATGAATTAGATAAATTGATTATGTCTTTAACTTGAAGACACGAAGATTTGCTAACATTCACCCATCAATATGGAATGAATGTGATTACAAGGTTTACGAATAGAATAAAGAGAGAGAATGGAAAATAGCCATACGACCAATCAATCAATCCTCTTTACATTACAGAGAAATGGAGAGAAACATTATTTTATTTTGCAACTTTGAATAACCACAAAATTGGATTCAGAACATGAAAGATGTGATCATACGATCAATAATGATCCAAGAATTACATCTTCAGACCATAAGATATGACAAACATAACCTATCTTTATTATGAATACAAAACAAAAAATCATATGATAATCTGCCCTTGCAATTACAAATAGAATATAGAAAATAAAACCGCTCTCTGTTGTAATGTTGCAATTACAAGCAACATTCGGAAAATATGCTCTTCCCCTATATCCTTAGGACTGCTGGAAAAAGAAGAACCCCTTCACCATGTTCTTTCCTCTATTTAACATCTAACTATTCCTGTAGCATTTTGGTTGCTAGCATAACCGATTCTTGGAAACTAACTTCTCCGCTTCCCTTTCTTTATCCTCAATTTAAAAAATTCGTGATCATCATAACATAGTTCAAAGGTAGAGTCATTTGGTTAGGAAGCAGTTGCCACATGTCATGGAGTTTTTAGAATGTCCAAGAATGGTCACCACGTGGAAATGGAAATTCATTCGGACATTATAGGCAATGATGGGTTGGGTGGGGGATGCACCTATCATTTCATCAAAGTATTTTTATACTTATGTAAAGAGCAGTGGTCCATTAGAGCTTTATAGGCTCCCCTGATTTCCTAATTTTAATAAGCTCTACTCTAATGACATTTCCTCTCGACCCGAAAACTCATATGATCATTGATGCTTTGGGTTGCACTACCACATTAGTTTTTGGGTAGCATGTTTTAATGTGTGTACTTGGACATTTCAGCAAACAGATTGCATGCTCCTATATTTAGATGTAGATTACTATCTTCATTTTTGTTCACACATATTCTATCTTAGATAGGGGGACTTTGTGGCTCTGATCCATGCAATAAAGAAAGACACCATATGACTTCTCAACTCAATATCTGGCTTGATGTTATACTCAATGAGGAACAAATATCATGTTCTTGTGATTTCAACTTGCACCCATGCAGATAATACATTCTTGCGGTTACAAGGAGGTGTAAGTGTAACTTCAAGAATGACATGGTTATTGTCATTGGAAAGTTAATTTTCACATATGCCTAAAAATGGATATATCTCTGCTCTCTAATCCAAGCTTTTCCTCTTACATCTCGATCGTAGCAGGGGTGGTAATACATACAATGTAACCATAATCCTTTTCCTTTGCGGTGAAAGCATTCTATCGAATAACTTGATGTCAGCACTACTTCAATACTGAATTGATGCTCCTTTTGATACTTATTTAAACTCAATCCATTGTCTTTGCATTTATCCCAGTGCACTATTGGAGTTATGTGGATCAACATCAGTGATTTGCAGAGGAAGACAACTTTGTTATGTCCTGATCTATGTTGATGGTTATCAGTATCTCACTGATAGTTGGCATGATTCATGACGCTCAATAGGAGGCACAAGACATGGATTTGTAGGCTGTAAATACATGTTTGGTTCAAAGCTTGACTTGTCTCAAAATCCTTGCATATGCGCTCATACCCTAATCTCAAATATATTTGTATGTTTCAACTATTAACATACGATTCGATGCCATGGAGAGTGATATGCTCGGTCTTAGGCATTTCGTCAAATACTTTGCATGCATTCTTTGATCACCATGATACGATGTTGCTTAAACATATATTGTGCCCTCCTTAATGACCTGATCAAAAGGTAGTGACTAGTCTTGATACGATGTCGTGAACTCCATGTTATCTTTACCTCCTTGAATCTTCAGACACAACTTCCACCTAAGATGTTATATGTCACCGAAGGTTCTTCACGGATAGGTTGACATGTCGAGCATGATGAAACTCTTACAATTGGATTGGGGCTTCGCTATAGAAGGTGAAATATAATGAACGACTTCAAATAGGATAAGATCAACCTCTCCATATCAAGACATTTGGAACTCAATGTTGTCCTACCGCCAATGTTCATTCTGAACTTTATGTCGTGCTTTATAGACAATCATGTTATTATTAACATCATTTCATTTTCTATCTTTAATGACTTAGCCATAGCAATGCACATAATAAGTATGATACTACTTGCATTGCAGCATTGTGATTTCATCCCGAAGTGATTATCAATTGCAAAGAAAATCTCAATGCATGCTGAATTAACCCATAAATGACAAGGCTTCTTTATCTAGACTTCATGCAATACATATTCACAGATCTGAACATTAATCTTTCAGGTAATAAGTGAAATGAGACTCTAAATTTAGGCTTACTATATTACTATCCTTCGGTTTGAATGCATTCTTTGATACTTAGTCCCAAATGAGATGCCTTTCTGATTATTCAAAAGTGGTGAGTTGAACATCACAATCTGTGACTTTGAAAGTGAGCTTGAATTTCGGAACTGAACCACTGATTGAAATCTGGAGATCTGAACTAAGCTTTGAACCTAGTTTTGAACTTTGAATCCGAACCCTGAACATGCATTTGAACCTTTGGACTTGGGATATGGACCACAGAATTTGCACTTTGGATCAGTAAATTTGAACTGCAGTTCTATGCCAAACCTTGAACTCTGAACTTGAACCTTATACATCTGAACTGCATTTCAAGCTTTGAATATTGAAACATGAGACCAAACTCAAAACTTGAACTGAAACCAACTTTGAATCTTGACTCTTTGAATTTGCGAACCTTGAACTTTGAACTTTGAACTTAAAGGTTCAAGTTGAAGTTCAAGACAATCCTGGAACACTGCTTCTTAGCAGATCAACTTTACAAAGGCAGCATTAGTAACAAAAACCAATGAGAAACCTAAACAATTTTACAATCTATTCCAGCTAGGCCGATTTTCAAAGTTTAAAACTTGAGTGCTGAAAGCATGCTTACAGGGTTGCAAACCTGCCTCCATACTCATGGAAAAAGGATTTATGTTGTCAGCTAAGTCCAATTCATTTGTAGTAGATGAATCTTTCTTCAGGCAACTAGTGGGTAGTCTCATCTATCTCACTGGCACCAGATTTGATCTCAATTTTGCGATGACCTACATTTCATGCTTCATGACAACCCCCAAGGTTGATCATTGGGTAGCAACAAAGTGTCTGTTGCGTTATGTGAAGGGCACTTCTGATTTAGGACTCTTATACAATCAGAGTCAAGATTCTAGACTTCTTGGTAACACAAATTCAAATTTGGTAGGAATAGTTGATGATAGCAAATCAACATCTGGGTATGCGTTCAGTTTGGGCTCTAGTGTAGTCACATGGACTAGTAAGAAGCAATAGACTGTGGCTGCCTCCCTAATAGAAGCATAGTACCTTAGAGCTATAAAGATGTCACGACCCTTTTATAGTTTTTTTTGAACTCCTAAAAAACTCAAGGATGATATAACAAGTGTGACATGTTACATTCATATCATTTTGTCTTACATAAGGTTAATTGCTTAAAGGAAATCTATTTTAATATGTCACGAGTATATATATATATATATATATATATATATATATATATATATATATATATATATATATATATATATATATATATATATATATATATATATATATATATATATATATATATATATATATATATATATATTTTAAATTATTTAAATATTTTGCGAATATTTAATCTCTCAATTATTGAGCAAATTGTCTTATTTGAGTTGATTTTAACTTCTTAGAAGTTATCTAATTAATTATCTTGTGATTATCTAACTTGTGTATTGGTTCCTTGAGCATTGGTTTTTATTTTAATTTTTTATTAAAAAAAATGTGGAGGTACTAATGTGATTTTTGGATATGCTTTTATCTAAATATTTAGTGATAATTTAGTGAGCCTCTTAAACATTATTTATATTGAGTTATTCCTCTATTAGTTAATTCATAAATAAAAAACAAAATTATTCTTGCAATAGCATTAATTTATAAGATGCAATGTTCACTAGATATTTAAAACATGAGAATTTGATTATTAAAAAAGAAATTCGACTAGAATGTTCACCAAATAATTAAGGTGTGAGAATTCAACTAGTAAAATTTGACTAGCCATATAGCCGATAGGAAGAAAATTCAAATATAATAACAATAAAAAAATATATCACATCTCACGGTTTTAATAAATATCCCATGATATATATTGATACATCTTATAAAAAGTTTCTTGTGCCACCTAAGCAAATAAATGCAAACAAAAACCATATGAATAGCAAAACATAAAATTTGGAGGAGAATTCGTAGATGCACTTCCAACTCTAAGTGGAGAAGTAACGTTAGGTAAAGACGTGGCTGGAGGAGAAGAGGCCTGTGATGTGCAGACCTGCGGGGAGGAATTGTAAATCAATCAAATCAGATCTTTTCCTTGAGTCACAAGCAAGCTAGGAAAAACAATGTTCTTCTTTGGCTCCGCTTGGGGGTGCATAAATAGGGGTATCTCCGTTCATTGTGAACGGGGAATGTGGACTGCAAAATCCCCTCTTGTGCAAAGAGCTATTAGCACCCAAATCCTTCCTATTTTCTGTTTGTCCTGGACGATTTTGCAGTAGGGTTCTGAATTTGGGCACATTCCACAAATCACAGGCTATCCGAGCAGAGTCATTGCCAAGCTTTCTGAGTATTTTACCAAGACCAGGTACATACTTGTTTCACCTGCTCATAATCGGCTCTATTAATAGGAGAAAAAAAAAGAGAAGTAGAGGACTCGTATATACCATTTTTTTGTATAAAGAACAAGTGCATTAGAAGTTTTGTTATGATATCAGATATGAAATGTAAAACAATTCCACCCTAGGAAATGTTTGAAGATTATGTTATAATGTGATCTTGAATGCTACTGTACGAACTAAAACTTGATTTGACTAATGAAGTCAAAATTTAAAAATTCGACAAATCTGGAATCTGTGTTCCCTTACGGTTGGAAATAATGGGGTATATGCATTGATGCATGGTTTTCCTTTCTTAAGTTTAAGAGAATAAAGGTTAGAAACTCTCTGTTGTTATTGGTACTAATGGAAACCCATAATGTTCTTAAAAACAATTTGTTTATTTCAGAATTAAATTAAGCTTAATAAACCTTACACTTCTACACCATCTACTGCTATGAAAGTTTGGCTGGAAGCTATGAATATTACTTCATGTACTCCTGTACCTTTATCTGTCAGGAACCAGCTTGCTAGAAATGTCCTGCATCTGTTTCCCTTGAGTAAGGATTGGTATAGAATGGGTAATAATATGCTTGCTTTTGGAAATTATTGGCTGGGTGCTATTAAAACAAAAACTGGGCATTTCTACCACCATTAATGCAGTAAACCTGCTAGTTAGGAGTGATTTAAGACTGAACTATGCGGTCCCACACCATTTCTGTTATGAATCTGGTTACTGGGAATAGTTTAATCACTAACACAAAAAAAAGGAGGCCCTCAAAAGATGTTTGTTATAAGTTTTCAATAAAAGACTATGTTCACAGGATAGAAATCAGTTTGCAAAAAGAAAAACATAAGTCAGCTAAAGTCCAGTGATAATACTTATAAAATCTCATTTTGGTGGTGCTATGGTTTCTTTTCTTTACTCTATTTATAGGCTATACAAGATATGAGTTGATTTTGGTTAATGCTTCATCAGTTGTGTGTGTGTGTGTGTATATGACATATGTATAACCCCGGAAGACTTTTAAAAGTGTACAAAACAAACATTAATCTGTTTTCAGACTTAGTATTATTGAACCTATGATCAGTGTGATATTGAATGGATACACCTTTCTACTTGGATCAAAATAAAATATATTGTTTCACCTTAAGCAAAACAAAAGCCTTCAATCTTTAAACCTCGAATAACCATTTACTAAACACCATGTTGAACTACTAAGTAAATTTAGGAAAGAATAAGTTTTTAGAAAAGATAATGGAGAGGAGTAGGACATGTGCCCATAGGCAAACTCTTCACACAAGTATAACTATTTTTCAGAAAACTAGAGTTTAGTTCAAGCTAGAGAAGATAGCATGGGTTATCGCTTGATTCGCCTGAGTGGGTGTATGATGGTGAAGAACTACTTGGAAATGAAACAAACCCCAAGGGGTCATCTCTACAGTAGATACATCAAACTTAGTACAAACAAAACTACATATCGGTAGTGAGCGTGCATTCCATTGGTATCTTGATCCCGTGGATATGGGTACGTAGGCAGCTTGGAAGGTGAAGGATACCTCTAGGGCACAATTACCTTGGACATAGATTTTGTGGCTACTTACCTCTTGTCAAGTTATAAATTTCTAAAACAAAAAGAAAACTTGGAAACAAAATTAAGGATTCTTAGGAAGGTACCTATATCTGGCTGGGTGCCGAAACCTGAGAGGGGGTATAGGACTTAAGAAACTCTCGGTAGTCTTGCACCTGGCTGATAGCCTGAAAACCAAGGAAGGGTACAGAGCTATGGATAAAGATAATAAACCTTGCAAAGAACCTTGGCTCAATCTTGGGTAGACTGTGTAACTTCTTGCAAGCCACCTCGGACCCGGATTGGTCCGGAAGGGTGAAAGACTTTGATTAGAGCACTGTCTATTCCTATTCCCTATAATAACCCATCTCGGTAAAATGGAGGTACGGATTGCAGGTCACTTGTTACTATTAGCCTACCCCGTATGGGTAGAAGTATGACCTGAGAAGGTCGCTTATGTGTTCATCTCATACCCATCCCAGACAGATGGAGGTACTGAATCTCGGTCACTTGTTAGCCTACCCCGTAGGATAGAGGTCTGACCAAAGATGTCCGCTTAAAATGCTTAAGTACCTATCTCGGTGAGATAGAGAATTGGTCCGATAGACCAACTAGTTTGCCCATGACAGAAGAGTCTAGATTGGCTAATTAATATTAAGTCCTATGTAGACAACATGAAAGATGAAAATCTCTTGAGCAATCTAATAAAAAAATTATAAAAAAAATGACTTGTAAATTATCCTAATGAGATGGGATAACTTTTAAATGTCCTTTATTTTATTTTAAGGATCGGAAGTTCTTTATAGAAAGCAACTTGTGAGGTAGTCTAGCTTTGATGAATGCTTGTGAATATGCATTTATCTCAAGCAAGTCCGACTCCTTTGTTTTGTAATAATCAAGGAGTTCTCAAACTTGCCAGGAATTTAGTCTTCCATGAAAGAACCATGCACATGGAAACTCATTGTCACTTCATTCAGCAACTTGTTGAAGATGAATCCATTTAGTTGTTGTATGTTCCAACAATGGATCAAACAACAAATATCCTCACCAAGTCCCTCAGTCCAAATAAGTTTGTAAAATGTAGGGGTTCTATTGGTGTTGTTGATAGATTGGGCATTAAGGGAGGGTATTAAAATAATGTTTTATTATTTTTTGACAATTTGCTTCTGGATTTGATTGTGTTTGCTATTTTTTTAGCATCAACGTTTCGGATCACACTCTGTGGTCCATCATCAGGATGAGAGAATGCAAGAATGAAAAAATGTGAGCTGATCCAGCTAGTGCAGGGGTTAATAAAGGGAGAAGGTAGGTAAAAAGTGAGGTGGACAGAAAAAAACTTGAGGGTAGGACCCACGGGAGAGAGAAAAGGTGATAAGATCGTCTCTGATCTTATTTGCAATTTCTTTTTAGAAACTTGCTTATTTTTGGAAATGCTAGAAACTTATTTATTGAGCATCTTTGCTCGTTGTTAATACATAAAATCATTTACCAATTACTTGCATAATAAAGGGGATAGGGTGATAATTAAATAAATGGGTAAAATGCAATGTTTGTGTTAAAATAACTTAAATATTGATTTTCCATCATTAAGAAGGGGCTACTTATCATTCCTAGTCAATATCATGAGGGTGCTTTGATTAAATAAGAGATAATTAATGGTTTTCCCTAATTTGCTTGTCATGAATTGAAGTGGAAATTGACAACTTTTTCAGCAAAATAATTTTCCTCTATAGAGCGATCAAATTGAGTTGGGATATTCATTATTATGTGTCATGTCCCCTTTTTTGGAGGTAATTTGATTTAATTAATTTAATTAATTAAATTGTCCAAAATAACGAATATTTTATGAGGATGACTAATTAATTATTTTAATTAAATAAATAAGTAGTATTAAGTTAATTATTTATAAAGTTATCAAATAAACAAATATTAAAAGGTAACTTTATATTTAATTAATTTAATAAAGCGACTTGAATTATAAAATATTTTATAAAGTCACTTAATAAATAAAATAATGTTCTAGAAGTTTCTGGAGAAAGTGGAGAAAAAAGAATAAATAGGGATCCTGGGCTTCATTCTTAGGAGGCAAATTTGTTGTTGTTGATGTTGATATTTGTTGATGTGCATTGTGGAGCCTAGGGTTTCTGTAGTAGTCACAATTGGCCATTGAGAACGAAAACTCTCAATTGGTATGCAATTTTGAGGGTGTGAAATATCACTTGGATTATTGCAGCTAGGAGGAAGATCCTTCAGTCTTCTATTTGTGCTACATTGAGGAAAAATATTTGAGTACAAAAAGCAATCCGAAAAAGCAATCCAAAAAAGCAGTCTGAAAAAGCAATCCGAAAAAGCAGTCTGAAATAGCAGATTCGAAAAAGCAAAGCGAAAGAACAGATCCAAAAAAGCAAAGCGGAAAGGCAGCATTGGTGAAAATTATTACAGGCATCTACAATTAGGTTCCTTTGGATATTCCATGCATTTTTCTTATCATTTAGATGCATATTAGAAGGTATGGCTGTAGGTGAAAATTTGTATCGGATTTAAGCATTATTCTTGCGGATGTAAGCCAAGAGTCTTGGCATCTTTTCATTGTCATCATTATAGGAAAGATAGCATTTCAAATTAAGTGCCATCTTTTGGGAGTTATATATTATTGTAATGATCATTTGAATATTGTATGAGGATGTATGCCAATTGTATGACGAAAAGTCACTTGGCTGTAGGTGGTTAGTTTGATGTTAGAATTCATTATTATGCATAGAAAGTATATAAAAGACTTGCATAAGAATCCTAAGTGTTTGATAGAATCATATAGAAGTGAACTTCAAGCAATACTTGCAATCACAAGTGCTGGAGCAAACTGAAATTTATAACAGTCATAGATCCCTTGAATGCCAACTGTCTGACATAATGTCAAGTGGCTGAAGATGAATAATTTGCATATAGAAAGCATTGAAGTGCATAAAAGGGAAGTTGTAAATGCATCTAAGTGATTGTTTATGCATACTAGAGTTGTTTTCAAGCATTGGAAGCATTCATTAGTCAATTTTCAAATAACATATCAGTCTGATCACATAAACCAGCAAGCTGGGAGGTTGCAAGTGAATTGTTTGATGATATTTCTTGTGTTCTGTATCAGCACTTTGAGATCAGATTTGAGTAGAGTCATTACATTATGATTGATCGTCTCCGGTTTCACTCTGGAAGAAAATTCCCAAGGTGGCTTTTCACAGGACAAAGAGTATTTATGGACGAATTCCTAAAAGATTGGCTCACTATTAAGGCTTCAACTTATAGCATGACTGGCGGTGAATATTTATGCAGTTGGAGGCATAGAAATAGTTCAAGGACTTATAAACAACAATCTGCAATAATTTATGAAGAGTTAGAGGGTTTGGAGGCAAAAAGACTCTAGTCCAAGGCCTGCTGCAAATCTAAAGCTAATCAATTGATAGCATTCAAGCCTTTGTGATTGTTATATTTGTTCTAGGGATTCTATCGTTGCAAAATTCAGACTATGAACCAAATTTCCAGAATTTCAATAAAAAATCTTACTATCATTACTTAGATTTTTATTAGTTTCGAGTTGAAATTCAAATAACTTTTGTTGTTATCAATTACTTTTAAACAAATAAACATATATTGCATATGTTTCAAAAGAGAATTGGAAAGAATATTTAGTGACCTTGGAGTTTCGTAATTCGATGACGCATTTCCATATTGTTTAGCATATGAGGTTTTCTCGTTTAAGAGATTATAGAATACTTGGTGTTTTATTTTGTATGTTGGAGTGGTCACAAAATTCACATCAACAGGATTGGAGGTCTTGTTGGCCTAGAGCTGGGTACCTTTGGAGAGATATTACTTTTATTCTTGGAGTTGTTGGAGGTACTATCCCCTCTAATGTTACTAATATTTTGAATGTCTTAAAGGAGGAGTTGGTTGGTTCTTTCATTCGTCTCATTCTGTTATATGAAAGTTTGATTGGTTTGAAATTTTTGTCCAATGAAGACTCAAATTGCTCATTTGTTTGCTTATGGTGGATGTAATTTTCCTTATTTATCTTTCTAAAGATCTTTGAGCTCCTAGGTATTTGTATCAACTCCCTTTTGCATGATGGTAGGAAATATTCTCTAATAGCAATGGTTATGTTCCCTTCCTAACTTAACCTAAAAAATACAATTGCAACAAATTATGGTTAGGGTTACATCTCACTAATCAAATATCCTTGTGATAATACACTTTGAGATTTGAACCTTACAACCAAAAGAAATACATACAAATATCTACACATACACACATATATACAATTAGGGTTAGGCATCATATAATTGATAGATTACCAACAATATTCCACAAACATATTCGAGTTTAGAAGGAGAGACATGATGGGTTTTACCAAAACCACTTCTCTACCAATTGCAAGAGAAATAGCGATCACAACCCTCTCACTTTTTGGCTTGTACATTTTTTCCCCATCTTGCTAATCTTTCAGAAAACACAAAACATCTTGTGGAAATGGGAGGTAGTAAGTTGGTTCCCAACTCTATAACATAAAGATCGTTTGGTCCATTCTAGTACAACCTATTACACAACTTTGGCAACTTGGTTTGCTTTCACCTCAAGATCTTTGTAATGTTTTTGTCATAAAATAAATAATTAATCAAACCTTTGTTAATGGACGATTGATTTAGTATATCTCAGAACCATTTTTATTTAATTGTTTCGTAGTTAGGTGTGGCTGTCAGTTATTTTCTACACCCTTAGAAAGGTTTTCCTTGACTGGTATTTAAGAACAACATGTAGGTAGTAATTGGTATGCAATTTGAATTATTTCTTAATTCTTGTTGGAGTTCAATGTTCACCATTTCGGAAGTGAAAGATCTTCCCTACTTGGCTTCCCGGTTTTAGTGGGATTCAACCCTTACCCTATTCTATCACTGTATTTCTTGGCACGGATCTGGCAAATTGGAGCATCATTATTGTTACAAGTACAATTTCTGGAATATATTGTGTTCGAGCTACTTTAACATCTAACATTGTCTGTATTTGGGCAAGAATGCAGTTGTCTATTTCTGGTTCCCAATCCATCACCGTACATCCTCTCCTCAGCCACTTATGACCTTCTGCACTAACTGTACGAGCTTGTGCTCTAATCGTACTAATTCCCAAGGCCCTATCATATAACCTCCTTGAATCTACCGTATGACCTCCCTACAAGCCTCGTATGACCATTCTCCAATCACCGCACAAACAACGCTCCATCACCTCAGCTAGTCCGTACCTCTTCTATGCCTACCACACAACCTATCCTAGCCATCCCGTATGGCTACCGGGAAACATTACACATTTCAAGTTGGTTTCTGGCATTCCCCAGACTCACCCTCGAGCAACCCAATCCCTAGAGCTGGATTGAACTTTGGAACATTACAGTGGTATTAAAGCAAATCATCCTGTTAGCCTGTGGATAGTAAATGAGAGTTTATAGATGGAAGAGAAGAAGATCCCATTCAATTGATAGAATGACAGAGCAAGAACCCATTGTTGCTGAACTCATGACAATACTAAGAGATCTTTTGAGGAATTAGGCGCAGATCAATGATACTCCACAACTTATGAAAGAAACTCTCAAGAAATTGGTAGATAATAAAACAAAATGGTCACAGCTTGGTTTCGGGTAAGGAAAACCCTCATCTAGCATGCTCTCGACCTTCCATGTCGTATTTTCCTCCACAGACAGAGGTACCACTCAGAGGAAACAAGACAACCTTTGAGGAAGTTCAAGGGCAAATTTGGAGGAAGATATATTCTACAAAGATTACACAAAACTGCAAATGAGATATTCTTGAGGTGGAAACGGAGGATATTTTAATGATGATCTGTTATCGTTTGATGGATCCGGATCCATATCTACTCAAGCGTGGGTAATGAAGGCTGATACTTACTTCCAACTTAATTTAATGCCACAAGAAGCAATCAAATTCGTAGCACTACACTTGGAGGGAGTGGCCCATGAATGGTGGCATCATGGCACCATCACACTAGGGCATGACCAAATAATTACTTATGCAAAATTCATTGAAAGATTGATAGATCGATTTGATGGTAAAGATCCAAAACTTAATTTCAAAGAATTGGCACAATTGAGGCAAACTAGATCGGTCGACCAGTACATCACAAAATTTCAGACACTCTATTTTGGTCACGCACATTTCCGAAAGGAGACAGATAGTGCTCTTCATGGATGGATTGATGAAACCATTGAAGGGTTGGGTAAAAGTGTTCAATCCTACCACCCTTTAGGAGGCTATAAAGAAGGTGCAGAGCATGGCATCATCATCGACATCATCCTCTCGAGCTTACTCACACTCTAGATCATCGGTATTTCCAAAGGACAAAGATAATAAACCTTTGCCAAAGAAGTCGTCATTGGACGAAGCTACCAGAAAGGAGCTTCGATGGAAGAAATTATGTTTCAACTGCAAAGAACCATAGGAACTTGGGCATAGATGGTTTGGCAAAGGAAAAATACACTACATTGAAGTTGTGTCCGATGATGAGGACAATTAGGAGGATCTACCTACTGAAGACAAGCATCCCCACAAGGACACCAAAATGGTTAGTCTAAACTGTATGGAGAGAATTGTAGCATTGGTATGATGCAGAGGAACCATCGCCTTAGTTGGGAGCCCGAGGTGTACGGTATATCATGTATAGGGAACTTTTCAAGGACAAAGGGTCATGGTGATGCTTGATAGTGGAGCCACTCTAAACTTTATAAATTCATCTTTGGTGAATTGAAGAGGTCTACTTATTGAGACGCACGTAGGATTCAAGGTCAAGGTCATCGGAGGGACCGTTCGACCCTGTGCACACCTTGTTCCTCAACTAAGTATCACCATTGCTAACCACACTGTGATAGAGAATATCTTTATAGTGGACTTGGATGATATGGAGGTTATTCTAGGCATATAGTGGATAAAGACACTTGATGAATACTCTCAGAGCTTCAAATGGATGGACTTCACTTTTGTTGGGAAGAAGGTTGTTCTCAATGGAATGGCCAATGAGAGACCGAAGGAAGTTTCAGCATAGCGGATGGAGGAAATTTTTCAGCATAATGACATTGCATGGGCTATACATTGTGTCATTTCGGTGGAACCTATAAAAGGACAACATATTGCTCAATGGGACAATGACCTTCAAAATAATTTTAAGACCCTTGATAAATTTTTTATAGACATTTTTGCCAGCATACCCCCCATTGCGGGTTTGAACATACCATCGAGTTGGAAGCCGACGACAAACCAATTATCACCATGCCTTACCGTTATCCCAAGAAATTCAAAGATGAGATCGAGAAAACAATTCAAGAACTACTTGAGAAAGGATGGATCCCAGCTCTAGCCCTTTTGCATCATCAGTGGTTTTGGTAAAAAAGAAGGGTGAGACAATGCACGTGTGTGGACTACTGTGCGCTGAATAAGAAGACAATAAAAACCAGATACCCTATTCCCAGGATCGATGAATTATTGGATGAGCTGCATGGGGTGATTTATTTTTCTAAAATAGATCTTTATTCTAAGTACCATCCAATCTGCATGTGGGATGAAGAGATGGAGAAGACAACTTTCTATTGTCACTACAGGCATTATAAGTACTTGGTCATGCCGTTCAGATTAATAAATGCACCAACTACTTTTCAGTCTTGCACGAATCACATCTTAAACAAATAACTGCGTGAGTACTTGTTGGTATTCTTTGATGATATCCTTATTTACAACAAAACTTGGGAAGAACACTTGAAACACTTGAATGAATTCCTAGGGATCATGAAGGCTTAGTCCTTGTTCGCCAAGCAATCAAAGTATGAATTTTGAATGACAAAAATATTATACCTAGGGCATGTTGTCAATGAATATGGAGTGCAGGTCCACCAAGAGAAGATTCAAGAACTCCTAGATTGCCCCCACCAAAATCACTCTCTGAGTTGCGAGGGTTCTTAGGTCTGTGCAGTTACTACTAAAGTTTTGTAAGCAGTTTCTCTCAGCTCAACACACTGTTAAGAGATCTAAGAAAGGCTCCTTCCAATGGAATGAAAGAGCGCAATGCACTTTTGATAAGTTAAAAGAAGTAATGAGCAGTTGTCTGGTTCTCACCTTACACAATTTCGCACAACCATTCATTCTAGAGTGTGATGCATTCGGAGAGGGAATTGGTGCAGTGTTATTGCAAGATAGGCACCCTATAGCCTATGAGAGTTGAAAGCTTACAAAAGCTGAGCGTCTATATTTATGACAAAGAGATGTTGGCCATCGTGCATGCACTAACCAAATTCTGATAGTATCTGGTAGGTGCCAAGTTTGTATGATCGTACCGATCATAATAGTTTGAGATATTTTTTGGAGCAGCGAGATCTAAACGAAAGGCAACAAAAATGGGTAGGTAAGATTCAGGCTTTTGATTTCGACATTGAATATGTGAAGTGCAGAAACAATGTGGTTGTAGATGCCCTGTCAAGAAAATTGACTATCTGTTTACTATCTTAGATCTCAGCTGACTGGAAAGCATACTTAATTCTTGAATATTCCAAAAACACATTTGCATGTAAGCTAATGGATGACGCTACTCAGTATGACCAATACAAGGTGGTGCATGACATCATTTACTATAAGGATAGGATATACTTGATGCCTGAATCCAAATTGAAGCATAAAATCCTAAAGGAAATACATGGCTCGCCCTTGGCCAAGCACCCAGGGTTTCTCAAAACCTATAGACAGCTCAGGGAGAGATTTTTATGGAAAGGTTTTAAAGGAGACGTATTGCAGTATGTAAGAGAGTGTGCACTATGCTAGCAAAACAAATCCAAACATACTCTACCCGCTGGGTTACTGCAACCTTTGCCTATACTAGAACAAAAGTGGGAAAGTATCTCAATGGACTTCATTATTGGACTTCCCAAGGTGAGTGGAAAGGACTTTATCTTCGTGGTAGTTGATAGACTGACAAAGTATGCACACTTCTTCACCATCTCCTTAGATTTTTAGGCCGTATAGGTAGCCTAATTTTTTTTCAGAGAAGTCTTTCGTCTACACGGGTTACCCCAAAACGTTGTTAGTGATTGGGATAGTCTATTTATCAGTATTTTTTGGACAAAATTGTTTCGGTTGGTAGGAACAAAATTGTCGCCAAGTACTAGCTACTACCCTTAGACAGATAGACAGACGAAGATTATGAACAAGTGGCTAGGAGGCTACCTTAGGAACTACGTTTCGGCACAACAACAGGCGTGGGTCAAATGGATGCATCTGGAGGATTACTGTAACAATACCAGTTACCACATGTTCATCGAGATGACACCCTTCAAAGCACTAGACGGGTATGAACCCTTTTCATTTATTGATATGGTGCTGGGCAATAGTTGCGCACCAAGGGTGAGGGACTAGCTTTAGGAAGGGAAAGACATCCTGAGATGCTTGAGAGAGAACTTACAAATGTTGCAGAATCAACAAAAGATGTACCTGATAGACACTGAATTGAGAGAAATTTCGAAGTGGGAGACTTGGTCTATCTCAAGCTCCACCCATACATGTAGTCCTCATTGAAGGAAAAAGGGAAAGAAAAACTGAAGCCCCGATTTTATGGCCCTTATCATGTAGCTCATCGTATCGGTAAAGTTGCCCATGAGCTGGAACTTCCAGAAGGAAGCCGCATTCATAACGTTTTTCGTTTCTTTTGCCTAAAGAAATATGTGGGCTAGAACATCACAGTAACTATAGACCTTTTGCTGCTCAATAAAGAAGGGAAGCTCATATTGGAATGGTTGAGATCATTGATGTACGTGAGAAGACCCTACGGAACCATACTTTGAAGGAATACTTGGTACGTTGGAAACACTTGCCGTTGGATGATGCGACTTGGGAAGGTGAATACATTCTACAACATTCGACATTGCATTTTCTTGAGGACAAGCAAAATTTGGGACGGGAGGACTGTAATGTTCTCGTCATAAAATAAATAATTAATCAAACCTTTTCTAGTGGGTTGATTGATTTAGTATATCTTGGACCCATTTTTATTTAATTGTTTTCGTAGGTATGTGTGGCCGACAATTATTTTGTACACCCTCGAAAAGGTTTTTCCTGACGGGTATTTAAGAACTGCATGTAGGTAGTAATTGGTATGCGATTTGGATTTTTTTTGTACTGTGAATTCTTGTTGGAGTTCTAGATTGTTCGCCATTTCGGAAGTGAAAGATCTTCCCTACTTGGCTTTCCGATTTTGGTGGGATTCAACCCTCACCCTATTCCGTCACTGTATTTCCTGGTTCAGATTTTGCAAATCGGAGCATCATTATTGTGTAGAAGTTATACAATTTTTGGAATATATTATGTTTGGGCTACTTTAACATCTAGCATTGTTTGTGTTTGGGAAAGAGTGCATTTTTCTATTTCTGGTTCCCAATCCATCATCGTACATCCTCTCCTTAGCCACTGTACGACCTTTTGAACTAATCGTACGGCCTCCCAAGGCCCTACCATACGACCTTGCTAAATCTACCGCATGAACTCCCTGCAAGCCCCGTATGACCATTGTCCAACATTGTATGGACAATCCTCCATCCCCTTAGCTATTCGGTACCTCTTTTGGGCCTACTATACAGCCTATCCTAGGCACCCTATACATCTACCAGGAAACATTATATGCATCATTTCAAGTTGGTTTCTGGCATTCGCCAAACTCATGCTCGAGCAACCCAATCCTTGGAGTTGGATTGGACTTCGGAACATTACAATCTTGCTTTCAAGATGGAATTAAATTAGCTGCATACATTAACATGATCTTTATTATAAGCAATTCAATCATCCATAATAATTATCATATAGTTGTAACATGAATAAATATACATTTTGATATATCTAAATATCATATAATAATCATGATGAATGAGTAGAATAAATATATGGATGAGTTTGTGTAGTTTTTTAATATAGCCTTTTGCTGAATGTTGTTAGTCTGTATATGTTCTTTTTGGGTTGCTTTTAGAGAGTACCGATAATCTAATCCTCTTTACATTGTTATATACTTTTGGTTTGTTGTAGATACAATACTGATCTTTATTTCTTCTCACTTCCTTTTGTTCAATGCCCTTCCACTAATGAATGATGGTCAATATATCTCCCTTAAGGGGGATGAAGAGATATGTCCTTTGGATGTGATTACGTCTTTCCTGAAAAGAGGCATCTTTTCACATATTTGATGTCTTGACTAATTACTTCAACAATTACAACCTTAATAAATGCGATAGAATCTTCGATTAAACGAGCATTGTGTATTGTCACTTCATTTTGAGAACTTTTAGCCCTCCTTAGTGTGGTTTTGGTCTCTCTTTCTTCTTCCAATCTTGCTTGAATTTCTAGGTCATCTCCCATTTCCATGCAAGGCCCTTTAGGTGCTATTCTATCACCTTTTGGTCATTTTACGACACATTTAGTATATCTTTTTGCACTTTCTTTTAGACCTCAGGGTCACTTTTCCTTAGGACCCCTCAGGTATAGGTCGACCTGGTTGAATAGGTAAAACAATAACTTGAGGATTTTGATCCTAGGGCTTGAAGTGTCTCGAGTGCTTAAATTGTTTTATTTTGTCTCCTAGATGACCAGCTTTGTTTTTGATCCTGAAAACAAGCATATAAGGAGGCTTGGACATTTAGTTTTCATCCATCTATTATCAAGAACCAGCATACATGTGGGCATGAAACTTCACTGAAGCATTTTCAAGTATTTGCATCAAGCATTCTTCAAACATTCTTCAAGATCTATCATTTCCTTCTTGCATAAAGATTCTTCCTTCAAGGCGTTAGTGGAGTTTGGCTTCCAAGGAGGATATGTTCCGTTCATTCAAGTCCTTCTATTCTTCATCAAGGCATATGAAAAATGTTCCCATTCACAAGGTTTTGACTTCTATGGTTTCTTTGAGTCAATAACATTACATTTGCATACTTGATAACATACTAAAACCATTTGCATCTACAAAGGTACTTGTATTTCTTATTGTTGATTCAATACTACTACATGCTAGCATTTACTTTATCATTTTCTACATTTCAATTTCAAGGTTGATTCCTCAATCTAGAGCTTGACCAATGAAAACCCTCATTGAACAAAACAAAACCAAATTTTCTTGTGTATAGGAACATGTTATCAGAATTGCGAATTCGGATTCAGAAAGTATTAGTCGAAAGCTTTTGGAAGAATCTAAGTCAACTTTGTTTTGGTGCTCTGGGAACATGTACGTAATCCTGTAAATCTACCAATAGACATCACCCAAATTGACCTATACCTAGAGATTGAGATTTTCAGGGTTTTTAGGGTTTTCAATTTTGATCACAGATCTACAGTCGGATTCTTAGTCATAGTTTCAGATCCACAATTTTCAAAGTGAAAAAACATTTTCCTTTGCATATTTTGAGGTTAACTTTTCACCCTTCTTTTTATATCTTAACCTAGACCTATTTACGTATTTTAATTGGGCTGATTGCATACATATCGCTCCTAGATCCATTTTACCTTTGTCATTTAATCAATTGGTTTATTCAAATTGACATTGCACCTTTAAAGTTAATTAACATTGCAGGAAAGAAGACTTTTTTGCATACTTAGTATAATTTGGGTATAGTATTGATGTCTCTTCATTTTATTTGGGTTTTGCTAATCTCTTTCAAGTTATATTGAGAGTTATGTTTGGAAAACCCTCTTTCTCTTGTATTAAATGACTTAGGGTGAAATTGTTTAACTAATGAGTTCATCTCAACTAGTTTACATTGTTAAATTCATTTATGGCAATTTCCCCCTAAACACATTATAAACCAAAGATAGGATTCAATTGCCATTGTATTTCATGAGATCCATATAAACACAAAATTATATTATCTTGTTTGTTTATTATCATAGGGACATGCCACATATTCCGATCAAGTGTTAAAGACAAGTGTATCTCCATTAAATCAATGCTTTGAATTAGAGTCTATTCTATCAACTTTAAGATTCATTTGAACTTGGGGAGATCCTACCAAAGTGTTGACCCTTGTAAGTAGAAATGACACTCCATAATACTTTGCAATGTATTTTTAATCTCCAAAGCGGAAAGACAAATACCTCATTTTTTAAAATATGATTCTCATTTATTCTATATATCCGAGTCTTATTAGAAAATGCTTTAGACCAACATGCAAACTATAGATTCCCACTAGTTCCTTCCGATGGGTTCTCCCACAAACACATTCCACTTATTTTGGATGATATGGAGCAAATGCCTTGGATTAAACCATAGAAAATTGCTATTAGAGGGTTGTTATTGCATTTCAAGTATTCCGAATCTAGCCTTTTTACCTTGCTAATTGTCCATAGACTTTTAGGACTTACGACCTACTTGTAATAGGGTCATGACATTGGGACATGATAGTCTACCATTTTCAAAATTGAAGCAATACTGTAATGGTTAAATCCTTGAATTCTCATAAAACCAAATACTCATTAGGCTTTTTTTCTAATTAAAACTTAAATTGTACAGACAATTAACTATGCACAAATACTTTTTATTGGTCTTTCACAATTGTGTGTTGGGAGTACTGGAAATCACCTAAATAGTAATAGGAGGTATAAACACATAATTAAGAAAAATTGTCCATGTTTTTCTGAGGATCATTATGTCGTGTGGATGTTTTGCAATTGACAGTTTTGTGAAAATCGAGTTGCAAAATAGGATGACCAGCCAAGCATATGAGACAAAGTCTCACCTACCTTAAAGGGAAGACTCCCCCTTCTCACCATTCTTTGGATCAACTCAAGGTAAGCAAGAAGTTGTGAAATGTTGTAAGGGGTATTACCAATATTCTTTCCTCTTAACTTTCGATAAAGAATCCACTTACCTGCGGACCGAGTAATGGCAAGATGATATTTCTAACTACACTTCTATCTAGTAGCTAGAAACATTGATACCAATAACCAACATCAACTCAAAGGCTGATTGAAAGCATGTCCGTTTGGGTCTAAGTCCTATTTGTTTAATTTATAAGAAAAAACACTAGCATTGGGGCACAAATTCTTCCAGAAGCAGATGATCTCTATTCTATAACTTACTTTTAGTTTTAATCTATTCTATAAGAAAAACCTCTACCATTGGGGCACAAAGACTTCTAGAAGTAGGGAAGCTCTAATTATTTTTCATAAATTTAAGATGGTAAGACAAGTTACAGTCAAAGGTTCTAGTCTATGTATTACCACAACCACTCCCAATCAAAGCTTCGGCTCCGATTGCTTCTTAACTCACTATGCTCTATTATTGAATGTTAGTAAACAGTTTTGTCCTTCCAAAATTAAATACAAAAAAATAACTCAAGATGCCCAAATAGAAGAACAATTGCCACTAACAATTCGATAGATTATCATTTTATTGATAATCTTCCTCTGAATTGAGAGGTACAGCTCCCTCGTAAAGATATTCAATGAATGTGATATATGCTTATGTCTTTAACTTGAAGACACGAAGGATTTTCTAACATTCACCCATAGACATGAAATGAATGCAATTTCAAGATTTAAAACTGAATAGAAAGAGAAAGATGAATAAGCAACCACAGGATTACTTAATCAGTCTTACAAATTACAGAAGGGAGAGAAAAGAAACTAAAAATATGTTTATGCAAAAACGTGAGTACATAATTGCAAAATTACATACATACATTCAATGTAGTAATAAAAGACTATCTGAAAAAGGAAATAAAGAACATAGTATTCTTCAAAAACCAGAAATATAAATGTTCAGACCACAAGATAAAATACATATATATTCCTTTTCATTTCAGAGACATGACAAGACAACAATAGTACTATCTTGTCCTTCTATTACAATCAATCCGCAGAAAAATAAAACAACTCTTCCCTCCATATTACAAAACTCTGACTTCCTTTTCCTGTAGCAGCTATAGAACTCCCCCTGGAAAATGAAAACAGAACCCGTTACAATTGCTTTTCAACCTTTAAATAATTTTTGCCAAGAAGTTTGGCAACTACCCTAACTTCTTCTTGCCGAACTTCTATTACCTTCTCCCGCACTTTGCTATGATAATTAATTCTTATAAAAAGAATTAATCATTTTTGCATCCCTTTCTCCACTTTAATCAATCTCTTAAGAGCTTTTAGAACTTCATTTCACAAAGATAATTAATTCTTTTTAAAGAATTAATTATTTCAGATTTTTTTTAATACTTGCTTTATCCTCCACTTCTTTTTCTATGATCAAGTGCAATTTTTAATTTGCACTTAACAATACTATTAATTATTAAAGAATTAATTTATTTTATATCTATCAACTTGCCCACTTCCTTTTTATATTTTTCTTATGGGCACATACGTTGAAAGAATAATTAATTCTTTCTAGAACGAATTAGGTGAGAAATTAATTATATATAATAATTTAATACCTAATTACTTTGCACTTTAATATTTAATTCCTTTGAAGAATTAAATATTATAAGAATGCAAAATAATTTGAAATTTGAAATTTCTTTTTAATTTCTCACATAACTGAGTGGGAGGAAAAAACTTAGGGTTCCAAAACCCTAGGTAACATTGAACACGGAATAATAACATGAATCAAAGAAAATAGGCGCAAACTATAGTCAAAGCTTCTAATTTTCTCTATCACAATTGCTTCTAGTCAAAGCTTCAAATCCAATTGCTTTTTTTATTCACCTTTCTCTCAAATTCGTACTACACAATCAAAGTCATGCTTTCACAAGTTTGGTAGAGCTTTCTTGCATACAACAAAAGATGATTTTTACAATGAGGGGGCACTCCTTTATATAGGCAAAGGAGTTGAGAAGAAGGAAAAAGTGGGAGAAACTCAACCAACTTTGACCTTTTCAAATGTGATGTTTCAATTTAGGAGTAAGTTTTAGTAAGGAATAAAGAATTAAATAGTTAAAGTTCTAACAATTTTACATATATATAAATATTCATAATAAATATATAATAATAATAATAATAATATTAAATATACTACAAATATTAATTATAACAAATAAGATAAATAATATTAAATATATGTGATATATATATATATATATTGGATATATCTAAAATATGTATAACAATATATAATTATTTAATATAATAATCTGATGGTATGTTTAATATAAGATTACATAATATTATTTAAATTAATGATATATTATTATAGTAGTCTTATTAATATTAATAATAATTTATATAATTAATATAATTAATATAATAATATAATATATAATCATTAAAAATAATATATAATTAATAATTACCTTATTAATATAATTAATATGAAGGGACACAACTCTATGAATACACTTATATATATAATATATCAATGCATTGAAAGGAGGTGAATCCAAGAGAAATATCGCAAAAGCATACCAATAAAAAAAAAGAAGTAAATAAAGGGATGACCAGAAGGCATAGTTCCAAAAATCGCCATGAAATCGCCGAAATCGCCGAAATCGCGATAAGATTCATGGCTCTCGATTTTTTTGGAATCGGAAATCGCTGGTGGCGATTTTTTCGTGTGAATTGCCTGAATCGCCAAAATTGGCGATTCATGGCAAAAATCGCCAAAATCGCCATCGTGAATCTCCAGAAATCGGCCGCGGCAGCAAGGATAGAAAGTTCAATTTAAAAAAAAAAACACATGTTTTATTTGCTTTCTAAGTTGACTTTCCTCTTTGTTATAACCCTAAAGAGCCTTCTATTTGCTTAGTATGAGTAGAAGAGAGGAAGAGTGAGAGAGAAGAAGAGAAAAGAGAATCCATAGGTTTCCAACCGGCAAGAAGGAAGAGCACCAAAGAGATCAGAAGTCCATTTGGGGAGGCCATAAATTGCATTGGGAGCATTAAGGAGTCAATATCAACACTCCTCAACTCATTTGCAAGAGGTAAGTGTTGGTTTTTTTTTTGCATGTTAGTGTAGTATGCATTTTTTGTTAAATTTTTTTAGTGTTCATTTGCAAATCTTGAATGTTTTTTATTTTTAGTTTTACTAAATTGCAAACTAGGGTTTGTTGTTTTGTAGTTTTTGTTTATTAGTTGCAAACTTTGATTTTTTACATGAATTTTTTTATTGCAGCAGCCCTTTGCTTTCATTTTCCAATTTCCACAATGGGTAAAAAAGATGAATGCTGGAAATATAATGAAGAGTTTCCTGGGAGAACCAAATATCAAACAAAATGTATATTTTGCAAAGAAAAAATAAATTCGGGAGGTATCTATAGATTGAAATACCACATTGCTGGCATACCTGGCCATGATGTCACAGTTTGCACTCAACAAACCGCTGAGGCAAAATGCTCTTGTTTAGTGGCATTAGAAAAAATTGAACAAGACAAGTTGACTAAGAAAATGCAACTTGAAGGGTTAAGAGGTATTGGCTCCCGTGCTCCCACATCCGCAACCGCATCTACATCTGCAAGTGCATCTGCATCAGCTTCCGCATCCGTAGGTTGTGTTGGGGAGGGTTCTTCTAGGCCTCCTTTTCATCCTAGTGCTAGTGCTCATGTGAGTGTTAGTGGTAGTCGGTCTCATACTGAGACAAAGTCCAACACCAACCTATTGCGGCCTAGAGTGCGAAAAAGCAGAATGGATAGTTACTTTGTGCCCCGCACTACTCCTGGCTCCCAACCCACGCTTGAGGGCATGGGTTTGAACAAGGAGATTCATGATGCTGCCAGAAAAGAGATTTGCAAATTCTGGTACTTTTGCAACATTCCATTTATTGCAGCCAGGTAATTGATTCTTTTTTCTTTGTTATCTTCAAAGTTAAAGTTAAAAGTAAAAGTAAAATTTTAATTATATCTACTTGTTTTATGATTTTAGTTTTTGACATCTAAATTTCTAATCAATATCATTATCTATTTGTGACAGGACTCCTTATTGGCAGAACATGATAGATGCAGTTGCCATTTGTGGTCCGGGGTTTAAAGCCCCAACTGAGGCTGAGTTGAGTGGATACCTCCTGGAGGAAATGGTTGAGGATATGAGGCATGAGCTTGAGGACAACCGAAAGGAGTGGATCGAAAAGGGTTGCACCATCATGACTGATGGTTGGACAGATAGGAGGGGAAGAACACTCCTCAATTTTCTTGTATCCTGTGGAGGTGATTGATCATTCTACTTTCCTACATACATAATTTTGAATCGTGATTGACTATTTCAAATTTTGATTTGTTGATTGCTAATAGTAATTATAATTCGTTGTTTTGTTACTTGTAGGATATACCATGTTCCTCAAATCCATTGATGCTTCTGCTCATGTAAAAAACGCCACATACTTATGTGAGGTTATTGAGGAAGTTATAGCAGAGGTGGGGGAACAACATGTGGTGCAAGTGGTGACGGATAATGCAGCAAGTTATGTTGCTGCAGGTAAACTTTTAACTTTTTAAGTTTTGAAAATAAATTTATTTGAATTTTGAACTTTTTCTAATTCTAACTTAGAATTTCTAAGTTTCCTAAGTTCTAAGTTCTAACATGTTTGAAATTTGAATTTCTAATTATCTTAAAATTGTTGTAGGCAAACTTTTGATGGAGAGGCACCCCACCATATTTTGGTCCCCTTGTGCAGCACACTGCCTTGACCTCATGTTGGAGGAAATTGGCAAACTTGAGTGGGTCAAGTCATGTGTGGAAAGGGCAAAAAACATATGTAAGTTTATTTATAATCATTCATTTGTCCTTAGCACAATGAGGAAGTACACAGGAGACAAAGAGTTAGCTCGTCCAGGGATCACGAGGTTTGCCTCGAATTTCATCACCTTGCAGTCCTTGTTGACATCAAGGGATGATTTGAGGAGCATGTTTGTTGGGCGGGAGTGGATTTCATCTTCCTATGCTACGACCACTGCAGGGATAGATGTGGTGGATTGCATATTTGATGATGATGGTTTTTGGAAACCTGCTAGAGAAATACTTAAGGTAATTTTATTGCAATTTAACATTTAATATTTTACAGTTTACTATGCTAATTGTTTAATGATTTAGTTTTACCTTATATTATTGAATTATTCTATGTTTAAGTTTTGACTCAAATTTTTGTTTTACTTTATATGTAGGCCACTGAGCCTCTTGTATCTCTCCTACGAACTGCTGATGGGGAGAAGCCCTCTATGGGCTACATATATGAGGGCATGGATAGGGCCAAGGAGGCCATTAGAGCTCAGTATGCAGGAGTGTAGGAGAAGTATGCCCCTATTTGGGACATCATTGATAGGAGATGGCAGAATCAGCTCCACAGACGCATCCATGCAGCAGCTTACTTTTTGAATTCGGCATTTCGTTTCCGTCCTGACTTCAAGGCGGATGAGGAGGTTCTCACCGGATTATATACAGTGATCCAGAGGTTGAGTACTGATGAGGATAGCAGTGCTGCAATTATTGAGCTTGATAAGTTCAATAATAAAGAAGGGCCACTTTTCTCTAGCAGGGTAGCCATAGATGCTCGAGAAACAATACAGCCAGGTAAAAATTAAATAATATATTCAATGTTCATGAATCTAGATTCTAAACTTAAAGTTGATTATGTAATTTTAGAGTTAACTTGTAATTTGTAATTTGTAAATGAGACTAATTATTTTTATTTTCCCTTATTTCAGATAGATGGTGGCAAATGTTTGGGGCCACAACCCCAAAACTTCAAAAAATTGCCATTCGTATTCTGAGTCAGCCAAGCAGCACTTCTGGATGTGAGCGCAGTTGGTCCATGTTCGAGCACATCCACTCGAAGAGGAGAAACAGGTTGACAGTGCAGAGGTTGAATGATCTTGTCTTCGTTCATTACAACCTCCGTCTTAGGATCAGACAGATTTTGGGCACTGACTCCTCTCCGATCATTCTGGAGGAGATTGATCCAGAATCAGAGTGGCTCACAGAGGTTGTAGATCCAGTCTTCACTGAGGAAGACCGTGCGTGGATTGACCAGGTGGATATAGAGGCTGAGGCAGCTAGAGCACGTTCTTCAGGCATTGGTAGACGCACACGTGCACGCACAGACACAGGCCCTAGCGACATTCGTGAGCCCATCTTATATGCGGGAGATATGGCTCGACAGTCCTTTAGGACCTACATTAGACGCCTTGCTACTAGGCAGACTGGATACTCAGAGGCTGAGGCTGAGGCTGTAGCCGAGCTTGAGGATGATGTTGAGGATGATGATGACTATGAGCCTGAGGCTTGAGCTGGAGCCTTGTTTTTATATTTTGTTTACAGATATTGATACTGAATCATTGATAGACATATGTTTCAAAGTTTCAAACTTTCATGGATCTTCATCTTAGATTCTTACATAAATTTATGATTTGATGTCTTATGGATCATCTTACATACATTCTATGATTTAAATCATTATGATCATTTGATTTCTATTTACTTCAGCTAGCCTACAATTTACATTTTAGAATATTAGATAACATAGTTACGTATGTGATGGATTTTATGTTTCATGTTTATGTATGTTAAGTTTTAACTTCTATTTGATGATGTTATAGTGTGCTTAAGTTATATTCAATAAAGGGTGCATGAAATAAGTTTTAAATTGTTAAAATCTTTAAATTTAAAGGGTTTTTTCAAATTTGCCGATTCATCGCCGATTCATTGCCGATTCATTGCCGATTCACGATTCGATTCGGCCTTGCCGATTCCGATCCGATTCCGATTCACGTTTCTTTGCCAGAAGGGCTCATCACAAATGGTATTAGAGCTTTGAACCTGCCATCCTGTTGCATAATGCCTGTCTTTATTGTTAGCAGGGCTTTTCTGTCCCTAGCATTGCATTGCACATCTGCTGCTACTCCACTGAAATATAGTGAATATTTTGAAAGCAATGCCAAGAGCTGCATCACAGTCGCCATCGATTCACAGGATTGATGTTAAAACTTGCACTGAATGAAGAAGGTACCTCATCTGTATTTATAGAGGTCATGTTATGAATACATGTTTGTGGCATACTACGGTTGCTATTCTTGAACTACACCCCATGCTGGATAGATATTACTACAAATTGTCAAGTTGTTGTTTCAATAAGAATGAGTTTGGATGAAGTTTTGGACATATGGCAACAGTTGAAAATGGAATAGATGTTTATAACATATGGAATAAATAGTTTCCCGAGCTTTGCAAAATGGCATTCAGCTTGCTTGGAATGGTATTAGAGATCTGCTATGTACTTTTCAAAATGGGAATGATAGAAAGCTTTGGGCATCCAGCCATAGGTTTATAAGAATTATTTTTGTGACAATTTGTTCAAGACTTGAGATACACAAAAAGTTTGGCATCCCTTTAGAGCTTCAAGAGAAAACTTGAAATGCTAGTAGAGATCACTAGAATTTTGTTGGCAAATTGCACCGCAAAAAAAGATAAAGCTATCTTTTTTAACGAACTATATTTATCAAACCTATTTGTCTGTACTTTGGACTACATTTGACAATCCATATTGAATATGGGTTTGTAAAAAATAAAATGAAATATAAACGACTATGATATCAACAGGGAAAATGACTTGAAAAAAATGCATTCAATTATTCCTTTCAAGCATAGAGAAAGCATATATAAATGGTATCTACATATAGAAGCGTTTTTACGTCTGACCATTCGACATGAAGCATGTAACTAAGGAAATCAGTTAAGAAATCTATTCTATGTCAATATAATTGGTAGATAGCTGATGGCATCAAGGATAATATTCTAGGTCAAGACAATAGACAAGGCACATAAGTTATCTCATAAGATTTCCAATAATAGATTAAAAGATGAATATTTTCTGCATATGAAGCTCTTGAACTATCTACATGCCTACACAGTGGTATTATGGACAATTATAGATCTGGGGTGTTATTCATAGTCAGAATCAAAAGGATTAGGAATAAGGCACCATCACTATAGAACTCCCAAAGAGTAACGAGGTTATGTTTTGTGGATATAATAAGGGCATTCAGTAGGATGTTATCCAACATTGGATTTGCGCTTCTGGAGTGACTTGATTCATGGCAAATTAGTGGTATTCGGAAGGGATCAAGAAGAATGAATAAATAGCACTATATGGAAAAGGAATAGCAAAGGAAATAAAAGAACACTTAGAAAATGCAAACAATCACAATATGAGAGATAAGAGATATCCAATCAAGGATAGTTTGACTGAGAAAATGATGGGGCCTGGTCCATATTTGACCCAACTGAGGTACGTTATAATGTTTTATTATTTATTAAAATATTGATTATAATATCTTGAACAAAAAAGTAAGATTATATATGAAAGCAAAAAGTAACTTATAAAGTTACTTGTATTAGGTAGAACCATATAGTATATTCATTGAATATATATATATATATATATATATATATATATATATATATATATATATATATATATATATATATATATATATATATATATATATATATATATATATATCATAAAAATGAGATAATTCTTGGTGTTCTTAATAAGAGATTTGAAATCTTTATGATTATAGATATATAAGTACTATGAATATGTTATATGATTACAAGTTGGCTAGAATGTTATTTATGGAATGATATTATTACTGAAAATAGAATAACAGAGAATTATAATAAATAAGTATCAATAATATTGTGTAACGGATCAACATTAATGTTACATGAAAACTTAAGGGACAAAGAAGATTAATGTTATAATGTTACTAGTAAAGTGGATAGAAATCCCTTTTGGGTCTCATAAGGAGACATTATTTAAAATATTTGTGTTTAAATTCATGATGAATAGGGAGTATGCATAGGGTGAGGAGTAAATCGGTTGTGTTGGGGCATAAAAATCCTAATATGGATTTTAAGATCTGAGGGAGCTCCAAGTTGAGCATGTCCAAACTCAAGCAGTAGTAAACCTTCCATCCATAATGAAACTAAAACATGTACTTAGTGGGTAGGGAGTGTGCACAGGGGGAGGAGTAAATTGGTTGCGTTGGAGCGAGAAAATCCCAATATTGATTAAAGATCTGAGGGAGCCCCAAGCTGAGTGTCCAAACTCGAGAAGCAGTAAATCTACCATCCATGTCAAAATTTTCCTAGTGGGTAGGGAGTGTGCACAGGGGGAGAAGTAAGTCCGTTGTGTTGGGGCAAGAGAATCCCAATATGGATTAAAAATTTGAGGGAGTCCCAAGCTGAGTGTGTCCAAACTCAAGCAGTAGTAAATCTACCATCCACTATGGAATTATACACCCTATTATAACACTAGATATAGAGAAAATATGCATCTTTAAGAACTTTTTATTTCAAGGGAAAGAAGCTTGACATTCATGATCAAAGTGGTAAAACATTTCCTTACCCTTTTCTTATTTCAATTTGTAAGCTAGATTCTAACATGTATACTATGTGTCTACATCATGTCTTCATCCATCAATGTGTTTGCTTCGTGTCTTCATGCATTCGTGTATACCTCGTGCTTGCATCGCGTCTTCATGCATTAATGTGTCTACTTTGTGTCTTCATTCATATGTTCTTGTACATGCTATTATGTACTAACATACACATATGCAAGAAAGAGAATGAATCCAGACTATGAATTAATGAGGATCAAATCAGTTGCTTGAGGACAAGCAAATTCGAGAGGGGAGGACTGTGATGTCCCAATTTAGGAGTAAGTTTTAGTAAGGAATAAAGAATTAAATAGTCAAAGTTCTAACAATTTTACATATATATAAATATTCATAATAAATATATAATAATAATAATATTAAATTATTATGATAATACAAATATTAATTATAACAAATAAGATAAATAATATTAAATATATGTGATATACATTTATTGGATATGTCTACAATATTTATAACAATATATAATTATTTAATAAAATAATCTGATGGTATGTTTAATATAAGATTACATAATATTATTTAAATTAATACTATAATATTATAATAGTCTTATTAATATTAATAATAATTTATATAATTAATATATAATCATTAAAAATAATATATAATTAATAATTATCTTATTAATATAATTAATATGAAGGGACACAACTCTATGAATACACTTATATGTATATAATATATCAACGCATTGAAAGTGGGGGAATTAGAGAGAAATATCGCAAAAGCATACAAAAAAAGTGAGCAGTAAATAAAGGAATGACTAAAAGGGGTCATTACATCAAACTAACAAGAGAAATTATTGGATTACATGTCATAAGGACATGCAAATCGTATTACATGTAATTACACAATTTAAAGCAATACATCCTCTTCATCTACAAACTTGGAAACTAAAGAAGGAATAAGACGAAAGAGATTTGAAACAATCCTAGGGATTGGTTTGAAGGGCCTTGTACTTGGCGATGCTATCCCGGATGATCACAGGATCGAGAGTTCCTATATTTTCTGCCATTGAATTCACCTTGCTAATCATGGTGTTGCGTTTTTTGATAGCCTTTGACTCTCTATAATGAATTATCCCTTGTCATTTGAAATCTTGATGTGATAAAGCTTTTTCTCATTCAAGTTGTCGTGCATTCTCCTGTGTAGATCAGCACAAACTGGAGTCTCTGACACTTTGAAAACCTTCTCAATGTTGTCCAGATGTAAACTCAAAACAACTTTTTATTAATACCTTTAACTCCTTTTTTTGTTTAAGCAAAGTTCTTGGCGCATTCTCACATGAACTCAGGTTCTTAGACAACCATTGGGAAAATGGAGACCAAATGAATTATGGCTTCTTTGATTTGAAGCACACCTTCTTTACTAGACGTCTTCATTCATTATATAAATTCTGGCATATCTTGACTTGCTGCAATATGAAAGATTCAATGTGACTTGCTGAATTGCGGACTTACCCGACCTTAAAAATTGACGCATTCAACTGACTAGGCTTTGGCACTTTGCACACCTTCTCATTGGTCAATAGACTGCCACCCTTAAAGATTTCATCTTATGACAACATCAAGATCAAAAGCTATCAACCCTCAAAGTTGCCCACTTCAAATTTGTTTTGCACTAAACAGGACAATTTCTAACAAATTGCATATGAAAATGATCTTGAAAACTAGGCAAGTGGTCATATGGAGGTTTGAAAATCAGGCTATTGGATTAGATTGATATGGAGAGTATGAAAATGCAAATTTGGCTCATGATGAACAACTGGATGCATTTAGTGAGCGTGCAAGTTGACCTCTCAGAATTGTGGAACTTCAACAATTTGATAAATGATTTTTGTAAATGGGAAGGCTCTAGAAAAGTGTGCAAATGGATTCATGAAAACTAGCATGGGGCTAGTATTTTAAGTACATAATGTAGGGTTAAGATCAATTCAGGCATATCTATCACAGTCTCCAAATTGCTTCAGAAATAGTGCCCCTACATATTCCGTAAAACTGATCTGCAATGAAAAGTGAGAAATTGCATTTGGAATCTAGTTTGCAAATTGATCAAACAGATTCGTCAAGGGCTAAAAATTTGAATTTATGGTGTCTCTGACCCCTATAATGTAGTGGAGAAATAATTTTCTCATTTGATTCAACTGGGTCAAAGTTATACTCAGTCAAATTTGGCTGCCCGGATCAGTGCACAAAGTGGAAACAACATGACAACAGTAGTTTGGGGAACTCAAAAAACTAATCAAAATTCATCAAAATGACTTGAAATTTGAAAGATAGGCTCTTTGGTATGCACACTTAACATTCCCAAAGTGGCAAGTGACGAACCATGATTCAATGCAAAATATTCAAATGCAAACTAGGCTATCTCACATTGTTTGACACTTGGGCAAAAAATTAGATTTTTGAAGTGCTCAAAATGACATTTCACCAAATGATTCAAAACTTGAAACTTACCTAAGATGCATGTATGCGCTTAATGAAAGATATGGAGCACTTGGAACACATGATAGGCCTCAAAATGTTAACCAGATGCATAGGCACTATTACTCAATTTTCACACATGTTCAAATAGAGTAAAGCATACATGTTTAGCACTCTCAAGACAAACTTAGAATTGCAAAAAAAAGCATTTTATTCAGTTTGAAATAGTATACAATGTTTTTGTATGATGGTACAATTGATGTTTACAGGCGTGGAATATGAAGATGCTGAAAGTAAATTTCTCTCACACATTTGACCGTGAGAGTAGTCTCTATCTACTGATATATATTCCTACTCTACTAAAATGAATAACATGAAAGAAGAATAAAGAGAGGAAAGGTCATGGGAACCAATCATTGCCTGTAATGACTGGTTGAGTTGCATCCATCCACGTCCATCTGTTTGCTACCCCAAACCATGTCCTTTTCATGCATCTGATTCCTGCATTCATAAAGAAAGATAGGTTAGATCCAATGGATCTAAGCAATGCTAGCACCTTGTTTCACCTCACATTCATAGTCCTAACATGCCACTCATCTTAGCAAAATAAGGACATGCATCAGCAGATAAAGAGGACAATCACGAAAAGCAAAAGCAACAAAAGCATTAAAGGGACAAGTCACTTTGATTTGAAACCTTTTGCTGTTAATAACTGAAGAAAGGAGAATAACTGCAGCAAGTGGGATTGGGATGTGCATCTTTTTAACATAGATCCTTGTCGTGAAAGTAGTATGCAATTTAATTCAACTGAATGAAACATCAAAGGGATGAACTAAATTAGTTTTGAAATCTTTTGTTTCATAAAAGTTTTAAGTTTCAGGTTTATATCAGAAAACAGATTGAAAGCTACAAGAGGAGTTAAAGATGGATTAGTGAATGCTACTGCAAGTATTAATAGGGCTGAGAACATCAAGTTGCAGAAGAGCATAACAATTATGAGCTATGGAATGCAAAGAAAAATGATAAGTAACAGTAATGCTAAAATAAGAGAGTGGTAGATAAGCAATATATGCATTCAAGAGATGGAAAAGTGAGAAAAGTACAGTCCAAAACCAGAATGCTACAGGAATCAATGATATGAATTTCATTGGAGTGATCATACTAACAGAAGAAAATCAAATCTGAATGAAGGAAATGGGATGGAATTGAGGCACTCAGTGCATATGTGTCAATACCTGCAAGTGCTAATAAACAGAATTGAAGCTGAATTTTCAACCTTTAACCTCCAATAACCAGAAGATTTGTTGCAAATAATGGTTGGTTGAACAAAATGCAGGTCTAAGTTTTCACATCAGGTGTGTTTAAATTCATGAAATGGACCAACATAATATCAAACAAAAAAATTCAGTATTCCCAAGTTTCAAACCATAAGCCTTCATAATTTTTGTAAGTAGAGATAGAGGACTTCAATGACAATTAGCATGAGAGGAAGGTATAAAGTAATAAAGGAAGAATGTAAATTGTTCTTATATAATTCAAGAGTAATTTTTGGAAAAGCTTATAACATACAGAATTAGCAGCAGCAGATCTGAATTAAATAAGTTAAAAACCGTTAATGTTAAAGTCTGAAGTTTCCTAGCAGCAAATAACTTACAGCAGGAGCTCACAGCACAGAGGAAAACCAACAACATCTCCAACCAGTCATGCCCAACAAGCTGAATCAAATAGCCATGGTTTCTCATACAATGAAAAAGAAGCTCACGGCATTAACTCAGCCAAGACAAGAATAATTCCATGGCATGGAGAAACCCACTCACGACATCAACCCAGAAATGGAGTAAGACAACAAATACTGCAAAAAAAGAAGCTCATGGCAGAGAATGAGCCAAAACAAACAACCAAGCCATCCACGACATCATAGAAACTCACATTTTGAAGTAACAACCCAACATCCACGGCTACTAGGAACCCACGAAATAGCAGCAGCTCATGGCTATAGATAGAATATCACTATAGCAGAAAATGGCTTGCAAATATTTAGCAAACAGCCCCGCAAGGACAAAGAGCCATGAAATGCAGACAAAGAAAACTCATGGATAGTAGAAAAAACCAGTTCTTCTCCATTCTCGGCTAGGGTTTTTAACCCTATAACTTTCCTCTATTTCTCCAAATGAGCATTCAAACGCAAAAAACATAGCTTTATTTTGACCTTTTAATATTCCTTAGTCAAAATTACAAAAGAATTTCAAGTGCGCAAGTTTTCCTTTCATAAGGGAGATGTAATTTTATTTAAAGTGATAGTGTATAACTTAGTTCTAAAGTTTATGCTACTATTATAATTACAAACCTTATGGCATTATTATCATAAACTATAATTGTTATTAATTCAGTTGATATGTGATAAATCAACTAATTAATAATAAATATTAAAATGCAAAGGTTGTAAAGTGGAAGATTAAAATCATAAAGGAAAGTCAAAATTAAGGCAAAGCTATTTTTAGACTGTGGAGAGAAGAGGAACTTGCATGTTTAAAATGCCTAAGTTCGAGGGTAGACATGTAGTGGCTATTTTTGGATTTATAGTTCAGAGGACTTTGGAGTCAATTATGGAGCTATTTTTGGCATTTTCAAAGTCTTCTTAGACTTGTTTACATGTTGTGTAGTCAAGGTATAGTTTGGAGTGCATGAGACATATTTTTGGAGTTGTTAGGCTATTTTTAGAAACAGTTAACTCATAATTTCGACCCTCACTTCCTGATTTTGTGGGAAGGTGGTGTTGTTTTTGATATTGTTATATACCTCTCTTGTTTATAGACAAGGGGTTCAGATTTTGAGAGGAGAGAGATGTGCATGTGATATTCCTCCTTGGCATCTTTTTCTCGATTGATCTGAGCTATTATGTAGAGATATTGTTATTTGGGCCTTTGAATCTTACTACAATTTTCATTGAATTCAGCTTTTGGAGTAAAGGATTTGGTTTTATGCATTGTGGTGATTGATGTTATTCAAATGTGTTTTATTGATAAACCTTTTGAATTATATCTCGTTCTGCGTCTTCCATGTCTGATATCTGCTTTTCATAGGTTTTGAGTTATGTTTTCCTTATTGATATATTCGATTGTGATTGATTTCCTTTCATATTTTCATATTTTAATCTTCTCTTAAAATATTGATATGAATTAACAGATCTTTCAAGCTGTGTTTTCGTGATTATCTATCGAAATCGTTCATTGTGTTGCAAGTATAATAGTGTTTTGCATTATCAATTTTGGTGTACACCATAGTTTTCATCATTTAGGTTTTCATTTTTCAAGTTTACCTCTTTACCCTTTTCCATACAAATTTCACATCTTCATTAGCTTAGGTGAGATATTAGATATATCAGAAAGGAACCAGCCTAGAATTTAGAGGTTCAATCAGGTCATAGGTTACCCACAACCTCTGGTTAATCCAATGTTTCTCCAAAATTGCTAGGGTTTCAGGATTTAAATCAAATTAGGGTGCAAATTTTGGAGATAATAGGCACAAAAAGCCCAAATAAGGGGTTACTTTGCAAAAGTTTAATAAGGTACTCTAAAATCTTTGCGAATTTTGAGAGTGCCAATACCATGAAGGGTTACACATGATTAGGTTTTGTGTAGGGTCAAATTTATTGATTTTGGCTCCTATGTTTGTTTGGTTGGATGTGAGTGTCCAGGACTAAATCATTTAGTGATTTTTTTCCCTATTGATTGCAAATCTTGAACGGCTCTTGGGTGCTCATTTGGTGCTTTTCGTTTTCTGTCCTTAGATGTTGCTATAGCCAAGATTTGAAGGCCTTGGGCATTGGCTCTTGACATAAGCTTGTTGTTGCTCACATGTTCCCTTTCCTATTGGGCTTAACATCTTTTGAAACTGGTGTGAGTTTCAAAGTTTCCTTGTGATTGGGAGTGCCTTCTAGATTTTGGTTTACATGTGTTGATGTTTTCCTATTCTACAACACAAACTAGTTACATAACTATTAACTATGATTTTGAATTTAAATATAGTATGGTTTTAGATTCTTTATAGTATTAATAATTATAAATCTTCTATTCAAGAACTAACCAATTTAGCAAATTTCATTCTAAACCTATTCTGATTTGTTTTAATTTAGTTTATATATATATTTTTGAAAATATCTGAAGCTAAAAGTACAAATTTTATTTCTTCTAGGGAGGACTTCAATCTCTATTTGAATCCATAAAGGAAAAAGATCCGGATAAGGTGTCTAAGAATCTTTCCTCTTCACTGGAAACAATCGCACAGTTGGAACTCTTACAGGTAATTGTTTTACAAATCCAGGTAGTGCATCTATTATTTGGAGGGTCGAGTAGCTTCAAATTTTTGTTGAAGTCATGGAGGTTGTATTTCATTATAAATGGTAGCTCTTGTGGTCACTATCAAGTAAGATTGTAACAATTGGCTTTTATTGGCCATCATGAATAACAAAATTCTTTGGTTTATGCCTATAGTTTTAAAAATATTTTAAAAGTAACTATGATCACATTTAGGGTTGAGTTTATCTATAGAAGATAATCAGATCTATCTAATTTTCTATGATAATCATTATATATGTGTAGGAATATGAGAAACCAGGCATAAACACATCGACATTTAATAAATACAGAAAGAACTTAAATATTCATTTTTATTTCACTTTACTGTGTAATTGGCAATCCAAATTTTTCTTCTGTTGTTTAATATCTTTTAGAATAATACCTTTTTCAGTATGTTTAACAGGACATGATGTCACCTAAAGTGGCATGAATAAATATATATAAGATTATCAGTATTACAGTCAACAAAAAAGTGCAGATAAAAAGCAGGAGCATAAGTGTTAACAGATCTATTCTAAACATGATTAAGATTGCTTTATGATACATGAATCAGCGACCAAATCATATGGTGCAACCTGCAAATACATATACCAGGTTAGATCTAATCTATAGTGTGATAAATACATTCTAGTAGCATAAAATAAAAAAATCATTTGTTCTCAAACCTACAATTCCTTTTACCACTTTAATCATGAGTAAGTATTCTGGTTAATGTCAACATTTGAATTGTCAAGGAGAGAGGAGAGTGAATATCATGAGGGTGTTTTTCTGCTGAGCATGGAGCCAACATGATTCCCCCATGAACCACCTATAATAGGCGCATCTCTATGATGGACAGGTGTACAATCCTTAGTTCATTTTAACCAAAAATTCACATTTTTTTCCTCAAATAGTTTGTATGTATGTTTGTTATGACTTTCAAATTTGCAAGCGTGTCTTGGTAAATTGCTGATATGAACTTCAATCATAGAAATATACGAAAATATTCATAGTTATTCCTGGGGGTGAAATCAAATTCTCTACCTATGGGTCAAAAGAGAAATGATGAGCACTCCAAGCAATGTAATTGCAGTAAAATGCTCCAATCTCTATTAGAGGCACATCAGGACCAAAATGTGAATCAAGAGATGGCTTCAATCTTTGACTCCAAACTAACGGTCGAGTGGGATCCTCGGTAACCCTCTTAGCAAACCCAACCAAAAAATCCCCGTGGAAAAGCATTGTAGCCAAAGTCTCTAGAATCTTTCCAACCACACATTAAATACCGCAAGAACCCTAGATGAGAGTATTCTCAGAAGCTTTCTATGGTCTCTCCTGTAATTATGGACTCTCGAGAATTGACTTTGTGCAATAGAAATTATATGAAGAAGCATCAAGCTGCTTCCCTGTAATCCACAATTGACCCCTCTGAAACTATGGCACTACTGTCTACCACTATCAATTGTATGAGATAGAGTAATAGATTTGCTTCTGGTAGAAGGAAACAAATCCCCGTGAGAGCTCGTCTCCAAATCAGATGATACCCTGCCCAGGTCCTGTTCTACATCATTTGTCATTGTGCTAACTATTGGGGACTTGGTACAATAGGAAGCTCTCTGTAGTCCTCTAGTGATGCACTCATCTCATCTGTAGCTATTGCACTCATCTCAAGGATGGATGTAACTGCATCCTCTTCACATTCATCATCCCTATCCATGGAAGTCAACTCACCACCAATCACCACCATTGGAACTAGGGCTGGTGGAGACTGTACGGTAAGCTCATCCAAATGTAACTCTGCTCCTTGAGGGCTATCTTAGTACATTGCAAACAGTCCATGACTCCATAGTCACCTCAAGCTCATGGGTGAGCTCATCAACCTCTTCCTCCTTTACCCTCAAGGCATCATAACATACATGGTCTCTGTCAAGCAAGAACTCTGGATTTGTTAACAATTGCAAAGAATTATAGTGCATAATCTTGATAACCTCTTGGAGAGCATGAAACTCCTCAAGGGAAAGACCACCATCATGGTGCTCATCTATCACAGGAGCACTCCAAACATAGATAGACAACATTTGTTGGGCAACATCAAAGTGCTCTAACGCTGTGGCAATCATGCTATCGCTAACCTTTAGCTACCCAATCAAATGATAAGAATCCTGTAACTACTAACTCCTGTACATGTCCTCTAACCCAAACTTGACCCCATGATAGTGAACTGTAATTGCATCACTAACCTTACGATGCAAAATATAATGTGTGCCATCATCCTCACACACATCGACAATCGAGGAATTGCTACTGGGTACCTCTAGCAATACCTCCTCTGAAGAAGTGGAAGCCACTGTTGTATGAAACTCCTTGCATGTCTTTGCTTCCCCTTCATCTGTGAGTCCCTGTAAATCATGATTCAGGAACCTATAATCATCTAATAAACCTTTTGAGTCAGCACCAAACATCTGGTATGAAATACCTGAATTGCTGCAGCATGAATCATCATCGCGTGAAACATTAAAGGTCCCTACATCACTAGTATCAATATTGTCCTACTGAGATTCTGCCGCCATCGCTTGATGTTGCATACATGACTCAATATCATCATGCGACCACAACACTAGGGCATAAATCTACATTACCTGACTCCTCTTTAATGATCAAATCACACGTGCCATAGCAGGTTAGCTCCATGCACTCATCCATCCCACTTGAGAAAATCGCCCTCCTACATTGACTCGACACTATGATAGCTCCCATAAAAATCAGAAATGTTAGTGTTTATCATCCACATAGTCTTCAAAAACAACACCCTCATCAAGAGAGTCTAAACTAACAGTGGTAACAACTGCATCTTTTGTACTTGTACTATTTACAACATCATCAACATATTCACATAAGGGACTACTATCCTGAAATTAGACCCTTTATTACCCATATCTCCACTACTACCAATTTATGTAAGATTACTATCAAAGGTAGTTAGCATGTCCTTAACATATCCCAAAGCACTAACTTTGAAATCCTCAAACTATTGGAACTCAATATTGTTGTTCTCTAATGAAATAGATGCATCCACATGTGCCTATGTAGAATCTCCAACATCATAACCGCAAATAGGACTAGTGGCTGCCCCACTAAGCACATCATCATCTTCACAATGATCACCAGCTGCTAAAAATTCGTGGTAAATGAAGACTTCTGGATGACTCACTTGTGAAAAACTCTAGTTTATCTTCCTGCATTCTCGGTGAAGACCTTTTGAAAATGGAAACCATATACCTAGCTGCCTTGTCAACTATTGCTGGATTTGAAAGTCTTGCTTCCATCCTTTTCTAATTTTGTCTAAGTTTTTCCAAAGTCTCTATCAGGGTATTTGTTTTCTTTTTGAGATTACTCCTTTTATTCAACTGGTTTCCATATTTACTAGATTTCTTGTATTTGTTCATAACTGAAATAAGTGCAAGAGTGACGATCACTCAAATATCAACAACATGACCAAAATAAAATTTTTTCTCTACCCCACAAGATGACTTTGATACCACTTAAGAACCCCAGTTGGCTCTTTGACAAACACCAATTTTCTTTATTGTTCAAGTGTTTGACATTTTGTTGAACACTTTGCAAGCAAGCTCTAATACAACTATATAAGCCCTATTGATTCACACTACTGCAATGCTGGATAATGTTATTTTTGTTTTTTGAATATTTTGTAATTTTTTTGGATTTTGCAATGTATATGTTTTTTTGAATATAAGAATGCCAAAGAACAAGTAAAACTGAAAACTAATATCACAATGGTAATCCATGCAAACATCAAATGTTTGATTGCAATTAGAAAAGAACTCAACCAAATTTCAGTGGCACCTGAAACAGTGAATGACGTTTGGTAGAAACTTGCAGCAGTGAATGAATTCCATGCCACCAAAGTACTCTTAATCTTTCCGAAATTAAACGCTGCTAATACTCAATTGTAGCTACCTTACACTTCATGAAGGGTTCTCAAATTCCAATGCAGCCTTGCCAATTAAAATGCTGCTTCAGAACAGTGAACCACAGCCTTAATGAATGTCTAACAGTGACATTCTTGCCAGCACCAAAATGATGAATCCTACACAAAATTGCAGGTCCCAAACAGACCAACGCAGGAGACTTTTGCCAAATGCTGATTTTATTATGTCACTCACAACATATAATAACTATAATAGTAATGGCAGTAATGATTAGGAAATGAACAGAATTTCCAACGCCTTAACAGATAGCCCTTTCTCAGTCAAATATCAGCAGATATAACGATAATTTGGTATACAGCAACACCAAACCATCAATCAGAACAATCAGAATTGATCTCAAAAGTTCAAAGCACAATTTACCATGTCCTTGAATTGTTCAAAGTGCAAATCAGAAGAGGAATCTGTCCTCACAAACCCTTGAAGAAATCTTTAGCCAAAATTCACAAGTAATAAAATGAAATAGACAAGAATGAATCCCTTTCCTTAATGAAATCTCTTCCATAGTACAAAATGCAACTTGGATTCTTCCTCATACTTTTCATTAAAGATGCTTTATCACTACACTTTTCAATTAGAAGCTTTCATTTAATAATTTTGAATAAACCCTTGAAGAAATCTTCAGCGAAAATTCACAAGTAATAAAATGAAACAGACAAGAATGAATCCCTTTCCTTCATGAAATCTCTTTTATAATACAAAATGCAACTTGACTTCTTCCTCACACTTTTTACTAAAGATGCTTCATCAATACACTTTTCAATTAGAAGCTTTCATTTAATAATTTTGAATAAATATCTCCCAAGCTAAAAGCTTTATGGAGACACTTTTCACTTAAAAATTTGTTCAATACACCATCAAAGTATAACAATCTAATGATAAAGTTATTTATTAAGATAGCCTTAATAAATAACTTGTAATATGAAGCTCCATTAAATGATCCAATCAATCACTGGAGATGCCAAGCACCAGGTGCCTCCATTGTGCTGCTAAAAATAGTAATCACTCACAATTGCATTTTCGTTTTAATACAAAGTTTTGATGTTTTGAAGACTTTTTGCAAGCAATTCTGTCATTACCAATTGAAGTTAAAGCATATTAGAAGCAAACTGCAAGATATCCCTTTATGTGCAAAGTGTTTGACAAGATAAACAAAATTAGAAAATTGGAATCAGAATTAGTAAGGGATACTACAATCAGCCCTATATTGATCGAATTGCCCTATTTGGGGATCATGGAAATGGATCAAATGAATTTGTGAAGAAGCAACTTGTCCCTTATGAATTGGATTCCCCTTGATGAGACAATGTAAGTGAATAAATGGATTTCAAAGAGGATTATCCCATGTTCTTGTACTACTCAATTTTCCCTTGGAAGGCATGGTTGAAGAGATGAAATGAAGTTCAATAAAATGCAAGGCAAATGAATCAAAATTCAATATACATGAGTTTCGAGGGGCAAAACTTTTATCCTATATTGGTTGTGTGGATGCAATTCAAAGTTAAAACACCTTTAAAAGACCACCAACAAAAGAAAATAAAGTACAACATAAAGGAGTTGACCAAGGCTTGTTGTCGCGAATTGGTATTGAGAGGGGGGTGGGGTAAATCAGTATAAACTTTCAAGCTGGTTATGTAAGCTCCAAATTGTATAACCGTTGACACTAGTGTAGTAAGCAACAAAAAAATAATAAAAGCTCCACTATAAAACCATGCAAGCCCACAAATAAACACATACATCAATGATACATAGATTCAATACGTGAAAACCCTCGGTGAGAGGTTGAAAACCACAATGGGAGTAATATACCTACTAGCTCTTATAATGCATGTAAAGGGTTGCCCTATTAAAGGCTACAATTGTTCTTTCTGAGAACACATTTTGTTAGGAATGTTCATAACTTGTGTGGATTACAAAAGCTTGTTAAAGCTACCTAGTTAGAGGATTTACAAACACTCCTAGGAGGTGCCTTGTGAGAGGATTTATAAAGCTTGCTACTGAAGCTTGCCTGGTTAAGAGCTTATAAATAGATGCAATTGTAAGAAAGCAATCTATGTGAATGATTTAAATAACGTTACTATCTTGCCTTGTAGATCTTCGTGATAACTCCTTGAAGATTCACTGATCTTCTTCCTTTCTCTAGCTTGTCGGGTGAACTGCATTGGTTCACCTCTTTCCCTCTTTCTTCAAAAACCAGTTTGTTGTTCGACCCTCCTCTCTGCAATTGTGATCTCCTATAAACACTTGCACTCCCAAATGCGAACAACAACTTCAAAATTAAGTTCAAGTGTCTTTATACACTTTGCAATGTCTGGGCATCATAAACCAAAAAGTAATCTTGCTCAAAATAGATGAATTCAAATTTCGAACTGCATACTCGAGTTGGTCATAGAAAACCTGTGACACCTACTAGTAGGGTTCTAGACTAGTAGGCTTGCGAATCCCTCTGTGAACCTACAACTAGCCTCTTTCTTTGCATCTATCAACTGCTTTGACCTGGTTGCCTATCACATTACTCCTAATTGTCCTTTCTTCTTGTCACATCATTGGTGACCCTTTATGCTTGATCCTTGATTTATTGTTTGCTTTACCTATTTGCCTGTAGTGATTTCAACTAATTCACCATGCACACATTGACCAATACACTCTTTTGCATTATCTTGCGAAATCTCCATCTTCTTCAAACGATTGCCAATCAATGACAACACTCAAAGTCTTGTGATGCAACATGCCAGTCATCACCATTTGCTAGTCAATCATGCCAAGTGGACTCACTAGGTCAAACAATCTCCCTGTTTGGCATTGATAACAATTCATACCTCTTTAATCATCCTTGGATCGTTCCATTAGAACCTTTATCTATCACCTTTTCCTTTTGTATTCCTTCAACTAAACCGGTAGAAGACTCTACACTAGTGTGCACTTAGTTGAAACACAAACTTCTTTTCCTTGACTCTGTTCTTTTCTTCTACTTCTCCCTTATAAATTGGATGCCTCCTTTGTTCATTCTTCAACTGCCTTTGTTGTTGGCTTTCCTGCTTCATGCCTTACCTTTCTCTTACTCTCCTTTTTCATTTGTACTTCTCCTTTCATTCTTCTTTGTTCATTTTCTTGTTTCTTTTATTCTCCCCCTTTGTTCATTCTCGTCATTCTCCCCCTTTTTGTCACCAATGAAAAAGGGTTACAACCTGCCAAATATATCTTTGTATTGACCTTGCGCACTTGCAATATGTGTGACCCGTGATGCCTTTAGATTGGTGAGAGCAATGGTCTCACTTCGGAGATCAGACAAGTGTTCTTCAATCCCATCCAGTGTGTTATCCGGTGGCTGGGCAATGAGTGTCTTTGCATTTTTAATGTGCTCTTGGATTATGCTTGTCAGTGGTGACATAATGCTTTGAAGTTCCACAAGCCTTAAAGTTCTCTTTTCTTGTTCAACCTTAACTCTTTGAATGAGATGAAGGGCTTCCTGAGTCTTAGCTATATATTCTGTGGAAAAAATTGTTACCGCATTGAATGTCCTTTGTATCTATTGAAGTTCATGTGGATCTTGTTGTATTGTCTACTCTAAATCACTTGTAAACAAACTTGGACTAGAAACATTTTTTAGTATAGGTGTTATGGCCTTGATTGCCTCGAACATTTCATCCTTTACCTCTTGTAGTGTCATCTTCTTGAGCTTGACAAGGTATACGAGCTGCTTAATTTTCTTTGCCTCTACTTTCTTTTTTGCTATGTTCTCAATATCTCTAATCTGTTCTTTTATGTTGTGAACTAAATGAGTAATGAGACATATTAGATCCATACTAGGGTCACAGGTGGGCTCAGAGGCTAGCTCTGCAATTATTTCTTTGGTCTTGACTAGTGTTTTAGCCCTTTGTTACCATTTTGCTCGTTACTTTGAGTTTATCTCGTTTCTTCATAATCCTGGAGTATTCCTTAAGTTCTTGTAGACTCATTTGCTTTACTCTGGGTTTTAGTTCTGCAATGAATTTGTCAAGAGATTCCTTCTCTGCTTCTGTTTCCACATCATGTTTGAAGAATTCTCCTTCATCTTTTGAACTGGACAATGACGACGATGACGATAAGAGTTGACCCTTTTGTCTTCTCTTCCTATTGGGTTTACCTCTTTAGTCCTCAACTGACTTCTTATACTTCTCATACTTCTTTGTCCGAATGTTTTCTTTCGGACACCTTGGATCTTTATGGTGTTGCTTTTCTCATGGGTGACTTTGTCTCTCCAAGTTGTACTTCCTCTGTTGTTGAGTCAAACTTTTCTTTAGTTGGTGACTCCTTTTCCCATGTTTGCTTCTTCTCAAGAGTTTTCTCCTATTGTTTTGCTTCCATGACTGGGGCTTGTGTTGGCTTAGGTAACTTCTCCTTTTCCAGCTCTTGTTCTATACTAGGGGATGATTCAACTACTTGTGTAGCCATTTTAATGTTTCCTCTATATCTGGTTGATGAAACTTTTATCTTCACTTAGTGTCTACCTTGGGGAATCAATCACATGTGTTGCATCCTGTGCAACCTGTGAAATACTACTTTTTAGTTCTGAATCCAAAGTCTGAATCTCTGGTGCACCTTGCTGCTAGTGGCTCTGGGGACTTGTCCTTAGTGCATTTGGCTTGTTCTTTTTGTCCGGACTTTATTGGTGATTTGGACTTTCCCATGGTGTCCATCTCTTGTGGCACTTTTTCATCCTTCTTACTTTTCTTATTCTTTGTCTCTTCTATTGTGCATTTTCCTTTTAAGTTTAATTGTGCCTTTGTTATTCCTTTCTCGTTGTTTTCAAGGAACTCATCTATTTCCTTGGCAATTTCCTTCCAATGCCTAAGTGCACTATCATGGGCTTCCGTCAATTGATCGATGATTAAGTTTTTCTGCACAGTAAAATTTTACTTGTATAGCTCCAGTAGTATCCTTTTATTCTTTTCTTCTTGTTCAGATCTCAACATGGATAGAGTATCATATAGCATCTTTACAAAATTTTGCACACCTATTTTCGATTTTTCAGATACTGTATCTCCTAGTTCCTTAGGCAGTTTGCTTCTGATTTCTGCTAGCCGTTTACTGGTGGTTCTTAAGCTTGCTAGTACTGTTTTAACTATTTTGTTCTTGTTTTCTTTGTTGAACATAGAGAACCTTTTTTTCACTATTGCATTATTAATGTTCTTCATTATATCATCTACAATGTCATCTAATGAGAGTGAGGTTGGCTTTCTCATACCTTTCTTCACTATCTTCTTTACCTCAATTTCAGTCTCTATCTCCGATGATCCTTTCTCCTAGGGTGCACATGAAGACTCTTTTCATCCATCCTCGATTGAGTCTTTGGTGGGGATCCAGCTATAAGTTCAACATCCATTTCTTTATCATTCATCTCTTCAACTCCTATGACTTTTGATGACCTCATTGCTTGACTTCGTGTTACCCCTTTTGGTGTACTTTCCAGAAAGCCAAGTAGGGAAGATCTTCCACTTCCAAAATGGCAAACAACATAGAACTCCAATAGGAATTCGGGTGCAATAAAATAATCCAAATCGCATACCTACAACAACTAACCCGACGGACATATTTACCCTGTCAAAGGAAAACTCTTGAGGGAGAAACAAGGTGCTGACACATGACACGACAAACACTTACACCTAAGGAAAATAAATGATGGGCCTGAGATATACATATATCAACTGGGACCCCAAATAAAGTTTTTATTTTATTTAATGATGGGGGTATTACAATGCATTTGACTACATTTATAATTTAAATTCCAAGATATATTGTGTATGTTTATAGAAATCTTTTGGTTTGAGAAATAAAGTTCATGTATGAAATTAATTGCCTGCTTTTTCAATGCCTTCACTTATTGTATATATGCTGAGGTTTATTTTAAGGAGCATAATTTTTCACAGAAGTAGTTTTTAATGGAAGAGAAGTAGTGCAAAACCAAAATGGTTTCGGACAGTTTTTTCGAGCAGCTCTCTTATTTCTAATATGTTCTGTGAAAATTTAGATCTCTTAAAAGAATGGTTATGATTCTTTTCTGTGAGCAGGAATACTTAACTAATGAAAAAATAAGATGTTGGCGGTGCTTGTCCTCACAGACAGAAACTATATGTTGAGTAATGTATATGAGTATACTGTAAAGCTTGGCCATCAAATGTGAAAAACTAATTTTGTCCTTGTCTTCATACAAATTAAGTTTTCAAATTTATAGAATTGTTATTTTCTTCTACTAATTTCCTCTTTCCTTCTTTGACCAAAACAAACATAGGCTTTAGTTCCTTATGTGGTATCATTTCATGTGTAGGTTCCAGATTTACCATATTTGCTACCTCAACAATATCAAGATTTTCCTAGGTATGCTCTAAATACAAAATAATGGTTTTAAATATCTCTTAAATGTTTATGATTTTCATTTTATGTTCTCAAGTAATTTCCCTGTAATCAACTTTCTGATGCTCTTTATCTAGACACAAGTATACTGATCCAAAGCTATCTGTACGAATATGCAACTAGGACACCTCTTGGTAGCTATATATGGACAAGCAATTTGGGATCCTGAGATTGATTTTTAGATACCCAGAAGGATTGAACTTGAAAGCTGGCCATATCAGTCATATGAAGTGATTTTTTTAGCATCCCAGCCATCAATAAAAATTCAACAATTTCACAAAGAAGATTAATCATCTTGTATTAGATGCAGATTCTTCCCATTAAATCAAATCTGTGATTGGAATAGGTGCTTCTCATCACTTTGTTATAGGACTACACAGTAGCTGTGGTGAAACACTGATCTACATTTCTAACATGCTTTCCTTATCTCTGTATAGATGGCATTGTTATTGTGGAGGCTTGAAGGGCATTCAGTTTTCACAACTGTTTTAGGAAAAGTCCTTGCTCTCTTCCATCATTTCATGTTGTGATACTTTCTATTTTCTCACCACTTGCTTATGTCTTTTTCTAACTTGTCTCTTGTACCATTCTTCTTTGGCATCTGCTTTTGATCTTGCTTCTGAATCAGTGCAGCTTTGTGTTGTGTAGTAAACAAACACACCCAGTGCAAATGGGGACCCCTTCTGTTTTGTTGCTAGCTAGGTTTTGTCCAGTTTAGTTTTGGTAGGTTGGCAGTAGTTTCACAATCTCTGGCCTTAGGATTAGAAGGATTTCATTTTTTCAAGTTTAGGATTGACCATCAAGATCGGAAATGAGGGTAAAATTATGAAATATTTCATAAAGAGTAAAATCTTCTCAAGGCAAGGTGTCTATGTGAAAATTGGAAAATGCGGAGGAAAGCCAAAAATAAATTCAAGACCAGAGAAGGAAAATTCCTTGTCAAGGTCAGAGTTTCCCACCTTGATAGGAGGGGGAAATAAGTGAATATTTTATTACTAAATTAAAAAAGTCGTTATTTAAGATAAGGAATTCCAAAATTTAAAAAAAATCTTAGTTGAGATGAGGGATCTCAAATTTAAAATAAAAAATTCAAGATCCAAATATGGATTATCATTCTAAGATTAAAATTCCCTTCGCAATTCATGAAAATCGTTTTCTTGTCTGGAACTAATCCCAACTTGCAACCACTTCTTTGGAACTAATCCTCAATTCTGACCTTGAGTCCAGAACTAATCTTCACATTCATTATTGAGTTCAGAATTAATCTGTAATGGCTCCGTCATACACATATAATATACATCATGAGTATCAACATAATAAACATGAATAGCCAGCAAGCTATTAGAAGCATCCAATTGCTTTGGATCAACAATTGCCTCTTAGTAAGGCTTGAAAAAGAATGTTTAAGTAGCAAGCAATAAATAATGATGAGTCTTAAGATAAGTAATTACAATGAAGTATGAAATGATGAGCATAATCAATATGAATCATTGACTACAAACCGTAATTAACAGCAGCAGCTAAAAGGAACAGGTGTAATTAAAGGTAGCTATTATAAAAGTGAAAATCAGATTGCATAATAAACTACTACATATCATGAAGTGATACAATTTGTATAACAAACCGATTTGTTCATGCTTGTAGAGGTATGATTTGAAACATATATGTCTCTTCAACAATCAAGAGGTGCAATTCTTTCAATATTGCAAGGTACAAAGGAGATTGAATTCTTTCAATCAATCATCGTCAAATCACTCTATATCCTTTATACATCTTATTTGGATCACTCAGTTGAGTGATTTACCTCTGTAATAACCCCTACAGGCTATAACTCCAATTACCGGCTCTAAATTTTGAATGTTTTGACAAGTTTGTGTTTATGCATTTTTTTTTGAGTTTTTCCAATATATGTTTTTAAAGGAGTTTTTGGCAATATAAAAGAAATGCAATGAAGGTAATGTAATCACCACAAACCAATACACAACTCTTTATACATTATGATGATCAAATACAATTGCAGAAGTTTACAATGCAGTTATAATTGCAAATATTTACTATGCTTAATGAACCTGGACAAAGCTGTGGATGAGCATGGATGATCTGATTGGTAGCTGAAAGAAATGCCAACTTGGTGCAGGAGCACCTAGTATCAGAGGTACATCAGGATGTTAAAAAGGTCAATGCATGAGAAATAGCATTAAAGACGAGTCTATGGTTGTCTTTAAAGCCATTTGAATGTATGTCAAGTCATAATAAGCCTTTATGTAAAACAATGTAAGTCATTTATGTCAAGTTGCTCAAGTAGTGCATTAAGGTCTTGATTGGGTCAAAGTTTGCAAATATGCCCATGGGAGGAGAAAGACAACGTAATGTGTTTTGTTTAGTCCATTTTGAGGTGTTAAGGATGTCCATGTAAAGTCCTAGCAAGTTTGGGGTTGAAATGTAAAAGTTGTCGATGTGTCATAAAATGTTGCCATGCAACAATTAACAACAAAAAGTTGTGAAGAGGCCTATTTCGGTCCTTAAGGTGGTTAGATCAGCTATAGAGGGAAGGATCTTATACATTTCGAGTTTCAGTCACAGTGACAAAGTTGGAGAAAGGGATTGTAAGAGGAGTATCTTTTTACCTCTGACTGTCACCCAATCTGCATGTTGATGGTGACAGTTATGGTGTTTGACATGAAATATGAATGTAATTTCTCATGAATTTTTTGATGGATGTGCAATGGAGGAAATATATGCCATGAGAAATAATTGTATGTATTTGATTTGGAGGAGACATTGAATAAATATTATTTTTTATTCAAAGTTCTTATCTTTTCTCTGCAACAATCACATTTCTTCCTGTCTTCATGCTTGTTTACATCAGTATATGGATTGTTTTGCTTCTGAAACTGACTTTAAGTTGATGACTTGACATTGTTTTGAATGATGTTTGGGGAGTGGCCGTGAACCATGAAGAAAGAAAGAATGGGTTTTCTAGAAAGTGTTTGAAAACCTTCAGTAACAGAGGTATGAGCATGGGTTTGAAAATGACTCACATGGTAACCGTCCAAAAATTGTGAGATTTTGGTATTTTGCAGCACTTGATAGAGTGTTAAAATGGAGTGGGTGTTAGGTCAAATGGTTTTGTTCTTTGTTAGAAAAGTGGTGCTCTAGTGGGCATTCTCACTGACTTCTCTGTATTGTTACAGTGCAATCAATTATTTTTATTCTTATTGATGTTTATATGGTCTGCAGATGGAATCTGATGACCAGATAGATCAAGGAAACATATCTAAACCCTGTAACAGGTATGGAGGATGAATGCATAAAGATTTGAAGGTCTGATTTAGTGAGTACAGTTAAAACTGTCAACGTAAGACAGTCATAGTTTTATGGAAGATCTTGTTGGCTTGCATTGATATTTACTAAAAGGTGACCGTTAAAATTTAAATGAGTCTGTGTTGATCATTGTCCATCGAATTCAAGGGATCAATGAATTTATAAAGGATTGTTGGATGATCACCTAATCTAATGCCATGCTGTAATCGAGCAGTGGCAATTAAAGTCGCAAAGTCTGATTGTCAATGAAGGTTGTTTATCAGTTCAAGGCTGTGGTCAGGGCATAGGAGCATGTCGTCATGTGGTTGATTGATAGTGGAAGTATAGCTAAAGGACATGACACTGTATTCTCTTATTATGATCATGATTGGTTGAAATGGTTACCAGGACTAATGGTTTGTGTGTAGACATATGTTAAGGACAGCAGAACAGGGTAATTGAAGAGTTAAGGGGAAAAGACCCAATGGTGGATTTTTGCAATATTAAAGGTAATTGGTAAGTTATTGTGGTTATTATGAATACTGATTGGAGAAGGACAATGTGGTTCACTATTAGAGCTCAATAAGCTTAAAGGTCTAAATTGTAGTATGAACTATTGATTTGATGTATTCCTTGAAGAGCACTATATTGGAAAGGTGTAATCAGTACCGATTGAATGCTTGAGTCCTAATCAGTAACATGAACTATTTATGTGAATGTGTTCCTCAAAGTCGTTGAATGATTCCCAAGGTATTTGATGGCTTGAAGGTATGATTTTCCTAATGTATTTTGTTTGATGATCTTAATGAGCTGATTTAAGTTGATGCGTTGCTTCCCATGGTTGATTTGGGGAGTTGTAAGTTGATTGGTTAATTTGGATGTTGGAGTGCCTTGAAAGGCCTAATTGCAAGGTTTGAAGCCTCATAGAGTAACAAAACGAGGTGAGATTGACCTTGTATGAGGGTGATAGAAGATCTTCCATGATGCACTGCATGCCAATTAGGAACCCGCCTTCTGTTATAACTTATAACAAACACCCATGCACCTGAAACCCTTTCTACAACCCCAAGGTTGTAATTTCTGACATGGAAGGCCTTAATTCTAATGGCAGCAGCCCATATTCCTGGTCCACGATGACCTAGGGGGATTCACAACTTGTCACAGCTGTCCACACAACTCAATAGCAGATTTTCTATGCAACTTGATGTAGTGTTCCTGTGTTCTATGTCCTCGTGATTTTGTTATTGGAGGGGTCGTACGGATTGCAGGGAGGCAGTATGGTGAGCATGGATGGTGTATGGTTGCCAAACAAGGGAGAGGTATGGTATGCAGTGTAGTCGCAAGAGATATCCATACGGTGATAGGAGGTGACCAAGTGTTGGCCATATGGTGGTGTCTGGAGGCTAAGTAATGGCCGTATGGTGGGAAAATGCAGGTTGTACGGGTGGGAGAAGTCAAGGCCGTACGGGTGAAAGAGTCAAGGTTGTACGAAGTAGAGGTGAACCATACGGTGGCTACCAATTGCAGTGATGAAGCTGTACGGATATGAGGAGGGAGTACGGAGTGAGGTGGAGATGTGGGGAAAAGTGAAGGGTGTTGCCTCAGATGGAGGCCGTACAAGGTGTAGTGGGGAACTGGAGATAGATGGAATTCGTAGGTGATGCATAGATAGACTTTGCAAATAGTGTAAACAAATAGCCAGATTTAATGCAAATACATAGGACAAAAGGAGAAGATCAAACCAACACAATGAATATTCGCAATATAATGATGCTCTGACTTGCTAGATCCGAGTGAAGTAATACATGCAACAACAGAATAGGGTGAGGGTTGAATCCCACTGAAATCGCATGAGCCAAATAGGGAAGATCTTTCACTTCCAAAATGGTGAACAATCCCTAACTCCAACAGGAATTCACAGTATAGAGAAATATAATCCAAAGTATACCTATAGACCTCCTACAAGCCATGCTTAAATACTTGTCGGAAAAACCTTTCCGAGGGCGTACAAAGATAGTCGATGACGACACAAACTATGGAAACAAAAATAAAAATGGATCCAGGATACATTAAATCAACCGGGCCATTAAATTTTTTTAATTTATTATTTATTTTATAACGGGGACATTACAATCCTCTCGTCCCAAAGTTTGCTTGTCCTCAAGCAAATGCAATGCCGCGTGCTGGAGAATGTGCTCGCCTTCCCACGTTGCGTTGTCCAACGGTAGGTGTTGCCAGCATACCAAGTATTCCTTCTCAGTGTGGTTTCGTAGGGTCTTTTCACATACTTTGACGATCTCGACAGGTTCCAAAATGAGCTTTCTTCATTGAGTGGCGGAAGGTCGGTAGCAACTATGATGTTTTTCCCTATGGCTTTCTTCAGACAATAAACATGGAAAACATTATGAATGTAGCTCCCCTCTAGAAGTTCTAGTTCGTATGCTACCTCACCAATGTGATGGACCACGCGATAGGGGCCATAAAATCGCGGCTTCAATTTTTCCTTTCCTGTTCCTTTTAATGAGGATTATCGGTATGGCTAGAATCGGAGATAGACCAGATCCCCCACTTCGAAACTCCTCTCTATTCTGTGTCTGTTGGCGTACATCTTCTATTGATTTTGTGCCCACTATAGGTTTTCTTTCAAGTACCTCAGTATGTCCTATCCCTCCTGAAGCCAGTCCCTCGCCCTTGGAGCGCGACTGCGCCCAGAACTATGTCGATGAAGGAGAGGGGTTCGTACCCATATAGAGCTTTGAATGGTGCCATCCCAATAGACATGTGATATGTGGTATTGTAGCAATATTCCCCTAGATGGATTCATTTTACTTACGTTCGTTGTTGTGCTGAAACGTAGTTCTGAAGGTAGCCTTCGAGCCATTTGTTCACAATCTTAGTTTGTCTGTCCATCTGTGGGTGGTAACTTGTACTTGGCAATAATTCTGTCCCTGCCATTCGAAAAAGTTCTGTCCAAAAGATGCTGACGAATCGTCCATCCTAATCACTAATGATGTTTTGGGGTAACCCATGCAGACGAAAAACTTATCTAAAGAACAGATCGACAATTTGTATGGCCTGAAGGTCGGAAGGGATGGCGAAGAAATGTGCATACTTTGTTAATCTGTTGACCACCACAAAAATACAATCCTTTTCATTCACCTTGGGAAGCCTTGTTATGAAATCCATTGATACACTTTCCCACTTATGTTCAGGAATTGTCAAAGGTTGTAACAGCCCAACAGGGAGAGTATGTTCGGACTTGTTCCGTTGGCAGACCATACACTCTCTTACATGTTGGAACACGTCCCCTTTAAGTCCTTTCCATTAAAACCTCTCTTGAAGACTTCTGTAAGTTTTGAGGAAACCCGGGTGTCCAGCCAGAGGTGAGTTGTGTACTTCTTTCAAGATTTTCTGCTTCAATTTGGATTCTGGCACCAAGTATATCCAGTCTTTGTAGTAGATGATGCCATCCACTACTTTGTACTGATCATCGTGATTGTGGCCATCCATTATTTCATAGGAAAATGTATTCTTGGAATATTCTACTAACAAATTTGCTTTCCAGTCAGCTGAAATCTGGTTTAGTGAGCAGATGGTGGGTTTCTTGGACAAGGTATCTATAACTACATTGTTCTTCCCTTTCACATACTCAATGTCACAACCAAAAGCTTGAACTTTTCTTACCCATCTTTGTTTCTGTTCGTTCAAGTCTCGTTGCCCTAGAAAATATCTCAGATTGTTGTGATCGGTACGGACAACAAATTTGGCACCTACCAGATACTGTCGGAACTTGGTTAGGGCATGTACGATGGCCAACATTTCTTTGTTATAGATGGAATATAGACATTCTTTTGGTGTAAGCTTCCTTCTCTCATAGGCGATGGGGTGTCTATCCTGCATCAATACCACTCCAATGCCTTCCCCAGATGCGTCGCACTCCAAAATGAATGGTCGGGTGAAATCAAGTAGTGCAAGTATGGAACCAGTGCTCATGGCCCTTTTTAGCTTATCAAAGGTGAGTTGTGCCTTTTCATTCCACTAGAAAGACCTGTTCTTTGTCAAATCCTTTAAAGGTGCGTTAAGTTGAGAGAATCCTTTAACAAACGTCCTGTAGTAACTGCACAGTCCAAAGAATCCTCTCAAATCCGTGAGTGATTTTGGGGGAGGCTAGTCGAGGATAGCTTGAATCTTCTCCTGATGCACTTGAACTCCGTATTTACTGACGACATGCCCCAAGTACAATATTTCTATCATACCAAATTCGCATTTGGACTGCTTGGCGAACAAGGACCATTCCTCCATGATACTTAGAACTTCATTCAGATGCTTTAGGTGCTCCTCCCATGACTTGCCATAAATAAGATCATCAAAGAATACTAATAAATACTTATGCAATTGTTTGTTGAAGATGCAGTTCATGGACGATTGAAATATAGTAGGTGCATTGGTCAATCCAAACGGCATGACCAGAAACTCATAATGTCCGTAGTGATAACGGAAAGCCGTTTTCTCCACATCTTCCCTCATGCAGATCTGGTGGTATCCGGAATGGAGATCTATTTTTGAAAAATAGACTGCGCTATGCAGTTTATCCAACAGCTTGTCTATCCTTGGAATGGGATATGTATTCTTTATTGTTTATTTGTTCAACATGCGGTAGTCCACGCACATGCACATCGTCTCGTCCTTCTTTTTGACCAACACCACAGATGATGCGAATGGGCTAGAACTAGGATGGATCCATCCTTTCTCTAACAATTCTTGAATTGTCCTTTCGATCTCATCTTTGAATTTCTTGGGGTGGCGGTACAGTGTGGTTATGACTGACTTTGCTCTTGATTACAACTCGATAGTGTGTTCAAACCCCTGATGAGGTGGTATGCCAGGAGGAATATCCATGAAAACTTTATCATGTCTACTTAAAATATCCTGAAGTTCATCATCGTGTGGAAGTGTTTGATGCCCCTTTATAGATTATGCCGAGATAAAACAATGCCCAGCCCACGCAACATATTGTGTCGATAGATTGCCTCCATCCGATGCGGAGAAACTTCCTTCGGCCCTTCATTTGCCATTCCTCGGAGGACAACCTTCTTTCCGTCAACCACAAAAGTGAAGTCCATCTGTTTGAAACTCTAGGTGTATTTATCAAGGGTCTCCATCCACTATATGCAAGGAATAACTTCCATGTCAGCCAGGTCCACTATGAAGAAGTCCTTAGTCACCATATGATTTGCCATTGTGATACTCAGTTGAGGGACAAGGTGTGTGTAGGGTAGGAAAGTCCCTTTGGCTACCTTGACCTGAAAACCTGTGTGCACCTCCGTAGGGAGACTTCTTTGTTTTACCAAGGATGAGTTGATGAACTTTAGAGTAGTGCTGCTATCCAACATCATTGTTACCCTTTGTTCTTGAAGGGTACCCTGTACACGAAAAATTGTGCACCTTGGGCTGCCAGCCAATGCAATGGTTCCTCCACACTGTACCAAAGTGGCAATTCTCTCCGTACAGTTCAAACTGATGTTGGTGTCATTGTGGGGTTGGTTATCTTCGGCCGACATTTCTTCTTGTTCGTCTTCATCATCAGACACGACCTCAATGTAATCGATCTTCCTCTTTTCGAGGCATCGGTGTCCAGGCTCCCAAGGTTCTTTGCAATTGAAACACAATTTCTTCCTTCGGAGTTCCTGTCTGGTAGCTTCATCCAACGACGCCTTCTTGGGCGGAGGTTTTCCCCTCGAAAAATTTGGCAATTTCGAATGTGAGTAACTTTGAGTGGATGATGCCGAAGACAATGCCATACTCCATGCTTTATTGATTGCTTTCAACAAGGTGGCAGGATTGAACCCCTTTACCCAACCTTTTAGTGGTTCTAACAGTCTGTCTATGAAGAGCACTACCCGTCTCCTTTTGGAAATGTTCGTGACCAGAACAGAGAGTTTTTGAAATTCTGCAATGAATTGATCGACCGATCCAGTTTGCCTTAGTTGTGCCAAATCTTTGAAGTTGAGCTACAGATCTTTACCATCAAATTGTCTATCAATTTCTCCGTGAATTCTGCGTAAGTATTTATTTGATCATGCCCTAATGTGATGGTGTCGTGGTGCCACCATTCATGCGCAACTCCCTCCAAGTGCAACACGGCAAATTTGATTGCTTCTTCCTTTGGCATAGGATTTAGCTGGAAGTAGGTATTGGCTTTCATTAGCCATGCTTGCACAGATATGGATCTGGATCCGTCAAATGGAGACAAATTTACCTTATTCAACTTCCTTCGAAGGTCATTGTTAAAGTATCCTTTGTTTTCACCTCCCAAATATCTCATTCTCAGATCTATGTTATCTTTGTAGGATATATCTTCTTCAAGGTTTGCATTCGTCCAGTCTTCTCTCATCTATTCGAAAGTTGGTTGTCTCCCTTCATGTTGTGCCTCCGTTCGTGGTGGAGAAGTCGGCATGGAAGGTCGAGAGCGTGTTGGCCGAGGGTTTGATTTACTCGACACCGAGTTTGCGCTGTGACCATTTTATTCTCCATATATTTTGTTCTCCACCAACTTCTTGAGAGTTTCTTCCATAAGTTGGTGCGTATCAGTGATCTGTAGCGGTCGGTTCCTGTTGGTCAGCCATTCGATCAACAGAATGTGTCCTTCTCTTTCGGCTATAAAATTTTATTCACTATCCACAGGCTGGTAGGATCAAAGTGCTTTGATACCATTGTAGTCTTCCTGTGTTCTATGGCCTCGTGATTTCGTTACTGGAGGGGTTGTATGGATTGCAGGGAGGCGGTATGGTGAGCATGGATGGTGTATGGTTGCCAAACAAGGGACAAGTACGGTATGCAGTGTAGTCGCAAGAGACATCCGTACGGTGATAGGAGGTGACCAAGTGTTGGGCGTACGGTGATGTTTGGAGACTAAGTAATGGTTGTACGGTGGGAAAATGCAGGCCGTATGGGTGGGAGAAGTCAAGGCTATATGGGTGAAAGAGTCAAGGCTGTATGAAGTCGAGGTGAATTGTATGGTGGCTACCGATTGTAGTGATGAAGCCGTACGAATATGAGGAGGGAGTATGAAGTGAGGTGGAGATGTGGGGAAAAGTGAAGGGTGTTACCTGAGATGGAGGTCGTATAGTGTGCGGTGGGGAACTGGAGATAGATGGAATTCGTAGGTGATGCACAGACAGACTTTGCAGACAGCGTAAACAAATAACCAAATTTAATGCAAATGCACAAGATAAAAAGAGATCAAACCAATACAATGAATATTTGCAATATGATGATGCTCCAACTTGCTAGATCTAAGCAAAGTAATACATGCAACAACGGAATAGGGTGAGGGTTGAATCCCATCGAAACCGCACGAGCCAAATAGGGAAGATCCTTCACTTCCGAAATGGCGAACAATCCCGAACTCCAATAGGAATTTGCAGTACAGAGAAATATAATCCAAAGCATACCTACAGACCTCCTACAAGCCATGCTTAAATACCCGTAGGGAAAACCTTTCCAAGGGTGTACAAAGATAGCCGACAGCGACACAAACTACGGAAACAAAAATAAAAATGGGTCCAGGATACATTAAATCAACTGGCCTGTTACAAAAGTTTAATTTATTATTTATTTTATAATGGGGACATTACACTTGATTTCCCAAACACTTTAAATCTCTACCATAATTCAAATATTTTGATTTTGATTACTTCAAATCTAAGTCACAAGATTCGGCCAACACCAAGCTTGAAGTTCGGATATTGTCGAATTTGAAACTTTGCTGAAATATTCGATTGAAATCACTACAAACTTGTATGGCAAAAATGGAATAGATTTTTTTGGACTAAAAAATTAGAAATTCCCATATTGATGATTTGCAATCGTTTCTAGTGTTTTTGGACAAATTCTTTTCTATAAATCGTCATTGTAGAGCTCTATAAATGCACATAAATCGCCAATCACTCTACAATTTGAGTGCTTGAGTAGATCTGGAGATTTGAGTCTGCAACTTCGTTTTGTTGTGTTTTGACAAGTGATTCTGCAAGTCTACAACTTTTGCCGCCCTTGCAAGCTGCACCATGTGAGGTTGCGTCTGCAAGCTGCATCATAAGGTATCTTAGGAGAGTTAAAAAGTTTTAGGAAGAATTTAGGCTTCTTTTAAGATATAGGAAATATGATAGTGTTGAATATTTTGTTTTAGTTTTATTAAATTTATGATTTTAGATAACTATTTTAAAATATAAAGTGTTGAAAATGAAATAGAGAAGTAATTTTGTGATGGTTATCTAATAGTATTAGAAAATTAAATCTCTTATTAAGAGATTATAATGGTTATTAACAAATAATAGTTGGTAATTGCTTTAAATATTAATGACAATTTCCTTTTTATCATATAATAGTTTGTAATGGTTACCTAATATTTCTTTTCAAACATCTATAATTTAGAATATTGATTTATTATTAATTTATTTATATCATGGCTCTTTAAATTTAGAGTTTATAGATAATTAGATATATATTAATATTTCTATTTTGTTTTGTTTAATAACTTCTTATTAAAAATTAATAAATAAATAAAATAATATTTTATCATGTTTTATAAATGTATATTTCAAATAATGTAATTATAGAAGTGTTAAATGTTGAACTTTAACATGTTTAATTTTAATTTAATATTGATATGTACTATAACATTAGTTTATTTTACATTAATATATTTTAATTCTGTTTTAATTTATTCAATTATTTTGTTTTAAAGTTTAAAATAAATAATATATTTTCATTAAAACAATGTTTATTTAATGTTTGAGATATAATATATTATCTTGTTTTTAATTGTACAAATTGTTATATGGCTCCCAAAAAATTAACTTCAGAGGCATGAAAACATGTGACTCGTAATGGTGCTAATAAGGCTCAGTGTAACTTGTCTCCAAAAGTTATTACTGGAAGTCTAACAAGGGTCATGGATCACTTGCTTGGTACTATAGTGGGTAAAGGTGGAGGTGTTACTGCATGTCTAGGTGTCACTCGAGCTCAGATCTATATTAGAGAAAGAGCATTCATCTTCTATTGCTGAAAAGATGAAGAAGGCATAAAAGAAACAAAGAATTGAAGATGATATCATTAGATTCACATCTGCTATACCTTCATCTTCATGTCTACCTCAAGTAGTAAAGGGATCAAAACAGAGTGGAACATTGAAAAACTTTTGGAAAACATGTGAAAAACAAGAATGGATGATTTACTAGCTGACTTTTTCTATACAAGTGCAATTCCGTTCAATGTAGCTAGAAATCCACTTTTTTGTGCTACTTGAAAAGGTAGGAGAGTTTGGCAAAGGGTACATACCTCGCTCTTTTGAGGCTTTGAGAACTCTCTTAGAGAGGTGAAAAGATAGAGTGACTGGGAAATTAGTTGTGGTCAAAGCCTCTTGAGAGGCAACAAGTTGCACTATATTGAGTGATGGATGGTTGGATATGTGTCAAAGGCCATTGATCAATGTTTTTGTGGCTTGTCTTGAAGGGTTGGTTTCTTGAAGGTTATTGACACCATGAACAAAAAAAAAACTTCTGAATATATATTTCAGATATTAGAGGAAGCAATTCTTGATGTAAGGGTTGCAAATGTGGTTCAAGTGGTTACTGACAGTGTAGCAAATTGTGTGGGAGCTGAGAAGTTGATTGTAGAGAAGTACTCACAAATTTATTGGAGTCCATGTGTAGCTCATTGTTTGGATTTGTTGCTTCATGACTTGGCAAAATTTCCTTGGATACATGAAGCAATTGTAGAGGAAGAGTAGTTGCAAATTTCATTCGAAATCATCGTCTCACATTGAGTCTTTATAGGCAACATGCATCTAGGGAGTTGTTGAGGCCTCATGATACAAGATTTACTTCATTTTATACCACTTTGTAAAGAATGGTTGAAGAGAAAGCAACTTTGAGATCTGTAATTTATTCCAATGAGTGGGAAAATTCTAACCTTCAATTGCCGGAACAATTGCGAAAGAGTTCACCGTATTTTATCAGCAGTGCAAGATTGTTGGTTTTTATTGGAATCAAATAGAGAGAATTGGAATAATCCTTTTGATCCTTTCATTGAAAATGATTTCATTCTAGCTTCGAGTCTCTTACAGGGTTTTTTGGAAGAATTTCCATCGTTGGCAATATATCGGGGCAATTCTGATTACATAACAATTGATCCTCAGTTCAAAAAGTGATAAGGGGAAGATCATAGAGAAACTTGTTTTAAATAATAGCTTTTGGGAAAGTGGGGCAAAGGTCTTAAATATATGTGAACCAATTGTTGATGTGCTTCGTATGTTTGATGGAGACACTCCTTGCCTTGGAATGCTTTATGAAAGCATGGATCGTTGCAAGAAAGCTATCCAGAAAGCGCTAAATAATGTGGAAGTAGCGTACATAGAGATATGGGAGACTATTGATTCTAGATGGAGAATGATGCACACTCCTTTACATGCAACATCTTGTTATTTGGAGCCTAAACTATTTCACATTGATAGACAAGGTGATGCTGAAATTATGGCAGGTTTTTATGATTAGTAGGTTTGAACTAGATCCATCAATTGTATCTCTAATTAGAGAACAATGTCGGAAATATAGGAAAGCGGAAGGGATGTTTGGAATAGGAGTAGCGAAATATGATATGACACGAGATGAGGTACCTGGTTATAGATGGTGGATGAGCTATGGGGCAAAAATTCCTCAACTTAAATGATTTGCCATTCAAATGTTGAGTGAAGGAGCAAGTTCATCAGTTTTCATCAGCTTGTAAGAGAAATTGGAGTTGCTTTGACCACATCCATTACAAAAAGAGGAAAAAGTTGTTGTCTGGAAAGTTGAGAGATCTTCACAGAAATGAGTTTTAGAAGACATAGCAGTACTAGACGCAGATGAGCCTGACTTTTTTGATGAGGAATTGGTTAGGGATACTGATGATAATGCTACACCATTTGAGCCAAGTGCTCTTGATGACTTAGAACATTTTTTAAGTTATGAAGTCTGGACTTTTGATTGTAACTTTGCAAATAAAACAAAATTTTAACTATTTTGATAATTTATGGGATATAATGCATATATTTAAAAACAAGTAAAATTATATAACGCAAATTTAATTCAAATTTTTTTTTTGAATTTTTACTCTTCCCGAACTTCATTCAAATTTTATAGTTATACTTGCCAAACTCGAATTTGAATTTGAATTTTGTGACTTAGCTTAAAATGTTGGCACAATTCATTGGCATTGGTCTCCAACTCAAAGTGCATGAAATTTGAAAGGATTGTCAAATCTTGAGACCACTTTCCTAAAAGCCCTTGCATATGAGCTCTTCACTAAGACAATGAGAAAATTAACAATGCATCATAGACTGGGGTTTGATTTTCTACCAAAGCCTTTATCATCTCCTCAAAGAAAAACAATTTAAGGCTTCTAATTCACTTTTCTCATGAATTAAAGGTGGTCTAAGAGTTTGTAAGTTCAAACATTTGAAATATAATATAAAAAAAACCCCCTTTACTCAAATGGCGCCACATATGATATAACTTATTCAATGACCACATAATAACTTTACCAATATTGTTATGATGATTATTCGTAATAATCATTAATGTAATTGGTAGCTCATATGATTCAACCAAGGAACCAACTGAATACCTGGATGCTCATTGCCTGAGCCACTACTTGAACACCCTACCAAAGTAGTAACTGACCATCAAATGACTTACTTTAAATAGTATGTCTCAATCTGAAAGCTCCATCAAAGTCCTCACAACTCCATGCTACCACCAATTGTTAGGCACCTTGATCATAATAGAAACCCCAACTTTCCTAAAATAGTACCTTAACTATAAACACTACGTATTCCAATTTGACGCAAACAAAGAGCAAACCTGAACATCCTTGACTTTTTGAGTGGGAAAATAAACTTAGGCTTGACCATTTGAGACCCTATACCCAATTGATTATCCTATGAGGGTTAGGAAAGAGGCTAATCTCTCAAACTTCGATGCTCACAAAAAAGGGGATATTACAACCTCTCTATTTTAAGTCAAGAGTTTGCAATTGACCACAATCCAATTTTGAGCTTGTCTAATCAACAAATACTCAATTGCTAGTAAATTCCATGCCGCTCCTACCCCATCTAAATTCACTATTGAATCCACCAAAAAACCATCCCACTGCCGCCACATTCACATTTTTTGGAGATTCCTCTTTGTCACACTTTTTCTCCTGAAGCAACACAAAATCTACTTCACTTAGATCAATTTGACACTTGAGTAAGTGATCCTTGATAGGGGCATTGATGTCCCCAACGTTTTTGGTTATGAACTTCTTGCATCATTGAGAAGGACAATCGGCTTCGTATTTCGCAATTTAATCTATCCTTTTGTAATGTCTCGAAGGAAAACTCGGCTTGAGGGCGATCTTGACCCAAAGGCAATCTTAGCCTGAAGGGGATCTCATCCTGAAGGCAATCTTGAACCGATGGGGATCTTTGTCCGAAGGAAATCTTGATCCAAAGGCAATCTCGACTTGAAGGGGATCTCAACTTAGAGGCAATGACTTCTCGAAGGGGATCTCGCCCAAAGGCAATCTTGGTCTGAAGGGGATCTCAACCCAAAAGCAATGACTTCCCAAAGGGGATCTCAACCAGATGGCAATTGCTTTGATACCACTATAATGTCTCGAAGGACAAGTCAACCTGAAGGTGATCTTGGCTCGAAGGCAATCTCATTGCGAAGGGGATCTCAGTCCAGAGGCAATCTTGACCCGAAGGGGATCTTTGGTTGGAGGCAATCTCGATTCGAAGGGAATCTCGGCCCGAAGGGGACCTCAATCCAAAGGGAATCTCCCGAAGAGGATCTCGACCCAAAGAAAATCTTGGCCCGAAGGGGATCTCAACTTGAAGGCAATTGCTTTGATACCATTGTAATGTTCTATATGCACAGGAGAGGGAAGGAAACACGCAAGATTAACTTGGAGTGGCCGCATAGTGACCAAATGATGGAAGTTGTTTGTCATATGTTGATGACCAAGAGGACGAACGATGATAACAAGCAAACCATACAGTAAGATCAAGTAGGCTGTACGAAGTTGCTAGCTGTCCGTTCGGTAATAGTGTGGATAGTCTTTCGTATAGTGAGGGAAGGTGACCGTACAGATTATTGGCCATATAAGATGAAGGGATTGATGGCGTACGAGAGTAAATGATGAGTGTTGGGAGCAAAGGAGTGAATGAAGGTTGACTGGAGGGATTATACTTCCTTCATTGATAATGCAGGGGTTGTCTAATCACCAAGATATTAATGCAAACACAGAACAAACATGATATATTGGAATCAATATACAATCTAGACAACAAAAATAATGCTCTGACTTGCCAGATCCGAGCCAAGAATACAAAACGGAATAGGGTTAGGATTGAATCCCACCAAAATCGAAAAGCCAAGTAGGGAATATCTTTCACTTTCGAAATGGCAAACAATACTGCATTCCAACAGGAATTCATAGTACAAAGAAATAATCCAAAATCGCATGACAACTACTGCCTACATGCCATGCTTAAATACCCTTTGGAGGAACTCTCGAGGGTATACAACGATATCTGATGACAACACCTACAGAAACAATTAAATTAAAATTGGGTCTGAGATATACTAAATCAATCGGGCCATAAATACAAATATTATTAACTTGGGCTCATATTTATTAATTCAAGTAACTAATTAAAGGTCTTTTTATTATATTATTTAAATTCTGGGATCAATTAATTAATTAATTAATTTTAATAAATGATTACATTAAAATTTGGGGACATGACAAATCCTTGCTGCCCAAAGATTGCTTGCCCTCAAGTAATCCATCATCAGACGAAAGGCCAACAACTCCGGGATCCCAAATCAAACACATAGGCAAGATGAATGAAATGACACCAATCCTCCATAGCACCACATTGCCATCAAACTTTCACTTCGCCATTATGATATAAATATTGTCATGTCCTGAGTCGCCAAGATCCCAAAGATGCTAATCATAAAATACATTGATGTCACCATGTTCATCAATCTCTTTTGGAAACTCATAACTTAAGCCTTGTTGCTCTTGCACGAAAGTCCCTAACACAGAAAGATTGCAGTTATACATGCCTCGAGCACGAATGGAGGATAGACTTCATCAATCAACAGTAGCAATTGTTCTTGCAAACAACCTTCACCCCATACTCTATGTTCATGATTCCATTTATGTGACTCCAAATTATTATCCATGCTCTCTTGTAGATTAGCAACCTTGCTTTCATCCCATACACTGAGAGCATTATGGGGGTTCACTTCAACAATGGTTTTGTTGTTTGCACCAGGATTCCAAACTAGGCACGCAGGCAAGATGAGCAAATTGTCATCAAACCCCCCTGTACCACACTATCGTTAGGCATCCGTTGTGCCACTTTGATACAAACATTGTCGTGCCCTTCAACAGGATCCCAATGATACAAATCGATGAAATCTTTCACATCATTATGTTGAAAAATCTCTTTGGGTATGGTCATACACATGAATGCCAATGTTGGCACGTACTTAGCCACTGACACAATCACGATGATCACTATTATAGTCCTGATGAACAAAACTTTGACGAAGAGAGCCTCAGTGGTGAGAATGTTGAAGGGGGGCTCAACCATTAGTACCTCAGCAATAGGAGGCTTGGCGAAGGGTGACGCGACGACGAGAGCCTTAGTGAAGAGTACCTTAGTGAAGTGAACCTCGACAGAGAGTAACTTAGTGAAGGGAACCCCGACCATGAGTACCTCAATGAAGGGAGCCTTGGCAGAGAAAGCCTCAACGAAGAGTACCTCGGTGGAAAAACAAAATTTTAGCTATAGATAAAACTTCGGTGACACACAGAACCCTAACTGAAGCCTTGACAATGGATAGATCCTCAACAATGAGCAACATCTCAATGACGATAGATGTAGTTATTGCGACGGACACAACTACAATGATAGACACAATGATGGAGACAGCCATGACAACATTTACAAGTACAACTATGGCCTCAAACACAAACCTGACGACAGACATAGACTTGGTGTCGGTGAAAGTGATGCAGAGGGATGGAGGTGGTATACTAAACACAAAAAATTGCAAATATTAGAGGCTTCGGCACCTGGGCCTATCAACAACCTTAAGTGTTTTAAGGAAGCAACTTATCAAGACTATCTTCAAGGCTCTTAAATTTAGGATTTGGCTTCACAAGCTTTAAAACATTTGAACTCAAGGATTCTAAGGCTCCAACACAATTTCAATACCCTAATTCTCACAACACTTTCTCAAATTGTTTCAATAGTCCAATTCTCTGCCCTTTAGGACTGCTGCATACTTGAAATGGAAATGACTTTGGCTTTTTCCAAGGCATGTGACAATGTAGTGATGCTTACTGCTACCCTATTTGGTGTATTACAGCATATCATGGATTTCCTTATGTTTGTTTTGGATTAACAAAACTACCCTACAATATCAAAACCCCCAAACTAGCACCCCAAACCCTTGAACTAAGGCTTCCTTGATCACCTGATTACAGACACTTCCAATCCCAAATAACAATGGTTTCACTTTCCCATGGACATTGTTTAATGTCTCCAATCAGCAAATAGACCCCTTGTTCGGGTAGAATCTCTGCTGTAATACCCAAGCCTGCATATTTAATGCTGCTGTTTAACTAAGTTCACTCCTTGCTCACCTAAGTCTGCACGTGCTTGGTTAGTAATATGTCATACATGTTAGATTAACTCTTTCCATGAGTATTAGGCCTTTATGCTCATGGAAAGATCTCCATTCCCTTTAAACTCTACTGCAGCAAATAACTAATTAAAAGAAATCTACTAGTTCTGTAACTTGCGCAACAGCAATCTTATAATAACATGAAACTTATCAACAAAGTATTTGGAATGATGAAGGAAACCTTATTAAAACACTTTGTAGAGCCAACCAATTAGTTTGAGATCCACAATATGGAATTTGATTTGCAGAATATCGAAGTTTTGTTATTGTTGTTCACCAGTCCATACGTACCAATATTTCAATATATTCTGTCCATTACATCAGAGAATCTTTCCAATTTATATGACTCCCTAAAATAACTGACTCCAACCAATAATCACTGTTGAGAAGGAAGGATTAAGGTTTAAACAAAACATTTTCCCTCCATTTCCTAACTAGCCATTCATGTTTGAATATTTGAATTTTAAAACATTATTGGCTTATTAAAGATTAAAGCCCTTTTCTTATTATTAAAGTCTTTCACCTATTTCCCTAATATCCCTACTAGACTCATCCTCAACCTACACTAGAATCCTAGAAACATTATGAACCATTATTGAAATTTGGACATCATTAGTCCATTACAACCAACTATTAGTCCTTTTGAGGACCTTACAAAATGATTGAGGAATTGCATTATTTTAGTATCATTATAGGTTCTAAAATCTTCCAATTGATCTGAAGACCTTGCTTATACATTCCATCCTTCTGGTTTGTATTGAGGGTCTTTGAGGTCTCCCTAATCTTCAATTTTGGCTTGAATGCTTGAGGTGCTCTTGCACCAGACAAACATAGCGATGATAATGGATGTGACGATGGATTTGGCAATAGAAACAGTAGCTGTGACGACAATGGATGCAATGACGATGACGAACATGGTGATGGTGACAACAATAGACACAATAATGGTGATGGACACAACAATGGGCATGGTGTCGGTGACAAAAACAGACCAACTATAATGACAGACATTGCAATGTTGATGACAACAAACACAACTATGGTGACGGATACAACCACAATAAGGGACATACAATCTTGGTGACGGACATGATCACGCTGATCGACATAGCTTCGGTGACAGAAACACAGCCTCGGCAACAAACATGACCTCGATGACGGACACATCCTCAGGGATGAACACAACCTCGATGACAGATTGAGCCTTAGCAACAGACACAACTTCCATGATGGACACAACCTTGGTAACTAATAGAACCTCCACGATAGATAGTGCCTTGGCGACGGGCACAACTTTGGTGGTGGGCACAACTTGATCTGTCCATGTCTTCACAAGATCCATACAAATGGCGTCTTTATTTTTTAGGTGTTCTCCTAATGTTGGTGTAGTAGAAAAATTTAGCAAATCATCCTGCAGTAGCCCTATAATCATACCTTGATTCTCCTTATGTAATGCATCACCCTTATTGTTGTCATCCATTTTCTCCCATGTAATGTCCTCATTTTTGGCCAGTCTATGTAGTTGATTGAGTTAGCTCATCATAGTGACCCTCCTGAGCTAATAGGGTGTTTTGGGGGTCTCAGTTGATTACTTACTATTCTTAGTAAGTCTATTATGAGCAGTTGCTATTTTTAGCAGCGTAGTGGATGGCTTGGCAGTTCGTTGTCACTTGCTGTTGATCAGGTTAATAATTACACGAGCTCTTATTTATTTATCCATTGAGTTGCATTATTATAATAATATATATATTATTATAGTAATGACTTAAAGAGATTTCTAAAAAGCAAGTTGAAAAGTATCGAGTGTTGAGTTCTTTTGGGAAACTTCCACGTTTCTAGAAGTGGTATTTTATGGAAACTTTTGCCAATGAAAAAGCTTATAAATGAGAGCTCTTTTCACTGGGAAAAAATACACTTGATTATATATTTGATATTGTGCCTTTGTGGCTTCTTCTTGGGTTCTTAACTATATGCCCTTACTAATGTATAAGGGTTGGAAATTCTGAAAATTGCACTTGCAATTTAGCTGCCGAGGTATAGCTAAGATTGTCTAACTTCTCTATTGTCATCATTGTATCTGAGAAGTATTTTAATTTTGCTGCTGAAGTATAGTGGATTTGTTATTCGCTTGATTCTCCTACTGTGCCCTTTGTGTCTAGGGAGACAGATGTTTTGAAGGTCAATTAATTGCCACTATTGGGTAACTGAAGGACTGATCTAGTTATAGTGACAGCTGAGATCGAAATTCTGCAAGTACGTGTGGACTAACTCTCCAACTTGGATGTCATTTTGGTATTGCTAGTGTTCGTGGTCAATAATTACGGCCAAGAAAGGGCCGAGCTTATTCCTTGTGATATTGCGAGCCACCTGTGGAGTGAGTTTGAAGCTAGGCATCAAATATTTCCTACTATTGTTGCAATTAGGGTTGGGTTTATTTAAATAAACATTGGATGTGGGCTCTTTGGTTGTGTTAGGAGTTAGAGGTAGTAGCTGTGGAATATCATTGCTACATTGGACACATTCATTGTTGTTTGTCGGCACCTGCAAATACATACAAAAACCAGGTTTTTTTAAAAAGTGTGTAATAGAATTAAGTTGTTCAAAGATGCTTTCTTGGCAATAAAATCCGACATCATTTGAAGTTGTTTATATGATCATAATACTCTCCTTGTGTTATCATATACTTTGCAAGAATTTAGAAAATATAGCTTTTTAAAAAACATTGAAAATAGAAAAAAAGCAAATTTGATCATTAGCTGATCAAGACTTGCAAAGGGTAATGTCCCCCACTTAGCCAGTTTGGAGGTATGTTGTTGTTAGCCCATTCTTGTATGGTCCCGAGGGCTAACCAGGACTTCAAAAGGGATCCTGAGGTTATTTGGCCTAGTCAAATTTAATTACAGGCCAAACGGAGTTCGTTTGTTGGGTTTTCAGGAAGACTTACTATTTTTAGTAAGCCAATAGGGGGATGCAGTGCCTTCAATTTTCAGTGACAGGATGAGATGCGTTTTGTTGGGCTCTTTCTAATGAGCTATTATATGTGGGATTTCGAGTTTATTTGGTATATTATTTTAATGTTTGAAGTTACAACGGTAAAGTGACTATTTAAATTAAATATTATAATGTTTCATAAAGTCACTTTATAAAAATCAAGAGTCCCCCTTTTGAGTACATACATGGACTGTGTAAAAAGAAACAAAGAAGTAATATTAAAAGTCATGTATTATCTCACATTGGCAAGACGGAAGCATGTAGCAAGTGAGGAAGGGATTAAAAGAAAGAGGATAGCTCTCATTTATTCATGCTTGGAAAATATCAAAGAAATTGGAAAATTTTCTGGAGATTATGTCTCAATAGTTTGAAGGACGAAATCCCTTCAAGTTGGAAATCTTGACGCCATTGAAAGATATGGTCTTGAGATTCAACATAGTAGCAATCCGAAAACGCAGATACGAAAAAGCAGTCCGAAAAAGCGGAACCGAAAAAGTAGGCTGAAAAAGAAGGTACGAAAAAGCAACCCGAAAAAGTAGAACCGAAAAAGCAGGCCGAAAAAGCAGTTCGAAAAAAGCAAAGCAGAAGGGGCAGCATTGAAGGAAATTATTACAGCCATTTACAACCAGGTTCTTTTGTTCGTATTGCTTTTTAGGGTGTTATAAGCTTTCAGCTGTAAGTGTGCATTATACCAGCGTTATCATTTTGTAATCCATGTAAATGCCAAAGTCTTGGCCATATTTCATGAGCATTGAAATTTTCATTGCAATTGAGAAGATAATAGTTGCTGGTGTCATTTAAGCAATTTAATATCATTATTTATCAGCTAGTTAGTTTGCATAACAACTGTTTGTAAAAATGTCAGTTGGCTGTAGGTGTTCATTTCTCATGCTTAGATCATATATATGCATTGAATATTGTCAAAATTAGTAGCACACTCATGTTAGGTCATTGTGTAGTCCATTGTAGTCTTCTAGCACAAGATTCTCATTGATGCAAACTGAAGAAGTCATCTGAAGCTAGCTGAAATACTATATCAGTCATACGTCCCCTGCATGTGAATTGTTTGATGAAATTCCTTGAGCTTTCATCAGCATTTTTTTGAGAGCAGATTTGAGGAGGGCCATTACAGTGGTATCAGAGCTATAAGTCCTGCCATCCTGTGGAGGTCTTATAGGAAATTTGGAACAACCAGATAGAGGGGAAAGTGTTTGAAGAAATGTCAAAACACTAAAATCAAAGCATTTATGTTTGAGCATGCGACAGGGGCCTTATAATTTCCGCAATACCAGAGCAAGACAAAATAGGATTTCAGACCTGCAGAGCAAACAGTCTAGTTCATCCGTGCAGGTGGACATAGAATCCAGTCATACAGACACAAAGGAGATATTCTTTGATCAAGGCAGCAATATGGGAGACAGGAATGCTTGGGATCCTGGAGAGGAAAGATTCTTACAGTTATTAGAGACCTTGGCACAGGGACAGCGATTAGCAGAACAGAGGGCACAGGAACAAAATTAGAGAATGGAGCTTATGATGCAGATGATGGCTTGTCAAATGGGGTTGAATGCTAACATGGGTGGAGGAAATAATCAGAATGGTAATAATCAAAATGGTAACAATCAGAATGGGAACAATCAGGATGGGACACATAATGGAGGTGAACAAGTTGGGAACAATTTCGGTCATGCACCCCAGCAATCTAGGACAGTGAGTTCAAGGCCCATGATTCCCACATTTCCTCCTAGAGCCCTAGAGCAGCTCGTACCAGAGCCCCAGATCACTGATATACAGGACCAGTTGAGAAGAGATTGGGAAGCCGGAGGTCCAGATTTTACTGTTGCAGTTACCTTTAGGGAGTATATGGATGTGCGAATGAAACATATGCCACGTGGACATGACAGGAACCAGACCTATGAGCTACGGAAGAAAGTAGGGGAACTTCAGTTACCATATTATGATGGCTCGGGGAAGTCTACAGCAAGAGCTTGGGTTCAAAAGCTTGATACATACTTTCAATTGAACCCTATGCGTGAGGAAGAAGCTATTAAGTATGCAGCAATTCATCTGGATGGGTTAGCACACGAGTGGTGGTATCATGGTATGGTCACTATGGGTCATGCACACATTACCTCATATGTGGAGTTTACAGAGAGACTGATTGAACGTTTTGATAGGAAGGATCCAGAACTCCATTTCAAGGAGTTAGCTCAGCTTAAACAATGGGGATCATTGGAAACATACATTTCAGAATTCCAGAAACTTGCAGTGTTAGTGACAGATGTATTTGAACGGAGGATACTGGTTCTATTTATGGATGGGTTAGCTGATCCATTGAGAGGGTGGATTAAAGCTCTCAACCCTCCCACTTTGCAGGAAGCCATTAAGAAAGCTCGTGACATGGATTCCTCTTCAGCTTCTAAAAATAAATTCTAGGCAAAGAGTTTCCCTTTGAGGAAAGATAAGGACAGTAAACCTTTTCACAGAGAGGGTCAGCCACATAAGGAGGAAAGTAAGAGGTTGGACAATGAGACACTTAATGATCTTAGGAAGAAGAAGCTTTGTTTTCATTGTAGGGAGCCTTGGGATTTGTCACATAAGTGTCCATTGAAAACAAAAGCCAAGCAGATGGAGTACTTTTCAGCCGAAGAGTCAGTGGATGGAGATTCAGAGCAGTCATCAGAATCAGATGGAGATGATAATTCTTCACATGAGGAAGCACACAGTGATAGCACGATAGCTCAGTTGTCCAGTATACAGGAGGCCGTCACTTTCAGAGTTAGGGGAACTTTGGATGGACAAAGATTTGTGGCACTCATTGATACAGGGGCAACACAACTTCATTGATGAAAAGTTTGTGACACGTAAAGGGCTACATACAGAAGAGCATAGGGGATTTAAGGTGATGGTTGCCGACGGCTTCAAAATTGACTGTACCAAGAAAATCTCCAACTTGCAGCTTCATTTGGGAGATTATTTCATGGTGGGAGAATTCTTTGTTGTCAACATTGGTGATCAGGATATGGTGCTTGGGATGAATTGGATGAAATCTCTTGAAGAGTTTACATTTAATCTCCAGAAAATGGAAATGAGGTTTGAGGCAAATGGTAAGAAGATAGTACTCAGAGGTTTGTCAGATGGGAGACTACGAGTGGTGTCACTCAAGCGGATGCAGAGTTTCTTCAGACACGACTAGGTGCAGTGGACAGCAGAGTTCAGAGTAATGCTTGAGGTGACAGAGCAACATAAACAGGAGTATCCACCTGATGTACAAAAAATAATAACCAAATATACTAAGGTGTTTGGTGAGATACCTCCAAGGAGACCCCCGAATAGGGGAATTGAGCATGTTATTGAGTTAGAGGAAGGGGCCAAGCCAGTCATCATCACACCCTACCGCCATCCAAAGAGATATAAAGATGAAATAGAAAAGGCAATCAAGGAGTTGATTGCTATGGGGCACATACGACCAAGCAAGAGTCCTTTCGCTTCTTCAGTAGTGTTGGTGAAGAAGAAGGATGGTACAATGAGGATGTGCATTGATTATAAGGAACTAAACAAGAAGACAATCAAGAACCGATACCCTATTCCGCGCATCAATGAGCTTATTGATGAATTGCACGGTGCTTGCTACTTTTCTAAGATTGATTTGAGATTCGGCTACCACCAAATACGGGTTAGAGAGGTGGATGTGGAGAAGACAGCTTTTAGATGCCACTGTGGACATTTTGAGTTCTTAGTCATGCCCTTTGGGTTGACTAATGCTCCCACCACTTTCTAGTCTTGTATGAATAGAGTATTCAGAGATCAGTTGAGGAAGTTTGTGTTGATCTTTTTTGATGATATATTGATATACAACTGTACTTGGGAGGAACATTTGAAGCATATTGATGCAGTGCTCAACATTCTAGAGAGGGAGTCATTATATGCCAAGATGAGTAAATGCGAGTTCGGGATGACAGAGTTGCTCTATCTAGGGCATATTATTAGTGTAGGAAGTGTTCGGGTTGACCCAGACAAGATCAAGGCCATTCTGGATTGGCCACCGCCGAAGAACACTTCACAACTCAAGAAATTTCTTGGGCTTTGCCGGTTTCACCGCAGATTTGTGAAAGGATTTTCACAAATAGCAACACCACTTATAGATTTGACACGGAGAGACAGTTTCAAGTGGTCAGAGAAGGCTCAGGATTGTTTTGACAGGTTCAAGGAGCTGATGAGTACATGCCCTATTTTAGCCATTCCAGATTTCACCAGGCCTTTTGAGCTGCAGTGTGATGCCTCAGGAGAGGGCGTAGGAGCTGTCCTCATGCAGGACAAACATCCCATCGCATATGAGAGCAGGAAATTATGAGGTGTTGAGAGAACTTATAGCATCTATGACAAAGAAATGCTAGCAATCATGCATGTGCTAGCTAAGTTCAGGCAATACTTAGCAGGGAGCCGATTTACAGTAAAAACAGATCATAACAGCTTGAAACATTTCCTTGGACAGAAGGATCTCAATGACATGCAAAAAAAATGGGTGAGTAAGTTACAGGCTTATGATTTTGACATAGTCTATGTCAAAGGGAAGAAAAATATCGTCGCAGATGCTTTATCCAGAAGGCCTCATTTGCTTGCTGTTGGGATAGTCATGGATGATTGGAGAGAGTTGATCTTGGCAGAGTATGCGAAGGATAGTTGGGCATCTAGTGTTATTAAAGGAACTATTCAGGATAGTTGATACACTGTTGTAAATGATTTGATCATCTACAAGGAAATGATCTATTTAGTACCCAGGTCTGCTATGAAGCAGAAGATTTTGAGGGCATTTCATGATTCACCATTGGCAGGACATCCCGGATTCTTTAAGAATATTGGCAGGTAAGAGAGCGCTTCACTTGGAAAGGACTCAAAACAGAGGTGCTTCAGTTTGTTAGGGAGTGCCTAGTATGTCAGCAGAACAAACAGGAACATTCCTTTTTAGGTGGTTTACTACAGTCCCTACTCATACCAGAGAAGAAGTGGGATAGCATTTCCATGGATTTCATTACAGGCCTCCCCAAGGTACAGGGTCGAGATTGTATTTTTGTTGTGGTAGACAGATTGACAAGATTTGCACATTTCTTTGTGATTTCGTCCACATATTCAGCAATACAGACAGCAGAGCTATTCTTTCGAGAGGTATTTAGATTACATGGGATGCCACGGAACATAGTCAGCGACAGGGATAGTAGGTTTATGAGCCACTTTTCGCAGGAGTTGTTCAGATTGTGTGGAACAGAGCTAACTCCAAGTACCAGTTACCACCCCAAAACTGATGGGCAGACAGAGATAGTGAATAAATGGGTTGAGGGGTACCTTCGAAACTACATTGCAGGAGAGCAGAAGGCTTGGGTGAAGTGGCTGCATCTAGGGGAGTACTGCTATAACACCTCTTTCCATATGTCTATTCAAATGTCCCCTTTCATGGCACTGTACGGGTATGATGCTCCTAATTTTTTGGATTTGTTATTTGGGGACAGTAGGGTGCCTAAGGCCAAGGATATATTGCAGGAGTGTCAGGACATTATGCGATCCTTGAAGGAAAATTTGCAAAGGGCACAAAATCAGCAGAAGCAATATGCTGATCAGCACAGGGTTAAGAGATCTTTCGAGGTAGGAGATGGTGTACCTCATGTTACAGCCGTATAGACAGTCCTCTCTCAAGAGGAGTGGAGCAGAGAAATTGAAACCACGCTACTATGGACCATTCAAAGTAATCAGGAGAGTGGGTGAGGTAGCTTATGAGTTGGAGCTGCCTGCAGACAGTAAAGTGCATAATGTGTTCCATGCGTCACGCCTTAAGAAGGCATTGGGGCATAATGTGGTGCCTTCAGTAGTATTGCCACCTCTCGATGATGAGGGAAAGCTTCTCTTGATTCCTGAGGCTATACTTGACTCTAGGGAGAGGGTGCTTCGCAGGCGAACTATCAGGGAGTACCTAGTAAAGTGGAAGAACCTACCAATTGAGGATGCGACATGGGAGGCAGAGGAGATTATTCAGCATCTTGAGTTGAGATTGCTTGGGGACAAGCAATTTCAAGAGGGGCGGACTGTAATGTCGCCCACTTAGCCAGTTTGGAGGTATGTTGTCGTTAGCCCATTCTTGTATGGTCCCGAGGGCTAACCAGGACTTCAAAAAGGATCCTGAGGTTACTTGGCCTAGTCAAATTTAATTACAAGCCAAACGGAGTTCGTTTGTTGGGTTTTCAGGAAGACTTACTATTTTTAGTAAGCCAATAGGGGGATGCAGTGCCTTCAATTTTCAGTGACAGGATGAGATGCGTTTTGTTGGGCTCTTTCTAATGAGCTATTATATGTGGGATTTCAAGTTTATTTGATATATTATTTTAATGTTTGAAGTTACAACGGTAAAGTGACTATTTAAATTAAATATTATAATGTTTCATAAAGTCACTTTATAAAAATCAAGAGTCCCCCTTTTGAGTACATACATGGATTGTGTAAAAAAAAAAAAGAAGTAATATTAAAAGTCATGTATTATCCCACATTGGCAAGACGGAAGCATGGAGCAAGTGAGGAAGGGATTAAAAGAAAGAGGATAGCTCTCATTTATTCATGCTTGAAAAATATCAAAGAAATTGTGAAATTTTCTGGAGATTATGTCTCAATAGTTTGAAGGACGAAATCCCTTCAAGCTAGAAATCTTGACGCCATTGAAAGATATGGTCTTGAGATTCAACATAGTAGCAATCCGAAAAAGCAGATACGAAAAAGTAGTCTGAAAAAGCGGAACCGAAAAAGCAAGTTGAAAAAGCGGGTACGAAAAAGCAACCCGAAAAAGCAGAACCGAAAAAGCAGTTCGAAAAAAGCAAAGCAGAAGGGGCAACATTGAAGAAAATTATTACAGCCATTTACAACCAGGTTCTTTTGTTCGTATTGCCTTTTAGGGTGTTATAAGCTTTTAGCTGTAAGTGTGCATTATACCAGCGTTATCATTTTGTAATCCATGTAAATGCCAAAGTCTTGGCCATATTTTATGAGCATTGTAATTTTCATTGCAATTAAGAAGATAATAGTTGTTGGTGTGATTAAGCAATTTAATATCATTATTTATCAGCTAGTTAGTTTGCATACCAACTGTTTGTAAAAATGTCAGTTGGCTGTAAGTGTTCATTTCTCATGCTTAGATCATATATATGCACTGAATATTGTCAAAATTAGTAGCACACTCATGTTAGGTCATTGTGTAGTCCATTGTAGTCTTCTAGCACAAGATTCTCATTGATGCAAACTGAAGAAAAAGTCATCTGAAGCTAGCTGAAATACTATATCAGTCATACGTCTTTTGCATGTGAATTGTTTGATGAAATTCCTTGAGCTTTCATCCGCATTTTTTTGAGAGCAGATTTGAGGAGGGCCATTACAGAAAACCAAGGGTTTTTACAGTGGTATCAGAGAGGTTTCCTACCAGCCTGCATGAATTGGGTTCAGTTGTTATTTTAGTTAGTGCTTGGTTCAAAGTGTAGTCAGTATTCTATTTGTTATTTTCTATATCATGGCTAATGATAGGAGGTTTGTGCTGGGTATGCATTATACCTGAAGGGGACGTAATTTACCTCCCAGGGAAGGTGAATTGGAGATTCTGTTTGGTAGCATAGATGGTTCTGGTGGTGTTGGACCACAATCCACAAATGCTGAGATTGATAGAGATGCCCTGCAATAGGAATATTGCAGCCGGACAACACCAGATGATAGATGTACTGCATCAGTTATTTAATACTCTGTAGCAGATAGCACGACCTCAAGGATGGAGTAGGGAGAGAGCTCAAGATATTTCTGTTGGTTCTCATAGATCTCGAGTCAAGGATAGAACTTGAGATGGTGTTGGGTATAGAGATGCAGATCGGTTTCGGGTTGAGGATTGTGGTGGATTTGTTGCCAGAGCTGACATACATATTGGCGCTCATGATAGGCTACAGAGGCCCACATTTTTGAAACCTAAAATGGATGCGCTTAGTATTGAGCTTGAGGTCACTCTTTTGCTGATGATGTGTTGGCACACTTTATGGAGTGGGATGCTTTACCATAGGCAATTAAAGATCATTTGAATTTTGATAGGTTCCCGCCTCAGAAATGGGAGCATTCCAGAGCGAGGTCGGGACCTGAGAGACAGCGACCTCAACATAACGAGTTACAACAAGTTGCTAATAAGATGACTTTGGAGCACTTTGATGGAACTGGTAGAGCTACTGTAATAACGCCAATAGGTTATAACTTCTTCCAACACCAAAAATCTTTATACTTCAGTTGTTTGACATTTCGTCAAACACTTTGCAAGCAAGGGTCCTCTGACTGATATAACTTTTCAGATTGTTGCAGTGATTCTTGTTTGGATTTGCCTCAAAGAGAATGCTTACAAAAGACTCCAAATTGTCTAAACAATGACCTAACATAAATATGCAACTAATTTTGGCAATAGTGAATGCATATATGAGTTCTAATCATGAAAATGATCCCCAAAAATGATATATTAATGCTCAAAGACAACTATTAATGACCAGCAATTGTATCTCTTTAATTGAGAATGAGTATCCAATACAATATTCATACTAAGTTAGCCAAGACTCTTGGCATTTACAAAGATATCAAAATATGATGATTGCTGGTAAAGTAATATGCACCTACAGCTGCCAATGAAAATTAATGCAACACTAAATATCTACCTTCAATACTCCTCTACAGCAGTACGTTAATCACATGCATGATTAAATACAACTAAAGCCATGGATTGCTGATACTATTGTGAGGAATGTAAAAATGAATGATATATCTATTAATGAATGATAGGTCTGATACGAAATGACAATTACAACAGCACTCTATTGTGAAAGGCAACTATGAAAATACACATCAGACCTGGCATATGAAGTCGCCTTAGAGAATAGATGTATTGCAATACCACTGAACAGAAAATAACCTCCTCAAATGCCCAAGTCGTGCCTCTCTAGCTGCCGCCCCTGATTGTAGATGGTTTTAATAATTTTCTTTGCTTTTTTTTTTGGATTGCTTTTCCGGACTTGCTTTTTCGGCCTGCTTTTTTGGTTCTGCTTTTTCGGCCTGCTTTTTTCGGACTGCTTTTTTGGCCTGCTTTTTCGAATTGCTTTTTCGGCCTGCTTTTTCGAACTGCTTTTTCGGCTTGCTTTTTCGAACTACTTTTTCGGCCTGCTTTTTGCACTCAAATATTTTTTGTCAATGTAGCACAAATAGAAGACTGAAGTATCTTCCTCCCAGCTGCAATAACTCAAGTGATATTTCACACCCTCAAAATCGCGTACCAATTGAGAGTTTTCGTTCTCAATGGCCACAAATATTTTTTCTCAATGTAGCACAAATAGAAGACTGAAGTATCTTCCTCCCAGCTGTAATAATTCAAGTGATATTTCACACCCTCAAAATAGCGTACCAATTGAGAGTTTTCGTTCTCAATGGCCAGTTGTGACTATTGCAGAAACCTTAGGCTCCACAATGCACATCAACAAACATCAATATCAACAACAACAAAGCTGGATGATTAGAATGAAGCCCGAGGTGCCTATTTATTCTTTTTCCTCCACTTTCTCCAGAAGCTTCTAGAACATTATTTTATTTTATCTATTAAGTGACTTTATAAAATATTTTATAATTCAAGTCACTTTATTAAATTAATTAAATTTAAAGTTACCTTTTAATATTTATTTATTTGATAACTTTATAAATAATTAACTTAATACCACTTATTTATTTAATTAAAATAATTAATTAGTCATCCTCATAAAATATTCATTATTTTGGACAACCTAATTAATTAAATTAATTAAATCAAATTGCCTCCAAAATGGGACATGACAGCTACAGCTTGAGTGTGGATTCATAAGCTCGATACATATTTGGCTTTGCGTCCTATTTGAAGTAGACGCTATCAAATTTGGAGTGTTGGATTTGGATGGAGTTGCCCATGATTGGTGGTATCATGGGTTGGTTTCTTTGCAACATGATTAGATCATTTCCTACTAGGAGTTCGTGGATCGCTTGATCGAGAGATTTGATAGGAAGGATCTGGAGGTCTACTTCCGTAAGTTGGCTCAGCTAAAGCAACTTGGTGGATTGGAGAGCTACATCATTGAGTTCCAGACGCTTTCGATCATGGTTTATGATATTTCGGAGCACAGACGAGTGATGTTATTCATGGAGGGTTTGGTTGAGCCACTCCGTGGATGGGTGAAGTCGTTGGACCCATCTCTACAGTTAACGATGAGGAAGACGCATGACTTTTAGTCATCTTCTCAAAGTAAGGTTGCTTCAAAATATTTTGCTCTTCTGCTTGATGATGAGGAGTCCCCACCAGTTGTTGAGGACAAGGGCAAGTCAGTGGGGAGATCTGATGACACTTCTAGAGAAGATTTGAGGAGGCGTCAACTTTGCTTTTGGTGCAAGGGGCCTTTTCTCTAAGGGTCATACTTGTGCGTTAAGGCCAAAGGGAGCAACGAATCATGGTATGTGGGTTTACACTGATATGATTGAGGATGAGTCATCACAACAGCATGAGGATTTCGATGAATATGATCATACTGATGATAGAGTTTATACTGTGATGAGTATATATAGTTTGGTATTTGACTTACATGCTCAGTATTTGCACCGAGCACAGAGTTGGGCTGAGCCTAAGTTGGATTGTCTGCAGGATGATTGGGTAGGCATAATGAAGGAGAGTGTCTTGAGATCTCCTATGAATTCACTAGTTAGTGATGTTCCAACTTTTACATCATCAGCACAGATATTCGGTGGCATGTTGTAGGTTATGTTATGGGTCTTGATGATGGCATTTGCATTTAGTTGGTTTAGTGAGGATGGGGACATCACTTGTTTCTTGTGGGATCCCGGTGGAGGTTTCTGTTTCATACTAGACTGCTTGAGGACAAGCAATCTCGGGGAGGGAGGACTGTAATGTCCCCATTTTTGGCCAGTCTGTGAGTTGATTAAGTTAGCTCATCATAGCAACCCTGGTGAGCTTATAGGGTGTTTTGGGGGTCTCAGTTGATTACTTACTATTTTCAGTAAGTCTATTATGGGCAGTTGCTATTTTCAGTAGTGCAGTGGATGGCTTGGCAGTTGTCGTTACTTGCAGTTGATCAAGTTAATAATTACATGAGCTTTTATTTATTTATTGAGTTGCATTATTATAATAATGTTTATATTATTATAATAATGACTTAAAAAGATATTTCTAAAAAGAAAGTTGAAAAATTTCTAGTGTTGAGTTCTTTTGGGAAACTTCCATGTTTTCTGAAGTGGATTTTTATGGAAACTTTTGCCAACGAAAAACCTTATAAATGATAGCTCTTTTCATCGAGAAAGAATACAATTGATTATATATTTGATTTTGTGCCTTTGTGGCTTCTTCCTGGGTTCTCAAATATATGCCCTGTTGATGTATAAGGGTTGAAAGTTCTGAAAATTGCACTTGCAATTTAGTTGCTAAGGTATAGCTAAGATTGCCTAACTTCTCTACTGTCATCACTATATCTGAGAAGTATTTTAATTCCATTGCTGAAGTATAGTGGATTTTTTATTCGCTTGATTCTCCTACTGTGCCCTCTGTGTCTAGGGAGACAGATGTTCTGAAGGTCAATTAATTGCCACTATTGGGCGATTGAAGAAGGACCGATCTGGTTATAGTGATAGCTGAGATTGAAATTTTGCAAGTATGTGTGGACTAAGTCTCCAACTTGGATGTCATTTTGGTATTGCTAGTGTTCGGGGTCAATAATACGACCAGGAAAGGGCCGAGCTTATTCCTTGTGATCCGTGAGCCACATGTGGAATGAGTTTGAAGCTAGACGTCAAGCATTTCCTATTGCCGTTGCAATTGCGGTCGGTTTTATCTAAATAAACATTGGACGTAGGCTCTTTGGTTGTGTTAGGAGTTAGAGGTAGCAGCCGTGGAATATCATTGCTACATTGGACACATTCATTGTTGTTTGGCAGCACTTGCAAATACATATAGCAACCAGGTTTTTTTCTAAAGTTTGTAATAGAATTAAGTTGTTCAAAAATGCTTTCTTGGCAATAAAAATCCGACATAATTTGGGGTCGTCTCTATGATCATAATACTCTCCTTGTGTTATCATATACTTTGCAAGAATTCAGAAAATATGGTTTTTTAAAAAGAAATTGAAAATAGAAAGTAGCATATTTGTTCTTTAGTTGATGAAGACTTGCAAAGGAAAATTAAGGGTTTTTACATCTCACTTGTGCAAATGAGATATTATTTCTTCTTCACAATGCTTGAAAACATTACTGACCAATCGATATGCTGCTATAGAGGGGACACATTCTAGATTACAGACAACCCATAACATAGATGTGGTGGGTTGGGATATTTCATCCATCTCTTCAATGCACAAAGTCATAAAACTTTCCATAGCAACTGAAATCTTAGTATGAATACAAATAACCGACAAAGCTTTCTAAATAAATCTAATATAATACTACTTTTGTGACGTAAGAACACAATAATGATATTACAAGTCCCTCCAGGTCAAAGATAGAAAATACTTGCTCTTTTATTTACGTTGAAATTAGCTTGCACAAATAAAATCATTTTTATTTTATTGTGCACAATTCCAACAGATTTTTCTTGCAATACATAAAGATAAACAATACTTTGAGCATCCTCTCTATATATAATTGAGAAGCTAAGAAAAAAGGTGGGAGAAGTGCAATTAACTTTAACGATTTTCCACAAGTACCTATGACTTATTCCAAATTAGAGTTTTAGTGTAACTTTACTTGCAATTTGTTTACATGTAATTACAAGTTGCAATTTACAAGTAAAATGTCATATGCAATTACAACTTTTCATTAGCATGTAATTTGTCAAAATGAAATTACACTCTACAACTAAAAGTGGGAAAAACAAATAAGTGTCCTAAGACACTCCTTGACCTACTTCGCTCTTGTTCATAAATGCTTGATATTTTTGAATTAATTTGCACACTTCTTCAAGATTAGGCACACCTGTGTTCTCTGCCACCACAGTTGTTTTGACAACTGCATTTGAACATTTGGTGATGATTGCCTTGTCATCTTCAAGAACAATCTAAAGCCAATCTTGTGAGAATTTGTATCTTGTGAGCTTGTGAAGAGAATTTTGCATTAAATGATTTGCCTCAAGCTTTAGGTGGTCATCAATAGTTCTGCAACAACAGTGTCCTCAGAAATCAACTCCTGATTTTCAATTACCAATTTGCAAAATATGTCCTCAAACCTAGCAATGATCTTTTGTTCTTTTTCAATGCAAGTCTGAAAAGATTCTTCCAAATCTTTGATCAGGCCTTCAATGACCTAACCTATATTCACTAACAAGTTCTTGTATGCAAAATACTTTTCACAAGTAGGTATTATTCTATTCTCACACAACATTCCCAATTTAAAATTTGAAATTTTATTCTAGGCTTCAAGATCTTTCTCTCGGACTTCAAGTTCTGATTGAAAGTTCCAAGAATTTCTTTTAACTTGAATGTCATTGCACTTTCATAGCCCATCTCCTAAAGTGCTCTTCACCAACTTTGTTCCCTGCATCATCATTTGGTTCACCCAAGTGTCAATTGTATTATATTTCTCCCTATCTTTTTATACATGATCAATGGGTTTTTCGGAGATAGAGGAAGCTAAGGGATCCACACTTTCAAAAGATTTTGTGATCTTTTGAATCAATGCAAACTTTTTTTGATTAAAGTAAAAGAAGGTTTTGATAGGGCCCCAAAACCCATTACAACTAGATTTCAATGGGGGTCTATAAACCCACTAAGACGAAATACTTCAACATAGAAAGCATGTAGAGAACGACAGTCTAAAGCCATATAAGAGTCAACAAATAGTCGAGTGTAAAAACCCTTTGCCAGTTATAACTTAATAATACCAATTTCTTTTACTGAATTAATAATTTGTCAATTTTCCAAGATAATCTTGATGAAGGACAAGCCAATTCAGCTTGCTATACCACTGAAATCTCAAATTTGTCTCTATCCAAAGATGCAGATGCAACTGAACAATTCACAATTTTTGGACTATTGTGAAAGATATTTAATATGCAAAATACAGAAACTAAAATGCCGGGAATGCAACATGCAACTCTAACTTTACTACTTCGAATTTCCTGAGACATACAAATTAATGTCAAATAGTTTTTGCACATTCAGGCAAATGTGAACTGATATTAGAAGAGCCTGATTTGGAGCACAAAGATGAAATAGGGCAAATATTTCCTTATCTGGCAGGTCTTGTCCTCCAGATTGAACCACCACAGTCCATGTGGCTTCCAAAAACCACAATGCAGGCCCAAAAGAATAAAATCGCAGGCTTCCAATATGCTCAAGGCACACCACCAGAGGGTGCTATTACAGACAGACCAATAGGGCAGATTTCCTCCTTCAAATGTGCAGCCCTACCCTGTAAAACATGGACCCATATTCTTGGGAGAAATTGAGTGCCCTAAACAGAAATTCCTTGGTGCCGAAAATCAGTTACTTTAGATGATTTTTGAACAGATCATTGCCATAGACGAAAATGGCAGAGATGTGGCACTAATTACCAGGTAAGCTAGCCACCCAAAATGCCAAACAACAGCTCCACAATATACACCTGATTTGGGAATATACTGGCACTAGATATAAAATGCCCTAGAGAGCAATTTGCCCTTCAAATATGCAATTCAACCCTTCAAATATTAGCCCGGGGTTTCAGCAACTATAAATCCATTATGCTCATGCATTTATTTCAACAATTCTGGCATCCTAAGACAAATTGGAATGACATCAGATGCAATCATGGGCTTAACACACATGATCTTCCTTGGCAATGTTGTTAACAAAGATAAACACTCACAACAACCTTCACCAAAGCAATTCAAACTCTTCAAATTTGCAGGAGGGATTAACCTCAAAATCTTAGTGCAATTATCTTCCAAAGGACAGTTATAACAGTCATGGAAGACTCAATACTTTTTAAGAAGTTGATCCACAATACCTCAGCTATAGGATCAAGACATAATGCGAACCTCAAACCCTTAGCCAAATGCACAATAGTTTCAGTATGATTAACAAGATTATTCCTCCCTAGATACAAAAGATACAATAGGAGAATGTTGGCAAATTGTATACTTCAGCACAATTGCCAAGAACTTATCAGACGAGACCCTTATACTTCAGCAAGGGCTCACAACTCAGAAATCAAGAAAGCCACAAAGGCACAAGAAGCAAATATATTTTTGAGTGTGCCTTTCCCAATGAAATCAGCTCTCATTTATAAGCTCTTATTGGTAGAAGTTTCCATAAAACTCCACTTTAGAAATTGTGGAAGTTTCCCAAAAGAACTCAACACTAGAAACTTCCCAACTTGCCTTTTAAAAATATCACTTAAGGTCATTATTATAATAATAAAAACATTATTATAATAATGCAACTCAATGAAAAATAACTAAATAAGAGCTCATGCAATTATTAACCCGATCAATTGTAGGCGGCAACCAATTGCCAGAGCCCCCCATTACACTGCCAAGAGTAGCACTACCAAAAAAGACTTACTAAAAATAGTAAGTTCATAACTGGGACCCCCCAAAACACCCTGTTAGTTCATGAGGGTTGCTACGATGAGCTAACTCCATCAACTGCATAGACACACCAAAAATAGGGACATTACATCGAGAACTAAGAAAAACAAATCAACCAAAGTACTAGCCCCCCAAGAGGCCAACACCTTATAGAATAGAACAGATCTCTAAAAAGGAGACATCCTAAGGGCTATGAAGGCTCCCCAACCCACAATAACTAGGTTTTGATATGGCTCTTGGAATTATACCTGAGTTGTCAAAGGAACCATCAAAAGCAACACCATGCTCCACCTTAATAAAAGGCATCGCAAAAAGGAGACAACGAAGCACTAAGATCATAGAGTCCACACGAGATTCCACCTCAAGAGGAACACCCACTACCTCCCATAGTAAAGTAGCCAAACTAGGGACCAACTGCAGAAGAGGATAGCTCCAAGCCAACAAAAGCGAAGAGAGGGAAGTAAGCATATTAACACACCTCCACTTGAAACACTCACAATTCAAAAGCACCACAATCACTGCAACATAAGAACCATTACCAATTGCATCCATAGAAAGGAAAAGGAGCATCTAAAGAAGACAAGAGAAAAGGAAAGTCGAGAACTTAGTCAAGCCTCCATTCAAAAGATCATCACAACCAACCTTTTTAAATAATCCAACAATGAATTGCTTCTCACCTACTTTCAAATAGTAGGTCCACAAATGGATCCAACGAAGAGGCAAGGAAAGAAAGGGGGCAAACACATCAAAGGCCAACCTTTCAAAGTACTCTTTGAACACAACCAATGTTTACTGCATAGATTAATTGATTAATGCACCCATACAATGAACAAGAACAGCAATAGCAGTACTTCATTTATCATTCGCATATGCCAAGAGATTGCATACAAAGCATAAGATGATTTACAATGATCTCGGATGGGGTATAAATACTTCCTGCCGAACCTTCCCGAAGGGGTCTGTCGCCTACATAACAATACTAATCTACCCGTCGGCTACAAAATCTTTATTGACGACATGAACTTGTCGGCTACAAAATCTTTACCGACGACAACACCTTGTCGGCTACACAATATTTACAAACGACATCATCCCCTCCAAAAGGAAAAGTTGTCTCTAGACGACAATTACAAAATATCCGAGACAAATTAACAAAAAAAATACATTAACTGACTAACTACAACAAGATAGATCTGTTTCTGTCACATCACTTTCACATTCGTCTCGTGCCTGCACCAAATTGGTCTCCAAACCACGTTGCATCTGTAGCCTTTGCTAACGCAATACTGTCTCCTTAATCAAGTTGACCTTGATAGCCACCCATGCTGCTTTTTCTGCTTCCAACTCTTGAATGCCCTGAACCAAGTATCGCTATACTGCCTTCAATTGGATGATCGGCTCCTCTTGAGCTTTTTATGCGTCCACCAAGATAGCTTCACGTCCAACACCTACTCCAAGTGCCTCAAAGTGTAACATCCCTTTGAAAGGTTTGCTCCAGTGCTCTCTCCAACTCTGGCACACTATGCCTGCAGCAGCTCTAGGTCTCATCAACTGGTCATACTTCCCATGACTGATTAATCGCAACGATTGGGGGTCTAGGGGGCAATGCCCCCAGCGGGGTCGAGGGGCAATGCCCCCACGGGTCCTGGGGCATCACGATACAGGGCGAGGTCGACGGGTAACGTCCCTGCTGCCAAGACCAAATCAGCACTCCGAAACCCACACAAAACTACATGGAACACACCATTTTCGTGATTTTTCTGATCCCATACTCATTCTCGCAACCGCTGATGTTTTCCGTTCCCTTTGGCATCAAGCGCTACTCATTTTGAACTGTTCCAATCTATCGTTGTGTTTTTTTTTTTGAAGCTGCTTCCTTTGCTCGTCCGCTGTCTCTGATATTATCTCCTCTAGTTAGATCCGTGCTACAATAATAACTCCATTTTCCTCCAATCACAGTCAATTTTTAATCCCTCATGAATTGCCCAAGGGAGCGCAATCAAAAACCGCATAGGTTATAAAAATCTTCTTCGCGCGACACAAATACAATTTCTTCGTGGACTCCCTACTCTCCCCGGTGGCACACTCGACATGGTTTCTTTTCAGAGAGCGAAGATGTTTACTCTGCGGTGATAAAAATTTGAATGTCCGCGGGAGAATATACACTTCAAGCCGTGGCCATAAAAGACACCCGCAGAAAGGAGGTAGTCCATGGGGGAAAAAAAAAGGTCCGCGGAAGGAGAGGAAGCCCGTGGAAGAGAAGTTGAAGCTGTGGGAAAAAACATCCGCGGAAGGTAGAAAACATCCATGGGGAAATATTCGCAAGGTTCTCTGTAGTAGCACTTGCAAAACATATTGCCTGTGGGGCAGGTGTCCGTGGGACAACCTGCCCGCGGATGCGTCCGCAAGCACTTAACTACTTTTTTTATTATTATTTTTTTTCTATTATTATTATTTTTAAAATACAACAATTCAATTTTCCTTCCACATTTCACCATTCGACGACAACGAAGGAGTCATTCGGGCTTCATCAGTCTGCAATGACGATGGAGACTTCCTGGCATGGTACATCTTTAGCTTCGACTCGTTGACTGCCTGAGGCACTTCTTGTCCGTCCAAGGTCCACAATTTTATTGCTCCATTGTCACCTACCTCCCGGATTTGGTATGGCCTGACCCATTTGACCTTAAACTTTCTTGGTTTGATCTCATTTTGTCTATCATACTTCAATACCAACTGGCCCGACTGAAACCTGTTTAGTTTTAGATGTTTATTGTGCCATGCCTTGCGTCTATTCTATGTCACCTCTGTGGCCTATTGCCTAGAATTTCGTTAGCTACCATCCCTTGCTGTCAATAACTGTATTCTTGATTTTAGAACCTTCACTCTAGATTGTTGAAGTTTTAATTAAGCTTATTCTCTTTGTTTCTTGTGCAGACCGTGCGATGTGTTTTCCTTGCTGCCGGCACCCTTCTAATATATTAGTGGTTCGTCGTAACATTTTCTTTTTGCGCAGTCGTGCGGTGGGATCTTTCTTTTTTCTGGGTTCGTACTGTATGTTCTTCCCCTCAGCTTCAGCCGTAACTGTCTTTCCTTCTTCCGCTTCTCGGACATTCATTTTCCTCTTCTTTCTCACCTTCGTCCACCTTTAACATATTACAGCTCGAAAAGAGTTCGTAGTCCTCTATCTGCCAATGGTAAAGACCGTTGATGGAATCCAAATCATCGTTCGTTGATCCTCCTTCCAACCATAGGACTCCCTCTTGATTTGGTTCCATACACTGCCTCCCTTCATCTTCTTCTTTAGAATCTGATGACAGAGCTTTTTCCCCCACCATTTGGGTGTGTAGATCAATGACGAATTTTCGCCCTTTGCTTCCAAGTGATAAAGTGTTTTTCTTCCAGTCGTATTTAACTTTGGCTTGTATGAGCCATCCCTGGCCTAGAATGGCATCTTATCCTTTCCTCTTCAATGGGATCACGATGAAGTCAAGCAGGAATGGCTGTGTTCCATTCGTCACCGGTTGTGCCATCAGGACACCGAGAGGTTTAAGGCCGTGTTAGTTTGCTGTCAGCAATTGGAATGTAGATGGCCACAACATCGGCTATCCTAGCCTATTCCAGGTATCCTCGGGTAAGACATTCACGCTGGACCCTCTTTTGATGATTGTGTCTGTCAGCACATTTCCAAGAATCCCCATCTCAACAACCACCGGATGACGTCCGGGTGTGAGGGCTAGCAACATTGGGTCTTCTCCATCGGCGGCAATTTCCTTCCCTCTTCCTAATTCTCCTGGTAACTTAGCAGTTGACATGATATTTGTGAGTGTCGATCAGAGCTGAGGCATTGTGAGCAACAGATCACCTATTTTGATGGGTACCTCAGTTTGTAGTATCTGCCGTACAATATTCTATTCCACGTAGTTCCTTGGTGAGGTGCCCGTGTCCTTCAACTGAGATGTCTTTGCCTGTGTTGGTTTCTCAATTTCCTTCCGTACTTCCTCTAGCCTCTTCTTTTCTTCCGCTGGGTCGGGGTATAGTTTTTCTTGTTTCCGTGTGATTCCCAACACCTCCTACTCGTCCATTCCAAGAGTGATCAGATTCACTCCGGACTTCGGGCACTTGGCATCTTCATGATTGCCAGGTCCGCACCATCTGCATAATAATTTTGGTATGTTTTCCATTGTACAATCCTGGGCAAAGTGGCCCGACAAATTACATGCTTGGCATTGAACGATCGACCATCCATTTGCATCGTACTGAATTCAACTTCGGCTGCCATTGTTATTGTTATTGTTATTGTTCGCATTGTTGTTCTGCCCATGTCTATTATTTCTGTACCCTCCAGATGTGGCATCCTCCGTACTTGTGTTCTCGCTTCCTCCGAATGCGGAAGCCTCCTGTCTTAGGAACACTTGTTGAGGTCCTCTGGTTTTCATATTGAAGGGGCACTCTTTTATGGAATGTCCCATGATCTGGCATATCTCGTAGAACTGGTTCTTTGGACAGGATCCCTTTGTGTGACTTTCCGCCTTACATTTCGTGCACCATAGTTCACTTCCCTTCATTTCTTTCTGCATGTTCTTAAATTCCTTCATCATCCGAATAATGTCCTTTTGGAGGGCTTCGACCTTCTTGCTGCTGTTTTCATCATTGTTGCTCTCTTCTTCCGAAGATGACTAGCTCTTTTCTTTCGAAGATGCATCGTCATCTGACTCGGAGGAGCTACTCTTCTTCTTCTTTGTTTTTTGCTCACTTTCCAAGTTCATCGCCTGATTGTATGCTTCAGTGTATGACGACGACAGCACAATCTTCATCTTCTTCTGCAATTTTGGGTGTAGACCTTCAACGAACCATCTTTTTTGTAGCCCATCTGCTGGCTTATTTTCCATTTTATTTATTAAGTTTTTTAATCTCCTGGCATATACTCGGACAGTTTCATTCTTCCCCTGCTTTGTGCTGTATATCTTCGCCACGATCTCACTGTCGTCGCGAAACAAATGAAATTCTATGATAAACTCCTTATTGTTGTCCCAACTGGTTAACTTTTGGAGATTTGTATCAACAAACCAATCAATTGCGACACCCTGTAGGGTTGCTGGAAATTGCCAGACCCATTCGTTTGTATCTGTTATGCCATTTGCCCTCCAAATCGTTTCGCATGTTTTATAGTGTCGGATTGGATTGGCCATACCATCGCCATCAAACTTCGGTAGCTTTTCCTTTGGTCCCACCATCACTATTGGATTTTGTGCGGGCATTGTTCGGTCATGCAACACTGGCGTTGTTTGCTCACACTCCAGCGCTTTGCACTCCTGCACTGTAGCTTCGCACTCCCACACTGATGCTCTGCACTCCCACACCGATGCTCTCTCCAATAGTTGTCTTATCTCCAACAACTGTGTTCTCTACTAAAGAAGGGTCTTCCCGTTCCGGAAGTGTATTGCGGACGAAGAGTTCACTCCACGGTCGTGCTACCTCAGCACTTCGAGCCGTGCGAGTTGATTCCCTTCCTTCTAGATTCTCTTTCCTCGGTGAATACAGGTTCAAAAATTCCTCGGCTTCTTCCACCAATTCCACTTGCTGTTGAGTCTCCAACAATTCTTCAACGCTTCGGTGTCTGTCGGTAATCTTATGAAACCTCCGTCTATGTTCAGCCTGCTGTGCCAAAATTAAATTTCCTTGTGCTTTGTAGATTTTGTCTTTGTCCTTCAGCTTATTCTTATTTTTGTTTAACTGATTCGGCATCAGTTTTCATTCCAACCTTTGTTCTAGGTCTATCGGGCAACGACGCCAAATGTTTACTGCATAGATTAATTGATTAATGCACCCAAAAAATGAACAAGAACAGCAATAGCATTACTTCCTTTATCATTCGCATATGCCAAGAGATTACATACAGAGCATAAGATGATTTACAATGATCCCGGATGGGGTATAAATACTTCTCGCTAAACCTTCCCGAAGGGGTCTGTCGACTACATAACAATACTAATCTACCCGTTGGCTACAAAATCTTTATTGACGACATGAACCTGTCGGCTACAAAATCTTTACCGACGACAACACCCTGTTGGCTACACAATATTTACAGATGACAACCAAAGCCTCCATTGACAAAAGCCCACCTTCTAAAGCCAAAGAACAATGAGAGATGGAAGATACCCACCACATGTAGGAGTAGAGGGCCATATGCACAATAAAGTATTGTCTCTTAAAAATCATAAAACCAACCGCACCCACCCATACCTAGAAAGCAACCTCCAAACAACAATGTTCAAAGAAGTCAAATCAAGAGTGAAAGGAAACGTGAGGAGAAGGGAGGCACAAGAAGGGCCAAAATTGTCAAAGTACCCTCACTTAAGAAAGTCGACACTATTTACCTCCACCCACCCACTATAAAAGAACCCAATCAACCTCGAGAGGAAATCTCCCAAAGGAAATCCATAGTGTAACCATCACTAGAACAAAGACACATGGCGGAAAAACCCCAAAACAAAGAGGGGAAGACAAGGGGTTGAGATCATCAAAGTTCCCTCTTGAAAGAAAAAAAACTCCCCCAATGTCAAAAAACTTTTGAGAACAAGGAGCTTTAACTGTAGCTTGTATTACCATCTCACATTCATGAAAAGTGGTTATAATTCCCTACTTCTGGAAGTCTTTGTACCCTAATGGTAGAGGTTATTCTTATAGAATAGGTTAAACAAATTGGTATGCTTTCAGCTAGCCTTTGAGTTAGTGTTAGTTTATTGGTATCACTGTTTGCAACTTTAGATAGAAGTGTAGTTTGAGGTTTCATCTTGCCCATTACTTGCTCTGCAAGTAAGTGGATTCTTTCTTGAAAGCTAAGAGGAAAGAATATTGGTAACACCCCTTGCAAAAGCTCTCAACTTCTTGTTTAGCTTGAGTTGATCCAAGAAACGGTGAGAAGGGGGAGCCTTCCCTTTAAGGTAGGAGATACTTTGTCTCACATGCTGTGGCTGGTCATCCTATTTTGTGACTGGATTTTACCCAAAACTGTCAGTTGCAAAATATCCACCCAATAATTTTTACGTTGGGCCTTCTATTACTTTTTCAGATTTGGTCCAACCTCTTGAGGTTGTTAGTTGCAAAATTGATTTGTGAAGATTCCTCATCTTGAGACATGCGCCTTATGAGAGGGTCACCCTTCTACTATAGGGGCACAGAGATACGCAGTGTACTTTTGAGACAAACTTCATGGATTTTTACGGATTCGATTGGGTGATTTGTTTGTTTAGTTGGTTGATCCAGGATGATAGGTTGATGATAGGTTGTTAGAAATCCATTACTCCTTCTAGGATCATATTGATATGATGGTTTGGGATCTGGCTATTGACTAGATGAATGTGTGGCATTGTGAGGATTTTGTTATAGTACTACATAATTTGAGACTTGATGCAATTATGATCAAAGTTGTACAACCTAGAGATGCAACAGTACTTCACAAACTAACATGGGATCTAGGGATATGGCTTATGAATGAATTGCATTTAGACACCTTGCTTTGCAGTGTGGTGGGATGTGTTTTGAGATTGGACTATAGAGCGACCTGCAGATTTTTATGGGATCCTGGTATTGATTGCTTGAGGACAAGCAATTTCAAGGAGGGAGGACTATAACTTCCCTTTTTGGGGACATTGGAAATTCACAACTCCAACTTATATAAAATAATTAAAAGGGACTTTAGAGTTAAATTGAAACTATTAAAAAAGTCTTTAAATTAAAAAGAGGGAAAAGGTGAAGAAGGGGAAATAAGACGAAAGATAGAATGAGAATCCGAAGAGTAATTGTTGAGCATTAAAAGAGGAAGTCTCATTCATTTTGAGCATGCTTGGATTATTTCTTTGTTTAGAGTTCTCTTGGAGAAACATTGAGAGAGTTCACATCTTCCATTTTAGACCCGAGGACACAAACCTTCAAGCCATATCTGGTGGATTGGATGCAGCCCCAATTCATCATTGCAATGGATTCAAGACAAAGTTCACGTTGAGCTTATAGGTTTTTTTATGTGTTCCAATCTGACTGGTGTTACCATTTATAAGATTGGTTTTTCTATACGTGCTATTGTATTGCTGAATATTATAATACAATAGAAGTTTTGAGGTTTTTCTATATGAAAAATTGTTCTTATGCTGATTTATACTACAATAACTAGTCTGAAAATTGTATCAAACTCAGTATTTTAACGAACATTTATCAGTTCATTTACTAGTTTATATTATTGGTTTGGTTTGCATTAGTTATCCACTTGTCCTTAAATCTATTTATGAGAAAAATTGGTAGAATATCCATTATGGATATTACATGGAACATAGACTGTAGAAAAGGAATCAGCATCAATATCTAGAGGAGATATTGGAATATTTAAAGACAATAGTATCCTCAGATTGTACCACCAGGGAAGTTTTTGTAATCACTATAGGAACAATTTTTGGAACATTTTCTTCTTAGGGTTTTTCCTTAGTCTTAATGGTCTATATCTTCTCATATTGCTTTCCCCTTCCTTTGTCTAATACCTACTCAAGAGGTGCATTCACAACCCTTTTTACCTTGATCTTAATCTTGGTTCCATATGAAGTTGCATTGTCTTTAGTATTTTCTTTTATTTCAGACTTACGCCAAATTGCCCTTGTATCACTACCTAACCCGACTTTAAGCTTTATTGTTTTAACACCTTGGCTCTTTAACCTAGCATCAGTGTTTGATATAATAGGCTAAAATCTATCATGAATTGAGATTCTCTCCATATGTGAGCACTACGCGGGTGGAATTCAAAGGCTTGCAGTTCTTTGTATTATGAACTCTAGATCAAGAATCCCTTTGTCATCCATCATCCTATCTAGAATTCTGGTCAAGGTCTATAATTTTCTTCATGGTAAGTATGGTATAATTCATCCTCCAAATCTAATCCTCTATGTGAAGATCAATCCAAATGTCATCAAGGCAATGGACATAGGTGAAAGATCTATTGAATTTATCTTTCATCACCTTGTGGTCAAAATCACATCTTGCCTCAAACCTTTTCAATTTGATTTCCTGCAACTTCGTTTCCATGACCTTGGCTCTCACCGAAGTTATCAAGAAATACCTCTCAATTTGCAGGAGCTTATGAGTGGATATGTTAATCCTTGATATATGTTAGGCTAAGTAATAAGCATAAACAACCATCAATTGCCTTTCCAATTCCACAAGAATGATCCTGTTGGTAGGATATCTAGGAAACATATAAGGTTAGTCATCATAAAAACCAACTTTCATATATATTAAGTTAGGGAACTACAGAAAGAAACATCTGTATTCATTTACCTTCTTCCAAGCTGCATTACACATTCTTCTTTTCTCAAGTGCTTTGTCAAATAACCACATAAAATGCCCAAAGAACCGTACTCAATTACATTTTTCCAAACTCCATCAAACATTCTTCTTCTCTTCAAGTGCTTTGTCAAATAAGCATGTAAATGCCCATAGAAAGCATATGATACTATTCTGTAATAAATTTAGCTATGCGTTAGAGTCAGTTGTTGATACTATTCCCATAATAGTACCATCTATTACCCCTAGAAGGAAGACCTGAAAAGGGCCTCAATGCCATTGTATGTACACCAAATAGGAGTTTATATAGAATGTGAGAGTGGTAGGAGTTTGGTGAAAGATGCTCACACAAGACATCACTAATCACCTCAACCTAGAAGATCTACTGTTGGTTGTCTTATTACCATGATGTATCTATACATCCATGTCTCAAAAATATTAGATTCCCTAAGACCTATTCAAGAGGGTAATTATGTCATTGATTTTCTCTTTGAAATCACTACGAAACAACTTGAGTCATTAGGATTGATATGTTCACTCGTCGTGTCTCAGTGGTTGTGCATGCTCTCTGCAGCTTCAATTTTAGTCATTTTTTTCATGTTTCTTGTCATTTCGTTTCCTTTCAATGGTTTTGTCATGCTTCAGTGGTTGTGAATTGTTCTCACTTATAGTTGCAGGAGCTTCTTCAATGGCTTCCTTGTTGTTGCAAGCACTTCATTGCTGGTTGTCCCTGTATCATTCTCTACTCCATTCGGGCCTAGTACTACAACTGATGGTTTGTGCAGTAGCCAATCTGTTTTTTGTTTGTTGTCTATTGCTCGTGTATACGGTCGTGACTATTGGCCTCCTCATTCTGCAGTGGGTTGTCCTACATTTGTTGTGTTTATTGTTTGTTTTTGCTAGTTACGCAGGCTTCCTTTCCGCTTTAGTTTGCACATCTATTCCATTTTCATATGCAATTGTTCATCTTTTGGGTAAGTTAGAGTTCCTATCTTTAGCAGGGCACTTGGACAATTTGGTAGTGGTGTGGAGTTGTGGTAACAATGACAAAGCTTCTAGTTGGGGACTTCGTATTTATGGCAAGTCAAATTATGGTCAGAACTATTTTTAGTATGGGCATCCAGACTCATATGCACAACGATTGACTCATCCATTAGTTGGCTTAGTTTGATGTACTTACTATTTATAGTACGTCATCTAACATTTCCATATCTGGCAAGGCATCTAGATTGGCCTTAGTTGCAATATTGATCCTTGGCATCTTTGTTGATCAGGTATTCAAGCACTCACTAATTATACTAAGTCAAGGTTAGTAGAGATAGACCCTTAGTAAGGCAGTGAGATGTGTAGTGAGTACCATTGTTGACCTGTAGGTATAGACGGGTCAGAGAGATAATGAGTCATTAAGGAGATATTAAAGTTTGTAATGACATTAGTGATTGGTGGCTATATTATGAAGTTATTGTTTAACTTTATAAAGTGACTTTTAAGTGTGGGCCATTATATATATTAAAAGTCACACCTTTATCACATTATAATCTTATGGTTGACAACAAAAGAAAATGTTTAAAAGCTAAGTGATATAAATAAGTTATGGGAAGCGTATTTTTGAATTCTCTTGGAGAATTTTAAAAAGAAATAGATGGGAGAAATGGAATTTGTTCATACTTGTGCATTTTCTTTTGTTGATTTGATTGAGTGTTGGAGACAAGGGTTTGAGTTTCAGGCTTGGAGAATTTGTCAAATTCTTCTGACCTTCAGCACTTTGAGGTGGTGAAACACTCATTGAATTGTGCCAGATGTTGGCTTCATCCAAAGGCCAAGGTTGATAGAATTGGTTGCATAATTTAGAGAGAAGAAGCTATATTATTTTTTGGAATTGTTTGCAGAAGACTTAGGGACTGAATTAATGCAAATCGCTGTGAGCTATGAGACCTGCATTTGGGATTAATGGCAGTAGTTGAGCTCTTTTGAGGCCAAGACATTTATAGAGAAGGTGATGTTAGGGTTTAAGGAGGCCTATTTTGAGTAGAGGTTGCCTATAATTTGTATTTGCAAGCTTAGGCGTTCATAATTGCATTAAGAGGGTTGTGTTTCAGCTTAATATATTCAGCATTTTGGATTTGGAAGCCAGGTTCTTTGTTGACATTCAATAAATTCATTGATGTGCATCTTGGATATTGTAAAATTTTGCAAATAAATTTTTAGCAAATAAAATTTGCCTCAAGTGCATAGTGTGAGCAATTATTTTTCCAGTTCATGCTTGTTATTTCGAATATTGTAAAAAAATTCAAAAAAGCATAAATTCTGAAAAAACTCAAAAAAACATGAAACATTGCAAAATAGTACATTCTATACAAAACATTGTGGTTCTTATAGTGGTATTAGAGCGATCTCCTGCCATCATGCAGGGTTTGGAAATCTTGAGTTCCCATGCATGATTTGTGAGTGATCAACTTTCTTAAAATTATGTCAGTAATGGAAATAATCAAGTGGTTAGTTAAACAGAGAAATCAGATGAAGGCTAGACCATGGGATGCAATGGATGACAAAAAGGATGCCATGTATAGCATGTTTGGGGACTATAACACTCTTCCTCAAAATATTAAGAGAGATTTATCTTTCCACCACTTTATGAACTTCCATCCAAAGCTATACAATATGACTGGTTCAGAAAAGAAACAATATCACACGATAGCTTGTTACTTGTTTGCAAGAAGAGTTGTTTCATGTGTTGACAGGCAAAGAATTTCTGTTGGTAGGAAGGTGAAATTTGGGCAAGAGGTAATCACTCAAAGTTCTGATTTTTATAACTGCAGTCATAATGTTGAGCCCACTCATGAGATAGCAGCTATTCCATATGCGAAAGATGGTTGCATGGAGTTACCCAATGTAGAAACTCAATATTTGGGTGTTAGAAACAAGCTAAATGATGCAGGTGTTAGACACAGTATATCTGATTTTTAAAATCAGATCTGGAAAAAAAATAGAAAACTCAGTGGTTGGTAATAGGCCCTAGGATCAGGGTTTGGAAGGACATGTACCTACCTTGGTAGAAGTAAGTAAATATATTGTCATATCAACAACTTCTACATTACTAGTTGAGCCATCTGTTGAGGTGTTTAATAGTATGTTTGTGGTTGTTGATGTGTGCATCAATGATAGAACACATTTTGTTGATTATGAGATGAGTGATGTAGAGACAACATCATGTTACAATACAAGTCAACACAGAGATGAGGTTCACTTTGTGCATAATCCTTTGTTTGAGATGGATGCATCATTGTCTTGTGACAATATTCTTTTTGTGGTTGATGCTGATCACTGACTTGAGGGAGCTGGGCAAATTTTAGACCATCTGGAGACATAGTTCAGTCTCCTATACCAGTAGTTAGTGATATTCTTATGTCCATAAATTATGATGAGGATGTGGCTTCATCCATTACAGCTATAGGTGTTGCTGATATAGGTGGGATGAGTGCATGTGTTGAGAGCGGTGAAGAACCACACGTTGCACCAAGTTCTCTTGTAGCTATGTCTTTTGTAACTTTTGTTGGTGATGAGTCACATGACAGAGGTTTTATTCAGAGCTACAACAATCAACACTTGATTGAGGTGGGAACTATTCATTGTGACTGCATAGGGAGGAGTACTCATAACTACTTCTCAAATCCACACATCGAGGTTGATGCATCAGTTTGGATTGGTTCCAAGGTTATTACATTCTTTGTGGGATGGGGGGTTTCTTAATACTAATTCTTAAAACCATCCCCATGGGAAGAGATCCAGATTGTGGAAAATCCTTTATTGACTGAAAGGCTTTTGCAAGGGTCATCCATAAATGACATAGTGGTATTAAGAAGATGGAAATGGATAACAAAATGAAGAGTGTGCTTTATGGAACCCATTTTCATTAGTAAATTCATGGTTGTGGATTTATAGGTAATGACATCATCAAGGTTATTATCCTTGAGGCTAACTGAAAAATTCGATTATGAATCAAATATAATAGGGCCATTAGCCATGCTATCACATACAGTACCAAGAAGAGTATCAATGGTTCATAAGTGCCTAGCATCCTTAAGCATCGTTACATTAATTACAGGCAGTCCCTTCCTATAGTGGCCTTCAATACCAATTATAACCCATGACAAGTGCATGTATTGGTATGTTTTATTATCATAAGGAGCCATATGTCAATTTTTAGCAAAGTCTTTTGCAGAAAATAATTGAAGTTTTCCTTTAGAACCATTAGTCACTTTATGCTGAAGTTTAGCTACTTTTCAAAGTTTTTTAGACTGATAATGAGTAATACCCTTTAAACCTCTAACATTGTGATAAATTTCACTTGGACTTTTAATTGGAACTTTAACGACCATAAGGATTTCTATTTGTGTTAAGTTGAGAGTTCAAAGGACAGTCAAAGTCAAACAAATTAGCAGAACTGAAATTTTAATTCAAATTCACAAGTCATCTTCACTTCTAGTTGCCTTGTTGATTGATTGTAATGTTCTTGTTATTTAAGCACGGCTTGCAGGTAGTCTTTAGGTATGCAATTTGGATTATTTTCTTTGCATTGTGAATTCCTACTGGAGTTCTCAATTGTTAGCCATTTTGGAAGTGAAAGACCTTCCCTATTTGGTTTATCTGGTTTCGGTGGGATTTAACCCACACCCTATTTTGTTGCTTGTGACTCTTCGCTCAGATCTGGCAAATTAGAGCACCATCTTTCGGCATATATTGAAAGATTATTCATATTCAAGTTTCTATTATTGTGTCTGATCTACTTGTTTTTTTTTTGTATGAATCAATTTGCATTCATTGTTGCTGCTCAAACACCTAACCGTGTGGCATCTGGACATCCCCGTACAGCTCCCTCATTGCCCATGCGACCTTCATTCTTCCACACATCTTCCACAACACCTCCGTACCTCCCTTGCATCCTCCATCCACTTGTCGTACAGTCTACCTGGTCACCACCCCGTATGCCACCTCTCCATCTCCCCTTGACCATCGTACAACCATTTCTGTTCACCGCATGGTCCTTCCTAAACGCTTTATGGCCAACCTTGCATCTGTACGACAAACTTCATAACACCGTACAAACATCTCATTGTACCGTACGACCCCCATCTCCTTTGCTAATCGCACAACATCCCCCTCCTATCCATATTGCCACCTAGTAGTCCATACGGTCTCTGCCACAACCCCTTTTGGTGATTTTGCCAACTATAGTTGGAAGAAGTTTGTTCTCTGGGAAAGAATTGTAGGGGACAGGAACATTACATTGATAATCATCAATGATAAAGTTTGTATCCACTTTGAAGTTTATGGACCTATTTCAATTCTTAAAATCAAACTAGTTATGCTCATCAATCCTCTTGTAAATCTTTGAAGGTTAAAGAGCAGTTTCAATGTTCATTCATGTGTGTTGCATCTATTGAGTCAAGGAACAATTCTTTTTAAGGCATTGCTAATATTAGCTAGGAACAAGTCACTTGTTCAAGGATCCTCTATAACAAGAAGTTGTTTTCAATTTTCTATAAGAACTTAGCTGCAATTTAATTTACTCTTTGTTAATCTTTGAAAATTGAAATTTAATGCAAAAGTTAAACCATATTAAAGACCATATTCCATGTTATTGGAGTTAGAATTAATATATGTAGTTTAATATGCATATCAAACTTATCAAACACTTGTGCACTATTTCTGAGGAGTGGGCCCACGAAAGAAATGATTTTTTTAGAAAAAGGATTTGAGGTTTTCTTTTAGAAATGTGCTGGGAAAACCATCCCCTTTGAGAATCATTCTTAATTCCTTGTTTCCAAGGTGTTTCCTTTTGTTCTCCAGATTTTGGGGATGGTTAGGGGATGTCTCTAACCTATTTCCCCATCCTTGAGACATCTCGGAAACAAGGACACATCAAAAAGGGTTAGGAATGTGTTATCAGGTAATGCTGGTTATAATCAACATTTTCTCTGTATTTTTCTTGTGTCTATAAAAAATAATGTAATGAAAAAAACAAAGAGTACTTGGCAACTTGAAGAGTACTCCTGAATTTTGTAATCTAGGGTCTTCATTAATAAATATTAATATGATAGTTGGGGTCTCCATCCATAATTCTAATTTCTAACTCATATATTCTACAAATAGACATGTGGTGCATATCCATGTGCAAGGCAAGGAACTCATATAAGTAGGCAAAATGAGGGCTAGTGCAGATTTTTGGGACAATGGTCAAGGGGTTAATAATCCTCCTAACCTGAAATTTCTAAGTTTTACTTGAACCCATCATTCCATAAGAAGATTATAAGAGAATTCCATTAGTTGCATTTTGGTATAGAATCTAGATTATGACGATCAGAATTATGGCATAAGTAAACTTATTCTTGCTAAATATTTCTTCATTGGTATTTTGTTGGATTTGTATAACTTGAATTATGTGAGATAAACTTAAACTCTTACAAGGCTTTTTCACTTCCATTTGTAGCTTTTGAAATTGACATGATCAGATTGATTCCTTTTTTTCTTAATTTAAGAAATATTTTGTAAAATCATGACAAGTCCAATGTTTTACGTGATCAGGAAATTAACAATACAATTTGATTAAATGTGAGTTTTTTGGACTTGTTTTTAGGTTGACAGGAAGGGCCATTGTAGAGTTTACAGTCGAGAAGGCTGACAATTCAATGTTTTCTATGTCAACTACTGGTGGAAATGGAAAAACAGCTACCATCAAGGTCAGCATAGTTACCATTCTGGAGTCATCATCTATGTAAAAGTTATTGAACTATTTCATAAAGAATGATTGAAGCACCAAATTATTCATTTGATTTGTTTTATACATGTATTTTTTTTGAAAAAATAAAAAATTGTCTTAGATGCATGTTTTGAAACTACATTATCAGCCTCGTCCATAAGAGGAATTTGAATGCATCTCTTGAGATGTACTTCAAATAAATAATTTTGTCTGAAAATTACAAAATATTCATAATTATTTTGTATAGAATACATTCCTTTCTCATACTGTTCCTTGTATGGATATGTACACAAAGATGGGGGTTCAAATAGTCGCCAAACATTCATATTTTACCAAAATGCACTTGCTGTCTATAATTTATAACACACATGACAAAAGTTATAACATACTTGCATTAAGTCTTTACAACTTGAAACGTGAACACATCATAATATGTGTGCTAGTTTGAATCAATAACATTGTGCCCTTAGGATTAGAATGAGTTTGAACATACCAACCTTAAGAGTTGGACATGCAAATGTGGTGCCCAAATTGGTGTTTTTTAGAATACATACAAATAATGAGTATGTTGTTCATCATGTTGGTGTATTTTAGGACATTATTATGGAAAACACCAGTATGACATTAAGCTTTGGCTCAACTTTCTAGCTATATTTTAGAAATCCAAATATAATAAATCTAAGTAGTTATTCATGTTTTACAAAATTAGGAAAGTGGGATAAAGAATACATTAATTGAATAAACTATTAGCATTTATTTAATTAATAATAAGAAGATGGTTGAGAAGGTTAATAAATATCCACTCTTGTTTAATTAATGTTGTAATGGGTAAATTGAGTTTGGTAAGGTGATAGTTTTAGGTGTCGATGGGGGCGTGACATTTGATCAATTATCTTTAGATCTCTTGTTATGTGATAGATGTGAGTTTTAATAATAAGAAATAATCTTAGCCACTAGTCTAGCTAATATTTTCATGGTGAACTTGTCATACTAAAGCTTGCATTACATGCAATTAAGGCAGTTCTTGATGAGAACACAATTATACTAAGAGAGGAGATGAGGCAATGAATCACTATAGTAACAATTTTTTTCAGTTTAAACTTTATCAATGAAAATAAGCTCTTTTACTCAAATTTGATGATTATGCACATGTAATGAATACAATAACACAATATTTACCTGGGACCCATTTTAGGTGAAACCCATAGGAATTACCTAGTTATAAATTAATCTTTTACCTTAATCATACAATTAGCATATTAATTACAGTTTCTAGTGGATTGTTGTCTAACACAAGCATTGCTATTAACCACACCTTCTCTTCAATCGAACAAATCACCGACTTGTTATTGTCTTCAATATTGATCACTCTCCAAAACTCAACATGGTATTCTAATGACATGTTTTTCCATACTTCTTGGTCATTGGTCAAAACTTAACATAATAATGACCTTGTTTTTATACTTGTTCATGAATGATGACTTCTAAACAATAATGACAGTATTTGTCAATCCTGTCCATTTGTCTTCTCACCTTTGGTATATATTATAATTTCCATTTCCTCTGAAATCAATACAATATTCCAATATTCCTGGAGTATAAATAACAATTATTTATTTTCATACAATATTTTGTAACAATATAAATGTCATTTTGTATTAAGCTTCCTAATAATAATTTTAAATCCTGTGTATTGCTAAAATTGTTGTTCAATGAATTCCGACTTCTAATGTCAAATTGTCATTTGTTAAGAACAATTTGGTGATTTAAGCTTTGTAGTATGATCATTTGAAGATAAAGACTAGTTACTTTGTGTACTATCCTTCCATGCTTAATGTCTATGTTCGAAATTCATTCTTGTTTCGCTAGAGATCTCAATCATGGTTCTAATTTAAAATTGGATGCATTGTTTAGTCAAATCAAATTCTTTCCAATAGTAGAAAGAATTTTGTACAAAATCCCCCTCGTCTAGTGTAATGTTATTGAATCATCTTATGCCTTGGATTGAGAAACAAAAGAATAGTATTTAATTTCAACTTTTTTGTATTGCCAAATTCTTTAGATTCTAGTTGAAACGGACCTTCCCTTAAATGATTTGAATTTTGAAGAAGAGTTTATTGCACAGTGTTTCATTTTGTGCCACTTCAAAATATGTGAATTAAAATTCCAACACCATATGCTCTTAATTATATTTATGTAAGAGACATGTGTTAAATTTATGAACCAGAATACAAGAACACATTATGCAGAAATGCAAAAGAGAAGACACAAATGTTTATCTTGGGAAAAACCCTCCTACTTGAGGGAAACAACCTAGCCCACCAAAGATAATTCCTTTATTTAGATTCTCCCTCTACCACACAAGCTCCCTCTGAATCTAATTTCCGCAGCTGGATAGTCTCCCTCTGAATGTTATTTCTTCCTCTTCGAGGAAACTAATTACAATGACAATCAATATAGGTTCTTCCTCTTTCATGAAGTTTTGTCACCATTTCAATCCCATGGCCGGAAGCAGTATCCCCCATATTGATTTCTACAGCCTGCATGTAATTTCTCATCATTTCGTTGCTTCTCAATTTGTCCTGGAAGCATTTTTAGAGAGATTATACATAATTCATAAAATCTAAATATTCATGAAGAGAAATATATAGATCAATGCTAAAAGAATACGCTATTCTGAGAGTTATAACATGAATTAATATTAACTACATAAAATTCATGATCAATTGAAGGATGTATAAAAATAGACTTATCTCAAGATTGTCTAATTTTCCGCACAATCCACCAATTGATCTTTCGTCATCACGCAGTTATAGTGCAGGCAGATAATGCAAATTCGAACATGAACACAGCTGTTATCGTCAAAGACATGAATGTCAAACATGAAAGCATAGATGGGCATGACTGCATCCTCTTTGTTGGTGAAAAAACAATGAAAGCTTTGGACAAAGATGCATGGGAAGCCTCAAAATTTGAGATAGTAACTCTCATAGAAAACATAGAACAACATATTTAACACCCATAAGTCATCAAGATCCTTCTAGAATCCAAATGCCTATTGTGGTTTAAGATCTTTTCTCAGGCCCGCTCTAATACCATGTTAAATTTATGAAACAGAATACAAGAGCATAATATGCAGAAATACAATAAGATAAGACACAAATATTTATCCTGGGTAAAACCCTCCCGCTTGAGGGAAACAACCCAGCCCACCAAAGATGATTCCTTTATTTAGATTCTCAAAACAAATACAAAAACTCTTGCTTATGATTGATGCCTTCAAAACAAGTCAATCAATAAGCCTGCTTAATTCTCAAGTCTCTAACACACTCTAAAATGACAGATCTCTCTCATAAATAACAACTGCTGCAACAGAAGAATAATATTCTCTAGGACAACATCTAGATCAATCCAACTGAATAATATATAAAACAGAAAACTCAAAATACAAATGTTGATGCCAAGTCACCTCACACCCACTGCAGGAATGTTGATAAAATCACAGTAACTATTTCAATACCTTATTCAATTGACTCTAAAGAATACAAGGAGACTCCATAAAGTCATATGAAGAGACATGACGGTTACACTTGAAACTGACATCTTCAATGCATACGCAAATAGAGAGCGGAGAACCACATCAGTTATACAAATGAAACATCATCATCTTTTTGATACCATGTCAAGCAACACACCAATGAAAAGATACAAATAATATATGTTAAAGAAATCTCTCCCTGAGAAATATAAAGGATGCCATGAACAGAAAGCTGAAGACTTAATACGAAGAAAGCCAACCATATAAATGTTACTAAAATAACTGATATCATTAAAGAGAGGAAGGAGGACACGAAGACGTTTCCTCATAGCCATGATACTTTTTGATTGTTATTACACACGGAGAGTATGTAATGAACTGATCGAGCTCAATAAGGATTATGATATAGCTGATTGGAGGAAGATCTGATGAATTACAGAACAGCAGCAAGGTAGATGAATCTCAGACAAACTCACAGCAACCAGAACAGGTAGATAGGTTCTCTTGCTGCTACCAAAAAAATTCAAGAACATGAAATCAAGAAAACCTTTTTTTTTTCTTTCTATATGTAGATATAAAGTGGATATTATTCTCCATATTCAAATTATGTTACAAGAAATTTGTGCTTTAGAAGGATCAATCTATTTCAAGATACAAATTATGATCATTCCATATTAACAATCTTCTTTAATGGTTAATTCTTATAAAAAATGAAAAATGTAAGTAGTGTGCTAGGTCAGTCTGGACTCTGTTTAGAGGAAAATCGGAAACCAATGTTATATATTTGAGTGCGCTCAACTAAGAATCTGGATTGTGAAATTTTAGAATTCATATTCTAGAAGTTTGGAAAAAGCATTTTCAATTATGTTGAATTTAAGTTTTAATTTTTTTGAGTCATTTTAATTTTAGATATTAGAAATTATTAATTATTTCTTGATGCAATTCTATTCCTCAATAGGTCGTCCTTGATGGTTATTCGGCTCCTCTTACAGCAGGGAACTTTGCAAAACTGGTAAGCTTGAATAATTTTTTCATTTTAATAGTTCTACCTGCACTAGTCAAGGATCACAATAAAAATTTAAATGCTTAAATTTGTATCCTTCAAACATCCATCTTCATACATATGCAAGTTCATTCATGAATCCATATACAAACACATTAAAGAATGTGCATAATAACATCTAAATATATATGAATTCTTCTAAGAAATGCTTGACTATTTATATTAACATGTTAAAATTTAGAATATTAAACACCCATGAATGTTTTGGCATTATTTGAAATGTGATTTAGAATGAAATAGATTTTAGTCATTCTTTTACAATTTTGAAGGTAATAGATGGGGCATATGATGGAGTTAAGTTAAAATCTACTGAACAAGCAATACTATCAGACACTGAGGGAAATGGAGTTGGTTTTAGCTTACCAATAGAGATAATGCCTGCTGGTGGATTTGAACCATTCTATAGGACAACATTAAATGTCCAGGTATGTATGAGTTATGCAATGACCAATTGGAAAGTTCTTTTATATTTGCGAGCTATAATTAGAAGTTTTTCCTACATTAAACAAGTAGATTATTTCCAAGCATGCATATTGTTAGCCTATGAACATTTCATCAGTTGGGAAAATAATTCAGGAAATTGTCTTCTTGTGGTTACACCTGAATTGAATCTATTCATGAAAACCATATACATTTGATAAAATGCTATTATATAAGTTAAATAACATTTTTTTAGATCAAACTGTAGCCAAAAATAATCTACTTTTTCTCCTAAATTGAAAAATAACTTAAGTAATAAAGCTATGCAAAATTTTTTCTGAAGAACTGTGTTTGTGGAATACCAAGTGAAATAGAATGCCAAAAGTGAATCAAATAAGCCAACCTTCTAAGCTGAAATTTGAAACAATTGAGTAAAGTGAATGCCTAAATATAAAATAAACAATACATCTAAATATATACTAATGAATGATTATGTTGTGATATGTTTACTATTAATGAGAAGACTATTAGAAGTAACTAACAATAAGGAAACAAGTCATATCAGGCTGCCCATTGAATTTATTCTTTATAAATCAATGCAAATTGACAACAGTGAGACAGGCAGTCCAGGAAATTCATTTTGTGATGGACTCCTACACCATATGACAATAACCTACCAAATGTACTTTCAATGTCTTCTTTCCCATAAAAAAACAATCTTCAGTAAAAAGTTAGGAACAGCTTACAAAATCCATAGAATGTGTTGGAAACCTTGGTATAGAGAATACAAGGAGAGCCAAGGCATGTACTTCCAATGCCAATAATAACAGATATGTATGTGTGTTTAAATATTATCCTTTGCAATGTAATATTTATGTTTCCTATTTCAGTGTATCAATTGGAGGAACCTACATGTTCCAATCGTTATCATGTAATGTCCCATTCTGTGTAGTTTCTCTATGAGGACTTTGTAGCCTATTTAATTATCTTAGGTGTTTACTGTATTGGGTAAAGAAAATAATGCATACAAATAATAGAACAATAGATGAGAACAAAATAGTAGATAGGAATAGCAGAATTATATTTGCATACACCAAGATATTACATTATGCTTCAGATGCTATGAGATCAGATGATTACAATGATCTTGAAGGGGGATATAAATACTATCCGAGGAACCTTCCTGAAGGTAATTTGTCAGCCACATACAATATGTCGGCTACTATAATAGAACATTCCCGATACACACCCTGTCGGCTGATACCGACGACATACATCTCGATACAGACGGAGTACATCCTGATACACTGACGGGATGCATCCGATACACTAACGGGATGCTCCTGACACACTAACGGGATACATCCTGATACACTAATGGGATGCACCCGATACACTAACAGGATGCTCCCGACACACTAATGGGGTGCACCCGATACACTATTTCCTGACGACATCATCCCCCCCAAAAAGAAAAGTCATCTTCCGATGACTACACAACAAAAAACCCAACAACTAACTACATTATTCATAAAGCAAAACAACATGGACTTATACATCATGAACCCGAAGGATGTGTATCCAACTGCGAAGACCGGTTGCGTCGAAGCTAGTACACTTGATCTATCCAGACTTTCAAATCCGCTCTGATGTGCGAGTTCTCTTCCACTACTTCCTTCAGCATCAATGCAACCTCTTGACACTCAGCTTCTTCCCCGACCATTTGAGTGTGTAGATCGATGACGTACTTTCGGCCTTTGCTTTCAAGTGATAAAGTATTTTTCTTCCAAACGTGCTTTGCCTTGGCTTGTATCAGCCACCCCCGACCCAGAATAGCATTGTATCCTTTCCGCTTCAGTGGGATCACGGCAAAGTCCAACAGGAACGGTTGTCTTCCAATCGTCACTGGTTGTGTTGTCAGTACTCCCAATGACTTGATTCCATGTTGATCAGTTGTTAGCAACTGGAAGGTAGGTGGCCACAATGTTGGCTGTCCCAACTTTTTCTAGGTATCCTCTGGCAGCACATTGACACCAGACCCTCCGTCCACGATCGTGTCTGTTAGCATAGTCCCGAGAATGCCCATTTCGACAATCGTCGGATAGCGTCTAGATGAAAGAGCTAACAGCATCGGGTCTTCCGCACTTGCGCCCCCTTGTTTCTCCTTTTCTTGCTCTATTAGTTGCGTAGCAATCAGAGCTATATTCGTGAGTGCCGTACGAAGTTGAGGCATAGTGAGAAACAGATCATTTATCCTGACGGGTACCTCGGCTTGCAATATTTACCGTACAATGTTTTGTTTTGTGCAGTTCCGTACAGAGGTACCAGGCGTGTCCTTCAGGTGTGCCATTTCTACTTGCGTTGCTCTCTGGATCTCTACCCGTGCTTCCTCCAGTCTCTTGTTTTCCTCCTCGTATCAGGGTATAGCTTAGCCTGTTTCCGAGTGATTGCCAAAACTTCTTCCTTGTCTGTCTCGATAGTAATCAAGTTTACTCCAGACTTTGGGCACTTAGCATCGTTATGATTGCCAGGTCCACACCATCGGCATAGCAACTTTAGTGTGTTGCCGTTGTGCACTCTCGGGCGAAGTGACCCCACAGATTGCATACGCGGCATTGGACTATCAGCTGGCCATTCCATTATACTGGATTCAACTCCTCCTGCCATTATTGTTGTTGCCGCTATTGTTGTTGTTTTGACTGCGCCGATTATTTCTGTATCCTCCCAACATGGCACCCTCCATACTGTTGTTCCCGCTCCTTCCAGACGCAGACACTTCCTGTGTCAAGAACACTTGTTGCGGTGTTCTTGTTTTCAGGTTGAAAGGGCATTCCTTTATCGAATGTCCCATAATCTGGCAAATTTCACAGAATTGATCTTTCGAGCAACATCCCTTCGTATGGCCTTCTTTCTTGCACTCCGTGCACCATAACTCACTGCCCTTAGTCTCCTTGTTCATGTCCTTGAATTCCTTTATCATCTGAATCATGTCCTAAAGGGCATGGACCTTCTTGCTACTGTCCTCATCATTGCTGCTATCTTCTCTTGAAGACGCGTCGTCATTTGAATCGGACGAGCTGCTCTTCCTCTTCTTCTTTGTCTTCTGCTCACTTTCGAGGTTCATTGCACGATTGTACGCGTCAGTGTATGTCGATGGTGACACGATCTTCATCTTCTTTCGCAGCTTCGGGTGAAGGCCTTCAATGAACCATCTTTCCTGTAACCCATCAACGGGCTTATTTTCCATCTTATTGATCAAGTCCTTCAACTTCCTCGCTAAGACTCAGAGTGTTTCATTCTTCCCCTACTTAGTATTGAATATCTCCGCTACAATTTCATTATCGTCGCGCAAGAGTTGAAATTTTGCGATAAACTCTTTTTTAATGTTATCCCAACTATTTAACTTTTGTGGATCGGTATCAATAAACCAATCAATTGCCACCCCCCGTAGGGTTATCGAAAATTGCCTCATCCATTCGTTTGTATCTATTACGCCATTGGCCTTTCAAATCGTTTCACAGGTTCTACAATGTCGGATGGGATCAGCTGCTCCATCACCATCAAATTTAGGTAACTTCTCCTTTGGTCCTGCCATCTTGACGCTCACGCTTGGTATCCCAACGCTCACACTTGGTATCTCGGAAGCTGTGCTGTTTGGTGGAGAAGGGTCTCCGTTAAGCGAATTTGTTCCTTCTGGAAGTGGATCCCGGACAAAGAGTTCACTCCACACTCTTGCTCCTTCAGCACTCCGAGCCGTGCGAGTCGATTCTCTTCCGTTTGGATTGTCTTCCCTTGGCAAACACCAATTCAAAAACTCCTCCCTTGCCTCTTCCACCAACTCTACCCGCTGTCGAGTCTCCTCCAACAATGCTTATGTGCTTCTGCGTCCGTTGGCAGCAATCTTTTGAAACCTCCTTCTGCATTCAGCTTGCGCACCAAAATTAGATTTCCTTGTGCTGTGTGTATTTTGTCCTTTTCCTTCAGCTTGTTCTTATTCTTGTTCAGCTGATTTGACATTACTCTTCATTTGCCTGCCGTTCCAAGTCCATTTGGGCAACGGCGCCAAATGTTTACTGTACTGGGTAAAGAAAATAATGCATACAGATAATAGAACAATAGATGAGAACATAATAGAAGATAGGAATAGCAGAATTATATTCGCATATGCCAAGATATTACTTAATCAGAAAACAATTCCCATTAGAGGGTTGAGTGATTTGAAGGGAATCTCTTCCAAAGAAGTGGTAACAGGTCATATAGGGTAGTCTACATAATATTACTTCATATTTCAATGTGCATTTCATATATTCTTTATTTTTCTTATTTATATTAACAATCTGATGCAAGGTTCTTCGTAAATACAGATTTAGATAACGGTACATTACAGTGGTATCAGAGCATAATTCTGCCACCCTGTGGATAAAGGCTTATGTGTCATGTCCCCAATTTCTGCCCTTCCTTAGTGACAACATTTCTAGCAAGGTTGGTCTATTATCTGGTTCCCATAGGCTAGTAGAGCATAGAGGGAACCAACCCAAAGGCTTTGAGAGTCATGCATGAGCTTCCCAAGTAGTTTGGAGCAGTAGACAACAGTTTCCTACAATTTAGGAGGGATTCCTAATTTGTAGGGATTGACTAGGAGTGGTCTAGGAGGCATTTGGAGACCTCGGCGAATGTTTTGAAGACTTAGAGTGCATCTCCTATTTTTTAGGAGGAACTCCCAGTTTAGTGACAGTTCTCTCAGAGGTGCACGCAGTAGGGGAGTCATTGGAAATCATAGGAAAATATAGTTTATTAATTTAAAAACTACAGCAGATCAGCAAGGGCATCTATTATGGATCTTTCATTATGCAAACTTACGAGAGAAGAACAAAGACAACAATGAATGATTTAGCAAACAAACTAAGGTCATATATGGAGCAAAACAACCAAACAAATCAAACTCTATTAAACCAAATGGAGAAATCAAACCAGGCTCTCCTGCAAGCCTTACAGAACATGGGAAATTCAATTAATAATTTAAAAAATCAACTAAACATGGGGATAGAAACTAGTTCAATCCATTTAGAAAATAATAATATAGCTTCAAGTTCAAGTCTTCCCCAACCAACATTCATACGTAGAAGAACAAACCAAGAGAAGAGGAAGTGGTAGAGCAGCCCTTAACTAGTATAGAAGATATTGTAAGAGCATATGCAGCCTTGGAACCTCACGTTCAAGAAGTAGTCTCGTTTAGGGAATTTTGTGCAGATAAAAGAAGAGAAATTCCTGGAGGATACATAAATGAAGAACTTAAATGCAAAGTAAGTAAGGTCACAATTCCAACCTTTAATAGATCAGGGGAAATTGTCAGCTCATTAGTGGGGTTGCCGGTTCGTGGTTCGGTTCTGGGTTCGGGTTCGAGAACCGGTTCACTGGTTCGACGAAATTTTGGAAAGGGGTTTGGGTTCGTTTGGGTTCGTTAGTAGAAAAACATGTAAAAATTATATATATATATATATATATATATATATATATATATATATATATATATATATATATATATATATATATATATATATACATTTTTATGAAGCATGAGTTAAAATTAGAATGTAGCATAGTACCATAAACACATTTAAAACTTTAAAACAGCATAAACAATAACATATCAATGTATCATGGTGAGCATACCATCATATAGTAACATAGTTCAATCAACTTCAACATCAAAGATGAAAGATTCAAAACATTTAAAATGGTGTCATTGTTTCACGTTCAAGTGTCATTGTTTCACGTTCAATGTTTAACAGTAACTAATAGAATGAAAATCTATTAAAATTCTGAATTTCTAGTTCTAAGTTCTTCATTCTTCATCTTCATCTTCTTCATATTCATCTTCTTCTTCTTCATCTTCTTCTTCATCTCCTCCTTCGCCTATGCTATTACTTGCACCAAGGCCAATGGGATCAGCAGCAGAATCAACAATGGTATTGACATCAAAGTCATCAAAATCATCAATTGTAAGCGCAGCAGTGGAAGCATCCAAGTCCGCAATCTCTGCATCTACATCCCACTTCTTTGTCTCCCCTTCTTTGTATTCTTGACTCTTGTGCGAAAGAAGGCGCAAGTTGTTATGCACAAATACCAGGTTCTCAGCTCTTTTTGATTGCAACCTATTGCGCTTCACTGAGTGGATGAAAGAATAGGTGCTCCAATTTCTTTCTGATGCAGAAGAACTAGCAACCTATAAAGACAACATAAGGTAGGCAATTAAAAAGGAATTAATTCAATCTTATTAAAAAATTCTTTTGAAGATAAAGTGAGCTAATTAAAAAATAAAATAAAACTTACTTGTGATATAACTTTGATTGCAAGGGGCTGCAATGTTTGGAATTTTTGGCCATGGAGGTACCACCAACCATGAGCATGCTTCTTGAACCGATGACGAAGAGCATCATTACTTAGACCTGTAGCATTGACAAATGCTATGAACTCATCCATGATTAGATCTCTTATATCATCATCAGGAAATATTCTTCTAAATGTTGCCTGGTACCCCTTAGACACTTCCATATCTCTATATGGTGGCAACCTTCCTGGTAGATCACAATATTGTGAGCTATAGTATTTGGGGGTCAAGGCATAGGCAAGCAAATGTAATGGAGTGGTCATTTTGTTCCATCTTTCATTAATAATTTTTTGCACTTGTTTGGAAAAGGTCTCTTGCGGATCTTGCTCCTGCTCATTTATAACTTGCCTGATCTTCTCAATCATTGAGTCTATGCCATCATAGATCTCTCCAAGGCAAGGCCTATCCATGTCAGTGTACCTAAGCATGCTCATAATGGGCTCGGTGATCTTGAGGAGATATTCCACACGTTCCCACCATGAGTCAGCCAATAGCCTATCCTTTATTTTGTTTGCCCTTTCAGTGTTCTTTTGCTTCCATACACCCCAATTGTTGCTGATTACCATACCTTGAAGTGCATCTTTCACTTGCACAAGTCGTCTTAAGACAATTATATGTGATGCAAAACGGGTCTCAGCAACTTGTGACATAAATTAGAGCAAAAAACAACTATTAGATACATATTTTAGAAAACTAAGAAAAGTATACACATTGGCAATTGCACAAGTAAAATATGAAAAATCAGAAATTGTCAAATATTAAAAATTAAATTACTAATTTGAGTTCAAGTTCATTTACCTTCAATAGCTCCAATTTTGAGTAGTTCCTGAAAAGAGATTGAGTCATGTGGTGGTTTGTGACAAACATTTGTATGTCCTCAGCCTCTTCATACATTGTTTTGATCCACTCAATTTGGTTCCCAATCTTTTTTAGCATAAGATTGAGTGAATGGACTGCACAAGGTGTCCAAAAGATATGTGGATATCGTGATTCAACCAACAAACCTGCTGCTCTACAATTCTTTGCGTTGTCCGTTATGACTTGGACAACGTTTCTTGCTCCCACTTGTTCAATGGCCTCAATTAAGATATCAGCAATAAATGGCCCATCTTTTACTTTGCCCTCACAATCCACCGCTTTCAGAAACATTGCCCCTTTAGGGGACACCGCAAGGACATTGATCAAGGGACGGTTCCTAGAATCCTTCCAGCCATCTGAAACAATTGTCACCCCTGTCTCAACCCATGAGTCCCTTATGGGCTTCAATTGATTTTCAACCCGTTGGACCTCATCATTCAACAAGGTGGTGCGAACTTTCTCATACCTAGGGCCACAATACCCTTTTGGAGCTTCATTGGCACCCCTCAACATGTCCTTCCAAAACGGAGAGCGGACAACATTAAAAGACAACCCATTTGTATAGAGGCATCTTCCCACCTTAATGTCAGCAATTTCCCGAGCCTTGTTTTGAAAAGAAGTTTCTATTGGCCCCTTTCTTTTGTGTACAATGGGGATAGATTCAGTGTCAGTGTCCATTGTAGTATTGAAGAAGGGGTGGTCTTGTACAATAACATCTGAGGGGGCCTGCATTCCCTTAGCTTTTTTACTTTTATTGCTACTACTACCGAGTTCTATTGCCCTGCGTCCTTCTCTCTCTTCTGCTGCCTCATGCTCTTTAATATATTTTAACACGGTGTGATTTGGAATAGGGACACCATTTTTGCTAGGGCATTTCTTGACTCCTCTTCCAGCATAACCACATAGATGGCCTACCACATGATAATAAGAACTATTTCTTTCTACATCACATCCTCGACATCTCCAACGAAATGCACCACCTCCTGGAATGGGTTTTATAATGTCTACATACTTCCATAGAGGAGAATCGGAGTTGGTTTCCATTCTTTGTTCGGTGTTGCCTATTGATGAAGAGGTAGATGACATTAATTTCGAACCTTTCCCTATGGCAAGAAATTACTAATTAGATATATGTTCATAATCTATATGCAAGAAAATGATGAATTTTGAAATAATGGAAAAGATTCAAGAACTTAGAACATATGAAGATTGAAAGAGAAATGAATTTTTTTTGGAAAAACTAGAACAAAACAATAGTAAATAGAATAAGATCTTACCTGTTGGTCCTTTTCCAGCCATTGCAAGTTTGCAAATGTGTATAAATGATGCACAAACACTTCAAGAACACCAACAAGTATTGCTTCAAACTCCTCCTTGCACAATCGGATGCTTGCTCAAAAACTTATGTGCTCTCCTTCAAGGCAAAACAACCTATTTAGAAACATCAAATGACTATGAGAGAGCAAAAAACCAATTCATAACACCTTTTTAGGGTACGTGGACTCCAAAAATTATAAAAAAATGCAAATAAGTCACTTTATTTCCGCGTCCGTGGGCGGGTTCTTGGTTGGGTTCGAACCTGGTTCGATTTTCCCAGCCTGGTCTACTCGGGTTCGAACCATGGTTCGAACCAGTTCGAACCAGGATTCGAAAATCGAACCCTGGTCGAACCTTGGTCGAACCGGACCAGAATCTCGAACCGGTTCGAACCAGTTCGAGGTCCCGAGGGGGGGGAGGGGTACCCGTGTAACTTAGGAAAAACTTAATACATTCTTCATCCTAAATCCTATGACAAAGGAAGAGGCACTCCAATTTGCCATAATCCTTTTGGGAGGAGCAGCACATGATTGGTGGACACAAGGATGTATCTTACTAGGTCATAAAGATGTGAAAACTTTCGAAGAGTTCTCCCAAAAGCTCATAAACCAATTTGATGAGAAAGATACCGAATGGTACTTCCAATAGTTGACACATCTTAAGCAAACAAGAACCCTACAAGAGTATATAAAGAAATTTCAAGAAATTTCAGTCATGCTCTCTGATCTATCCCAAAAGAGGCTCACCCGAATGTTTCTAGAAGGTCTCAAAGAATCCACAAAGATGTTGGTAAAACCCCACGAACCACAAAATTTGGAAGAAGCCATAAGGAAAACCAAAATGGTCGAATCTAATAATAAGGAGAGATTCCATAATTTTCCCTCCAAAACTTTCCACCGAAGTGAAGAAATCAGCAAGGAAAACCAAAATAAATCATGTTACTTATGCCACAAGCCTTGGAGCTTTGGACACAAATGCCCTCAATGAGAAGAACTAATTCAGAAATATTTGTGCTTTAAATGTAGGGAACCTTGAGGACAGTGTCACCGATGTAAAAGAGGACAAGTAAATCAATTTGAAGAAACAAGTAAAAGAATCAGAATAGAGGAATTAGAACAAGAAACCTTGGCACTCATATCTCAAGACGAGAATAGACCTTTCCGAATCAAAGGTGTGCTTAAGGGACAAAAGGTGATTGCACTTGTGGATACAGAAGCTTCTCATGATTTTATCAGCAAACACTTGGTTAAAAAAAAATAAGGTTAAAAACTCAAGATTTTGAAGAATTTAGAGTCAAGTTGGCTAATGGCACATTAGATCATTGCAAAAAGATAGTTACACAAGTAGAAATCACCACAAATGGATATGTAATTAAAAGGAACCTTTGTGTAGCAAACATACAAAATGATATCATCTTAGGGATGCCTTGCATCAACTCCCTAGGACGTTTCACCATGGATGGGCCAAATCTGGAAATATGCTTCAAACATGAGGGGAAAGACATAATGCTAAGAGGCATGACTGATGAATCAGCAAGGGCAGTATCTTGTAATAAAATGGAGAAAATCTTAAAACATGATCAAGGAGAAATGATAGCTCTATGTATGATCTTCGATAATAACCCCACTAAAGAAAAAACATTCCACCTAGAGATTTGTAATAACCCCAACAGGTTATAACTTCAAACACCAAAAATCTTTATAGTTCAGTGGTTTGACATTTCGTCAAACACTTTGCAAGCAAGCTCTGATACCACTGTAATGGTCCTGCTCAAATCCGACCTTAGAATGCTGATTGAAGGCTTGAAGAATTTTGTCAAACACTTTGCATACAAGGTGTCATATGACGGATATAACTTTTCAGATTGCTGCAATGACTCTTGTTTTGATTTGCATCAAAGAGAATGCTTACAAAAAAGACTCCAGATTGTCTAAACAATGACCTAACATGAATGTGCAACTAATTTTGACAATATTCAATACAAATATGTGACTTAACTACTTGCAAAATGCAGCTACAACAACTAGTAATTATGACAAATACTTTGGATGCAACCTAAGAAGGCATTAATGCACTTACAACCAACTGTCATTACTATAAACACTTAGTATGCAAAATTATAACATTATTTATGCCAAAAAGAGAACTTACAGCCAATTGATATTTTGTCAAACAATTGGAATGCAAACTAATAAGCTGATCATCAACTCTAGGGTTGCAATATAGATAGTCTAAAAATTACAACACTCTTTCAATTGCAAAATCCTAGCCTTCGTTTGATACCAATAATGCCAAATGGCAAACAAAGACAAGTACAATGTAAAATAGTGAAGTGCTGAAGCTATATTTTGTACTCAGTTGAAAACCTACATTTCTTAGGAAATATGCCAAATGAGAAGTGAAGAACCTGATTGTAGATGGTTGCAATAATTTTCTTCAATGCTGCCCCTTCTGCTTTGCTTTTTTTCGATCTGCTTTTTCCACTTGCTTTTTCCGGATTTGCTTTTTCGAACTGCTTTTTTCAGATCTGCTGTTTTGAACTGCTTTTTCGGATCCGCTTTTCATACTGCTTTTTTCGGAGCTTCTTTTTTGGACTGCTTTTTCGGTTCTGCTTTTTCGGCCTGCTTTTTTCGGACTGCTTTTTCGGTTCTGCTTTAAAATGGCTTCCTATAATTTCATACCTGCTAGAAATGACCTCCAATAATTTCGGCCCTGCTAAAATTGCCTTTTGAAATGCTGAAATGCTGAAAATGGCCTTAGGCCCAATGATGCCCTAGCTGAAGTGACTGAAGTATCACCTCCAAATGTGCAACTCTTCAGAAGATATTTCACTTCCTCAGTTATGTAAATCCAAGGGAGTTTTCGTTCCCAAAGATCAACTAACTATCTGAAACCACTTGGCTCCATAATAGACTATGTGACTAAATCACAATTTGATGTCAAGAGAGAAATAAACAATTGGATGATTAGAATGAAGCCCGGGGTGCCTATTTATTCTTTTTCTCCACTTTCTCCAAAAACTTCTAGAACATTATTTTATTTTATCTATTAAATAACTTTATAAAAAATATTTTATAATTCAAGTCACTTTATTAAATTAATTAAATATAAAGTTACCTTTTAATATTTATTTATTTGATAACTTTATAAATAATTAACTTAATACCACTTATTTATTTAATTAAAATAATTAATTAGTCATCCTCATAAAATATTCATTATTTTGGACAACCTAATTAATTAAATTAATTAAATCAAATTGCCTCCAAAATGGGGACACGACAAGATTCAACCTATTTTTGAAAAATATAAAAAGGTGTTTGGAGATATATCCCCTGGGCTTCCCCCTAAGAGAGGTTTTGAACACACCATTGACTTCGAAGAAGGAGCAAAACCAGTAATCACTACGCCTTATAGGCATCCCCACAAATATAAAGAAAAAATAGAAAAAACTATCAAGGAACTTCTAGAAATGGGGCATATGCAACCAAGTAGAAGCCCTTTTGCATCATCTGTTGTATTAGTAAAAAAGAAAGACGGAACTATGAGGATGTGCATTGATTATCGGGCATTGAATAAGAAGACCATAAAAAATAGATACCCTATCCCTAGAATTGATGAGCTAATGGATGAATTACATGGAGCGAATTATTTCTCCAAGATTGATTTAAGATTTGGATACCATCAAATCAGAATGAAAGGAGAAGATGTACCTAAAACAACATTCAGATGCCACTACAGACATTTTGAGTTCCTTGTACTCCCCTTTAGACTCACAAATGCACCAACAACGTTCAAATCTTGCATGAACCATACCTTTAGACAGCAGCTACGCAAATTCCTTCTCATATTTTTTGATGACATTCTCATTTATAGTAAGGCATGGGAGGAACATTTAGAACACATCAAGGAAGTCCTTAGTATTTTAGAAAAAGAATTCCTTTATGCCAAAATTTCAAAATGTGAATTTGGACTGAAGGAAATACTTTACCTTGGACATAAAATCAGTGAGGAAGGAGTAAGTGTGGACGAAGAGAAAATTAAAGCTATCAAGGAATGGCCTAAGCCGAAGACTCTTACTCAACTCAAAGGATTTGTGGGATTATGCAGTTACTATCATAGGCTTGTTAAAGGATTCTCAAAAATTGCAGCCCCTCTTATAGACTTAACCAAGAAATGAGCGTTCACTTGGGATGACAAAGCACAATAAGCCTTTGAACAACTCAAAATCATTATGAGTACATGCCCAGTATTGGGCATACCCGATTTCTCCATACCATTTGAATTACAGTGTGATGCCTTGGGAGATGGAATAGGGGCAGTACTAATTCAAAGAAAGAACCCTATAGCTTTTGAAAGCCGCAAACTCATCGGAGTTGAAAGACATTATTTGATTTATGATAAAGAGATGTTGGCAATAATGCATGCCCTGGCAAAGTTTCGATAGTATTTGGTTTGTGGAAAATTCATAGTCAAAACAGATCATAATAGCCTAAGCTTTTTCTTAAATCAGAGAGATCTAAATGATAGACAACAAAAATGGGTGAGCAAAATTCAAGCCTATGATTTTGACATAGAGTATGTTAAAGGAGTGAATAACGGGGCAGCAGACGCCTTATCTAGAAGATCCCACATCAAGCATATTTCTTGCATTTCAGGTTGGAAAGAGGATATAATAGCAGATTATGCAAAGGATCAAATTGCAATAGAAGTAATTGAAGGGAAGATATCCAACGGCGATTTTAAGATCTCTAACGACCTCATCTTCTACAAAGGAAGGACCTATTTGACTCCAAAATCTAAAGTAAAAAGGCTAATTATGAAAGAATATCATGACAATCCATTGGTGGGAGATCTTGGATACTACAAAACGTATAAACAGATAACAGAAAAATGCTCTTGGAAAGGATTAAAAGGAGACATACAAAAATATGTACAAGAATTTAGAATTTGTCAGCAAAACAAAGTAGAGCAGTCACACCCTGCAGGGCTGTTACAACCATTACCTATTCCAAATAAAAAATGGGAAAGTATATCTATGGATTTCATAACAGGGTTACCAAAGGTTCATGGAAGAGATAGCATCTACATAGTGGTAGATAGACTCACAAAATTTGCTCACTTCTTCCCCATATCAACGAAATATAAAGCGCCTCAAATCGCAGAAGTATTCTTTAAGGAAAATTTTTGTCTCCATGGATTACCCAAGAACATTGTAAGCGATAGAGATAGCAAGTTCCTTAGTAAATTTTGGCAAGAATTATTTAGACTAGTTGGGACTTCACTCACTCCTAGCACCAACTATTACCCCCAAACCGATGGTCAAACTGAGATTGTAAACAAGTGGATAGTGGGGTATCTAAGAAATTATGTCACAGTACAGCAATTGGCTTGGATCAAGTGGCTACATTTGGGTGAGTATTTCTATAATACAACATATGATATGTCCATAAGGATGAGTCCCTTCAAAGCATTGTATGGATATGAAGCAACGACATTTGGAAGCCTAACCATCATTGAAAGTAGAGTACCTAACGCACAAGAGTTCATTTAAAGAAATATTGATATCGTCAAGGAACTAAAGGATAATTTACATATTGCCGAAAATCAACAAAAGCTACATGCAGATAAGAATAGAGTAGAGCGCTCATTTCATGAAGGGGATCTAGTGTACCTGCGACTATAGCCCTATAACAATCATCTATTAAGAAGAATGGAATAGAGAAGCTCAAACCTTGATTCTATGGGCCATACAAAGTAATTAAAAGAGTTGGGAAAGTAGGATATGAATTGGAGTTACCTAGCTACAGTCAGATCCACAACATGTTTCATGTATCCAGACTCAAGAAAGTTTTGGGCCAACAGGTAGTCCCCTGTGTAGAACTTCCCCCTCTGGATGATGAAGGACAACTCTGCTTGGAGCTGGAAATAATTTTAGAGACCAGAGAAATGGCATTGAGAAATAGAACTGTGAAAGAATTCTTAATTAAATGGAAAGGATTGCCTGTTGAAGATGCTACTTGGGAAAAGGAAGAAACACTCAACTTGCTTGATGACAAGCAAAATTGAGATGGAGGGTTTGTGATAGCCCGTGTAATTTCGTACACAAAAATTCATATTTTGGTAATAATTATCATTTATAAAGAAATAATAGAATAATAAATTAAGACCTATTTGTGATAATTGTTTGAATAAGAAAACACAAATAATATTATAAGTCATACTACAAAAGAAAAATAAATAATTAAATTTTAATGAACAAATAAAATAAAATATAAATTTACACATTGACAAATACAAAACAAGTGAATTAGTATTGCTAAATACAAATCGATTCAAAGGGACACGACTTGCGATTTAGAGTAGTCATATATTAATCGCACGTTGAAAGTGGGAAGGGAGGAGGAAAAAAACACAGAGACACGGAATCAGGGGAAGACACCAGTAGACATAGGTGTAAGAATCAAACAGGAATGAAACTAGAACATTAGGTTGAAGGACATTCTGCAGCACTGAATTCCTTACTCATTACGCAGGGGAAACTCAAAATATTGCCGCTGAGGAAGCCCGCACTCATCCATGAAGAGTTTCTCAATCATGACATACATACTAGTGAGGAAGGGAATCAACACTCGAGTTGCATATAAAGGAGTTACTATATTGCCCACAAATAAAGGACCTAGGGTGTCTGCTCATACCCAACGGTGGTCATCGTACGGGAAGAAGGTAGATAAGATAATATATCACCAGAAACCCTAAACCCGACTAGGACAACTTAATGAGAAGTATAATATATTAAGGAAACATTAGAATGTTTGGTTTCTTTAGAGAGAAACTCAGGATTAAACATTCACTTAAGATGTTTGGGAATGTGAACAAAAATTCTGAATATTTGGTTTCTTTAAAGAGAAACTCAGAATAAAAATATTTCGCTAAAGATGATTGAAAACCTTTGAATAGATGTATAGTTTCTTTAGAGAGAAACTTCTAGTTTCGTTAGAGAGAAACTAGAAACAAGAGACAATATATATTGTAAGGATTAAACATATGCATATGTCATAGGGCCTTGGTAAAGGAGGGATCTTTACCAAGCGATTAACTGGAGATCCCTGGAGGCCTTAGTTAGATACTCCTTTATGACGATTGCTAAATCGGGAAACAATTCCCATTAGTGGGTTGAATGATTCAAAGGGAGCCTCTTCCAAAGGAGTGATAATGGGTCATACAGGGTAGTCTACATAATATTACTTCATATTTCAATGTGCATTTCATATATTCTTTATTTTTTTAATTTATATTAATGATTTGATGCAGCGTTCTTAAATACTGATTCAGATAAAGGTACATTACAAGGGGGTAGTTTGACAGACGTACGAATGTGTTCAATAGGCCGTATGGTAGGAATGTTTCATGGCCATACAATTGACTAATAGACAGGTTGTATGGTAGCAATGATGTAGGGCCGTACGGTACACAAAGTAGGCTGTACGGTAGCTTGGAAAGGAATGCTTGAAGGAGGGGCCATACAGTGATGCACTGAGTTGAGGGAAAATGGACACAGGTAGACGAATGGTGTAACAACAGAGAGTTTAAATGAAGATAAACAAAGAGATTGAATCACCCAATACATGCAACAGAGAATTGATCAAATTAAACGCAATGGTTTCTTCAATTTGCAATATGATGGTGCTCCGATTTGCCAGATCCGAGCAAAGTGTTACAGGTGATAGAAAAGATGGAATAGGGTGAGGTTGAATCCCACTGAAACTGCAAGAGCCAAAATAGGGAAGATCTTTCACTTCCGAAATGGCAAACAATAGACAATCCTAAAGGGGAATTCGCAGTAGAGAGAAAATAATCGAAATTGCATACCTACGACTACATACATGCTGTGCTTAAATACTTGTTGGAAAAACCTTCTGAAGTGTATAAAGATAGCCAATGGCCATACTTACCTACGGAAATAATTAAATTAAAAATGGGTCCGAGATATATTAAATCAATCAGCCCATTAACAAGGTTTAATTAAATACATTTATTTTATGATCAGGACATTACAATCCTCCCATCCCAAAATTTGCTTGTCCTCAAGAAAATGCAAATCCAGTTGTAGGGAACCTTCTGTAATGAACTTCTTCAATTCTGAGTTAGGTACTAAGTAGATCTTCCCACTGAAGTAAATGATGTCATCAATAACCTTGTATCTTTCATCACGTACATAACCATCCATCAACTCACATGCAAACGTGTTCTTGGAATACTCAACCAATAGAAGGGCTTGCCAATTATCCAAGGAATGGGGTAAAGTGTTGACTATCTTATTTTTATTTGCAACTTTTGGGACCAAATCTTGTTTAAAAATGGCCGCCATCTTCTTGATTCTGACTTCCCTCGATCCTTTATTTGAAATTCCTCTTAGCAACACTTTTTTGTCATCCATCTCAAATGAAAAGTCCATCCTTTTGAAACTTTTGGTGTATTGGTCAAGAGTTTCCAACCATTGGATGTCAAAATGATATTTGTATCAACCAAATCTATGACAAAGAAATCATTTGTCATGGTATAGTTTCCCATGGAAATTTGTAGACATGGGATCACATGAGTGCAAGGTAACAAGATTCCTCCTGCAACTTTAACCTCAAATCCTCTATGCTCCACTATGCACAAACCTTTACTAGTGACCAATGATGAATTGATGAAATTGAGTGTGGCACCACTATAAATCATGATTGGGACTTTTTTTCCATGACGTTTGCCACGAACCTTGAAAATACCACTTCCAGTCGTTGTGATGAGGGTAGCAATGGAAGCCCCTTTACATATTAGGGTATTTATTCTCTCCTGTTGGGTAATTTCTTCATCAGTCACTGCAAGTATTTGTCCTTCGTCGTCATCAGACATCACCTCAATGTAATGAATCTTTCCCTTCCCAAGGCAGTGATGACCAGGTCCCCATGGTTCTTTGCACGTGAAACACAACTTTTTCCTCCGAAGCTCTTGCCAAGAATCTTCATCAAACTAAGGTTTCTTCTGAACTAGTTCCTTGTCCTTGTCTTCTTGTGGGGATGGTGTTGGTGAAGCTATGTGAGTTTTGGAGGAAGATGCAGCCATGTCACATACCTTCTTAATAGCTTCGTTGAGTGCACATGGGTTGAACCCTTTCATCCAGCCTCTCAAAGGCTCTCTTAGCCCATCCATGAATAACACAATTCGACATCTTTCAGAGATGTCTATGACTAGTATTGACTCGGTGATGTAGTTGCCTGTCATGCTCGTTTTCTTAAGCTGAGCTAGATCTTTGAAGTTTAGCTCAAGATCCTTCTCAACGAAACAGTCAATGAGTCTCTCAGTGAACTTGACATAAGAGGTCACTTGGTCGCGATTGAGAGTGACCAATCCATAATGCCACCACTCATGCACCACTCCCTCGAGATGAAGTGCTGTGAACTTGATTGCTTCCTCTTCGGGCATTGGATTGAGTTGGAAATAGGTATCTACCTTCAGAACCCATGACTGTATGGTAATGACTCCAAATCTGTCAAATGGCGATAAGTTTACCTTTTTGATCTTTCTGCTGAGATCGTCATTAAAATAACCATGATTTCCCCCTCCAGAATATCTCATTCTTAGATCAACATAGTTTCTGTAAGATATATCACCTTCCATATTTGCATTCTGCCAATCTTCTCGAAGTTTTTCTTGCATTTCCTCAAAAATGGGCTCTCTTTCTTTGTGTGGTGCTTCCGTCCTTGGAAGGAAGAGGGGTATCGAAGGTCAAGAGCGAGAGGGTTGAAAGTTTGTCCTTCTCGAAACAGAATCGTTGCTATGCCCATTTTGTTCTCCTGTTGTGTTTCCCTTGGTCAATTTGTTGAGTTTCCTACATAAACCTTTGGGTTTTGTTGATTTGCATTTGGTTTCTGTTTAGCTCTTTTAAAAGATTCATAAGTTCTGCCGTAGGATCTTGATGATCTTCCATTCTACCAATAAGGTTATTTTGCCTTCCCCTTCGAGTATGAACTTGCATTCACTTCCATAGGCGGGCAGAATCAAAAGCTCAGATACCACTGTAATGTTCCTAATTAATTATTTCCGTCTATTGCAAAATAATGGCGATGGGGAGTAGATGGAAGTGGTTGTACAGCTTGAAGGACAACCGTGCAGGAGTCAGGATGCCGTATAGATGAACTTGCAAGTATATGCAAGGGACTGTATGGTGAAGAGTGAGGATGAAGTACGGTCAGCTGAGTCGTATGGTGTAGCATGTGAGGGGTAGTTTGACGGCCGTACGGATGTGTTCAATAAGGTGTACAATAGGAATGCTTCACGGTCATACAATCGACAAGAAGACAGAGCGCATGGTAGTAATGATGCAAGGTCGTACGGTGCACAAAGCAGGCCATATGGTAGCTTGGAAAGGAATGCCTAAAGGAGGGGCCATATAGTGATGCACTGAGTTGGGGGAAAATGGACGTGGGTAGACGAATGGTGTAACAACAGAGAGTTTAAATGAAGATAAACAAAGAGATTGAATCACCCAATACATGCAATAGAGAATTGATCAAATTAAACACAATGGTTTCTTCAATTCGCAATATGATGGTGCTCTAATTTGCCAGATCTGAGCAAAGTATTACAGGAGACAGAAAAGATGGAATAGGGTGAGGATGAATCCCACTGAAACCGTAAGAGCCAAAATAGGGAAGATCTTTCACTTCTGAAATGGGAAACAACATAGAATCCCAACGAGAATTCGTAGTATAGGAAAAATAATCCAAATTGCATACCTATGACTACCTACATGCCATGCTTAAATACCCATCGGGAAAACCTTCTGATGGTGTACAAAGATAGCCGATGGCCATACTTACCTATGAAAACAATCAAATTAAAAATGGGTCCGAGATATATTAAATCAATCGGCCCATTAACAAGGTTTAATTAAACACATTTATTTTATGACCGTGACATTACAATGACAAGTAACATCTTGTGTGCTATCATCTCCACACACATCAACAACCAAGGTATGTCTGCTAGGTACCTCAACAAGCGGCTCATCTGATAAAGTGGTAACTGTTGCTATAATAGTCTCTTCACATGCTACCACTTCCCATCCAACTGTAAGTCCCTACAAGTCACAATCATGGGATCTATGACCAACCAATGAATTCTCTTAGTTTCCTAAAGTCTGATATGAAAGATCAAACTCACCGTAGTAGGAATCTTCCTTGTATATAAATTCTCTAATACCCAAATCTAGAGTACGAACATTCTCAACCTGTATATCCTATGATAATGCATGTTGTAAACATTATTCACTGCTGTCATAGAAATCAGAATGTAAAGAACTCACATTTTCCATGCAATCCTAAAAGCTAACACTCTCATCACACACATCACACATACCCACAACATCTTTTGCATTGTTCTAGACAACAACACAATCACTAGGCTCAAATAGAGGATTGTTGTCTTGAAATTCGGTATCTATGTCATTAACAACCCCATTACTACCAATTGATGTAAGGCTGCCATCAATAGTGGCTATCATGTCATCACTTCTCTAGATCACTAGCTCCCGTCTCATGTAAATGTTGGGACTCGATCCAATTGTCCTTTAATAAATTTGTCATAACCTCATGCTTCTGAGAAGGATCTCCCTCGTTATGTGTGTAAGAACTAGTGGCTTCTCCACTAAGTAAAAGCTCAACCTCCACATCCACCTTCTTTTATGTTATTTCTTGTGTGTGATTGAAGTCATTTAAATTAGAGCCTTCTTTTTCTTTCTTCACAATCCAGGAATCTAAAATCTCTGGGTTTTGTAGCAGCCCTGATATATTTCTATTATAATTCTGACAAGCATTGTTGTAGGCCTATATAGCACGACCAAGCTCTGGCAAAAGACCCTATATGGATTTTGTTGAGCTTTTTTTACACATGTAAAATACAGTACTTCTGATGCAAATGCTTCCCTTGTACAATGCCATGAAACCGCTCTCATACCATTGTAAAAAACCCAACAAGTTTTAACTTCAATTCTAGTGGTTTGCATTTTGTCAGACACTTATCATGCTAGCTCTGATATCACTGTAATCCTTGGAGAGAAGACTTCTTCCCCAGTGGATTAGATGTTTTCAGTGGGGATCAGATTTGATATATATCACATGCAGGTACTATGCTTTTTTGCCATTTTTGTCATGGCTCACTTGTATAGTTGGTGACCACACATAAAAAACATAATAAATCTGGAATTTGCGGTTAATTTCTTCAATTACGATGTAATTCTTTTGAAAGAAAAATAGTAAGTGCAGGATAATATGTTTCTGAGGGATTGAAAAACTCATGTATTTTGGGCAAAAGCATTGCACTAGAAGGAAACATTGTTGTTTATAAACATAGTTTCATCAGTGGAATGGAATTACATTTTAGTATCTCTTGTCAAGAAATACGATAGGATAATAATAAAATTTCTAGAATGGTTCTTCATTGAGAACATAAAGTAAAACGAAAAGAGATATAATATTATTTAATTTTACTCTTTATTGTCATAAAATAAAATAAAAATGTCATGTTTTTGGGACATAAAAACTCAATATAAATAAAAAATTTAATTTTTTGAACAAATAATATGAATTCAACTTTAAAGACTCTTCAAACGCTTAACCACATTTTTTTGTTTTCAACTTTCTCATTGAGCACGCATCTTATTTTTCAGAAATGATCTGTAAGAGTATAATAATAAAGTTAAAATAACTGCATATACATTTATCAGCTAATCAATCCTTTCTCAATATATAAATAAGGAAACAGAGTTGACTGTTTTTCTTCTAACATATTAAACTTTGGACTTTGTTGAAGGATGGTGAATTGCCTGTGCTTCCTTTATCTGTATATGGAGCAGTTGCAATGGCACACAACCCAACAGCAGAGGACTATTCAGCACCATCGCAATTTTTCTTTTACCTATACGAGAAACGCAATGTAAGAACATTTGAATCTCAAAAGTTGAAAACCATTCTAGAATATTTTCCATTAAAACTACTTTTTTGAAGATTTTTTTAATCTTACATTGTTTTTTCACTCATTGCCATAGTTGAGGGACTAAACGCTCCTTTGAGTTAATGTTTGTGTGATAACCAAATAGAATTACAAGATAGCATTCCTAAGTGGGAACTATTAATTTTTATGAAAAATATGTCTAGAGTATGCTTTGAGTTTAGGCTATGTTGTACGCTCATGACACTTTTTCGATTCTAAGGTTAGGTAAAAGTTGAGTTTTGAAAGGGTGCAATTTTTTTCATAATGGTCAAAGAATAAACATTAGAAGCTTACATTCATGAAAAAAGCACAACTGACCAATGGGTCAAACAAGAAAACAAGGCTGAAAGCCAACAGTGGGAAACTAAATGATGACAAGCTGACAATATGAAGACAGTAGGTTCCCAAAGCTTGCAGTTGACATGAATAGTGAGATTTTAACACTGTTTGAAGACTTCTCTGTCATTGCATTACTAATGTGGATTAATGGGAGAAGTGTATCACATATTGAGAAATGGATTTTGGGTGTTTTTGGTTGCCTTGACCTGTGAAAAGTGAGGTACGGCTCTGCCGCAGCTTCAGCATTCAGTTTCAGACCTACAAAATATAACTTCTTCACCATATCTAAGCAATTTTGGACTGAGCTGGAGGTTGTGCAGTGCATTAATTGCTGATAGGAGTCTTGGTGCTAAATTTTATGTTTGTTTAGAGGGTTATTTGGGAGATTTTAAGACTGGTAGAACCTTGTAAGGGGGAACAGCAGGCTGTTACAGTCATCACAGTCAATTTGTAGACCTACACCAGACAATGCCCTTTCATCTAAGTGTGACATATTTATTATTCTCTCACACAATGACCAGCTATAAATCATTTCATAGCAAGTTCTTGTAACAGCAGTTGAATTAATAATAACATTTTCAAATGACTATGCAACACAAATGATCAATCATTTGCATTTGACAATATAAGAAATCTTTGATGTTTACTTGGTAATCTATACATGCTCCATCAATATACTCAAGCATCTGAAAACATTATTACCAAGCTCAAAACAAACAACGCCTCCATTAGAAAACTGACATTTTATGAGCAGTAAGGTTAATGTCTTCAGTAGTGAATACATGACAGCTGTTTGACAAAATACGTGCAGTAGGTCCTCAACTAGTAAACATCTAGGGTGTTGGAGAGCACCCAATTGGCTATCCAAGAGTCACAACTACAGTTGAGAGAGGTAGTCATGGAGTTGGAGTGTTTACAGTTTACACCAGCATCCAGTTCAGCTACATATAGTGATGGATGGTGGTGAGTTGACTTCCATAGATAGGGATGATGGGTGTGATGTGGATGCAGTTGCATCCATCTTTGATATGAGTGCACTAGTTACAGATGAGATGAGTGCATCAGTGGAGAACTATAGAGGGCTTCCTATCGTGCCAGGTCCTCCAGTAGTTAGCATACTGACAGATGATGTAAAATAGGTTATTGAGAGTTTTGATGTGACAATAGTGGATTCTTCCTAGAGTTGTGCGCCAATTCTTGACACTACTCCCACTTCTTCACAGGACTTGGGCAACGTATCATCTAATTTGGAGACCAGCTCTCATTGGGATTTGTTTCCTTCTACTAAAAGAAAATCTATTATTTCATCTCATACAGCTGATAGTGATAGACAGTTGGTAGTGTCACCGTTTCAGTGGGATTAGTTGTGGATTGCATGGGAGCAGGTTGATGCTTCTTTATATTCTTTCTACTGCATAGAGTCATTTATGGAGTACCTGCTTGAGAGTCTGGAATTGCCAGAGGGACCATACAGAGCTTCTAAGGGTACTCTCATTTGGGGTTCCCATGGTATTAAACGTTTGGTGGGAAAGATTGTAGAGACCTTGGCTACAATGCTTGCCCACACGGATTTTGTGGTTGGGTTCACTGAGAGGGTTATCTAGGATCCTGCCCGACTAGTTGTTTGGAGTCAAAGATTGGAGCCATCTCTTGATTCTTGTTTTGGTACTGATGAGCCTTTGATAAAAATTGGAGCATTTAACTGCAATTACACAGTGATGAGTGCTAATCATTTTTCTTTTGATCCATAGGTAGAGGAATTAGTTTTGCATGGGTTTCCTCCATCAATAGTTGATGGGGTTAGTTACTACAAGTTTGCAGGCAGCCACTTGCAAGATCAACATGTCCATGATGGTTTTGTTCTGATACAATTGTTTTTGGGAATTCTTCTCCCCATTGCATAGATGGGCTTCATCCTCAGAGAAGACTAGTAGGATGTGCAGCGAATTCTGATCTAGCAGATGAAATCAAATGTCTATTTTTCCTTTTCTTGGATGGATTTGAGTTTCGTCTCTATTGGGATCCAGGTGGAGATAGAACGGGCATGAAAAATTGGGTGAGTCACCATTGTTGGTATGGTGACAATATCTTTAGGACATCTTTGTGGATAGTGTCATCATCATAGGAGTTTGCAGGTAACGCCAGCGACATTATACATATTTATCTTTGGGACCCTTGAATATCCCTAACCGGATATTTGTTGATTTCTCTTATAAACAAAATAATTAGAACTAAAACCTTGCAAATGTATTCCAGCACAAACGAATCTAGTACAATAGCTGACAAGTTTTTAACCAACTTTTTCTTAATTATAATATTCAAACTCAAATATAGGCAAATGGAATACAATACGATATTTAAACTAGAAGATTCTTCACAAATTAATAATCAGTTCCTTTCAGAATAATATTCAGGATTTCAGGCATATAGAATGCATTATAGATTTATAATGTTGAAACCAAATATAATACAACAAATATGTTATTGCGTTATACAACAACAATACAATAACCAGTACAAAAACCTAATTCTAAATACATATCCAACAATCAGATTGGAATGCTAGAATAAGAACCTGTAAGTGCGAATGAAACACTTGAAATGATGTTTCTTGGGACAAATGGGTTTGCATCCACTATCTACCAGCACGAGGGGCTACGTCCGCAAACTAGCTGAAAGCTGAAGTTTTCTAAAAACTCTCACAAGAGAGAAAATTGAACTAAATCATAAAATCAAGCATACCAGAAGGAAGGGGTCTCTTCTCCTTTTATTCTCGCAATGGTGACCATTCGACTTCCTCTCTGGGTTTTTTGTCTTATCTCTCCTTGACCTCTTGTGACCCCTTGGAATATTAACTTGACCTTTAATAATAAATTTTCAGCTCACATAGTCAACTTTAATACTGTAAATACGTCCCTTCTTAATATTTCTAATGTCCCCAAAAAAGGGACATTACAAATCTCCCCTCCTTGAGATTGCTTGCCCTTAAACAATATGTACCAGGATCCCATATAAATCTGTAGTTAACCCAGTAGCCTAAATTGACAATCAACCCGTCCAAATTGTGAAGCACGACACCACTCTGCAAACCACCTGTCAACTGAATCCTTGGATCCCATATTACTCTACGAGGAAACACTGCACTTGTAAACTGATCAACACTGATCATCACCATATTCAATCTCAAATTGAAGAGGACCACAATAAAATCCTTGTCTAACCATAGATACAATCTGCAAACACCTGGATCCCAAACTCTGTTATGCTGCCTCGCTGCTATGATGAGATACAAATATATCCAAGGTCCATGTATAATCTAGTAGAATGTGAAGACCTGACCTAAATGGATGATGTAAGAAATGAGCTGCTCAAAAGCTGAAACTACCATTCCATAGACATCAAAATTCATATTGTCGGCATAAACTTGGAGAATTCCCAAGTGCATAAGTGCTATGAATATGAAAGATGTTGAGAATATAACCACAAGCCTCACATAAATACTCCACTGAGAATTGTTTAGAGGCTGATAAAGAAAATTCACCCAACTCTTGAATGGTGTGAAATCAAAAAATATGTTGGGGCTGATCAAATGATAAGCAATAGGAGTTGATTCATCCCCATGTTGAGATCCGGATTCACTACTAGGATCTGAGTCAGGACCCCAAAGTTTGAAATCAAACTCTTCCTCTTCATGACAATCAAGAGATGATCCCTCATTTAACACAAGAAGAGGATTGTTGGATGTCCAATTAGCAACAACTTTAAACAAAGGGTTGTCAACAAGCTGAAAGTGTTTTGAAGTTTTGCTACTTAACCGTTTGGGGCAGTTATCCAAGTCATATATCTGCTGAATGCTCTCAAGTTCGTCAATGACTTCCTAGAAGAACTCTTGCCTCATTCTATTCTCATGTTCCCAAGAGTGATTCATGGTTGTAATCTGATTTTCTGCCTCGTGAAGAGAAAATCGGGCATCATCTAATGCCTCATGAGTATCCTTAAGCTCCCTTTTGAGCTCCATAATTTCATTCCTTTCTTTATCCAGTTGATCAACATGAATTTCAGCAACCTTAAGAATATAATCCCTGTCGAAAAGCAAATACAAATATTCTGATTTCATAGATTCAAGAGCTGTTTTGACCATCTACGGATCCACAATAGGCCAATCTCCTTTCCCTTCCCTTTGTGCCTTCATATAGATATCCTCAACCAACTTGTGCGTGCTGTCATGATGTACTAGAGAAGTCACAATTCTATCTTCATTAACCTTCAACTGACTCCTTAAGGTGTGCATTTCATGATTGTCATTCGAAGCGGTTCATCGTTTTGTAGGGTCATCTCGGTATGTTCTTTTAATTTTATGTCATGGACACCAAAATGAAAAGATTCATCATACAAAGATTCCAACCTACAATAATCTCGAGTGCAACCGCCCTCATCCACTTATTTGTCAACACTAACCTCCTCTCCATCAACATAAAAACTTGTACCGTGGGTAACATCTTCCATGTGGTCATTGGAAAGTTGTAAATCAATAGTAGTTGGCTGCTCTTCTTCTTCAAGAACCTCTATTCGATGCTTGTGATCTGTTGGAAATTCCTTATACAAATTTTTACATTGGCCCCTTGCAAGAAGATCTTGAACCAAATGCAAATAATTTCTTTTTGCCACCTCAGTCTTATTTTGCTGGTCTCGATGAAACTCCATTTAATCACTAAATGTTAAATCATTTTGAATTCGGGGAGGAAGTCTTTGATACTCTTTGTAAATGTTGAATATTTCCTTCTTATATTTGCTAATTGGAATACCTACAGTTCGGAATTTTCATCTCTTTCCACAAGATTACTGTAGTCCATGAAGGGTCGTCTACTGACTCACCTTCATCCCTTTTGTAATTACTCAAAGAGATAGAGAAGCGGATTTCATTGTTTATAGAACCGGACTTAATTCGGGTGGATGCCAACTCTTGTTGTTGCATGTAATTAGATGCACGAGGTTTAGATTGGTTTGCCCTTGATCGATTTTCTCTTGATGCCTCTTTGTTTTTTATGTTTGCTTGTATCTCAACCCCTTCTTGAAAGCTCAAGTGTAGACCTTCGTTATTGTGGGCTAAAACTTTTGAGACTTCTTCATCAACAGTTTCTTCCTCCTCTTCAACATTATCACTGTCCTATAAAAGAAAATTGTCTTCAACTTTTGTGAAAAGAGAAGCAACTCTTTTTGACTTTGGTGTCTTCTTTTGCCCAGGAATGAGAACAGCCAGCAGTAGATCATCTGCCCGAACACGATGACACTGCTCATGTTGTTTATATGCTTTTGTCAAAGCTGATTTAACTATAGGAAGTACCCCATCATAAGTATTGGGACGACCCTGGAATTTGCATAAATCTACTATTGTCTCTACATCTTCTTGATTCATAGAGTACTCATCCATGGACTTTACAACAGTTTGAACTCCTTACTCCTTAGACAATGTCCGCAGAGGGGTGATCAATTTCAACATGAAAACTTCCAAGTAGTCCCACCAGTAAAGCTTCTCTACTAAAATGAAAATATTTACAAATTCATACATTGTAAAAATTGATGAGGGCTAACTGAATAGATTTCATCAGATGAGAATAATGTTGAAACACAACTTGTAAAAAGTTGCCAAAAAGTTTTCCTGCTTGTGGTCTCACAACTTTGGCTTCCACACAGGTAGCTATCTTGAGAGAAAGAAGGTCCGTGTAGCTTCATCGTGAATGACTATTCTTCTCTTTAGATGTCCCAGCAATCACCCTAATCTCCTATGTATCATTCCTTTTGTTACTTCCTACCCGTCACTAATTGGAGTAGAGATATCTGCAATGGTAATTACCTAGGAGGAACTCTAGTCAAATCTGATGTCATCTGTTACTACTATGGAAATTAAAGAATAATAATAAGATACGATAGTAACCAATAACGAACACTCATGCAAGACATTCTTTCTTGCTCTGGAAATAGTAAGTTATCTCTAATATTAATTATTGTGCTTGCACTATTTAAAATATCAGAAACTCCCAACATATAAACTGTAGACTTTATAACAATATCTTGCTAGTTGTTACATTCCAATTGGTGTTTCGCTACAGTCAAAATTTTTGTTTCGCATGGGTTGACTAAAGCTCAACGCTCGACTCTTGGTTTGAAATGACGGTTAGATCTATGAGTAACATCTTTCTCTAGAAACCCACATGTTACCTTGCACTCACATTCTATTGCAGTTAATAATTCAATGCTGCCCCGTATTTTATTTATAACAAATCGATAGCTTGCTTGATGGGGACCGATAATTTCCCAAATGAATATTGGACTTTTGATGTTTAAACAAAATGTTTGCCAGTTGCTATGTCTCTCTCTACTTCTTCAACCTGATAATGGAACCAATAGTTTCGAACGTTTTCTTCTCGACCAAATCGTGCCAACTCATTCTCAAAATTCCAAGAACCTTCCCGAATAGCCTTTCTTTGATTCACAAACTCGCTAATCATAATTACATGTCATCTTGTTGCATGTTAATATTTTGTCCTGTTGATTCTTTACTCCTACATCGTCCCTATTGTAATCTGATAGTAATTACTATGGAATAGAAACTGCACACTTTGTTTGTATTATTTGGATGCCCCAAGTAATTTCAAACTTTGAGAATTTGAACCATGTATTAGAAAGATCCCTAATTTTTGTGTCTGCATCTATATCCAACTCTGTCATTCCTATTGTATCTTTTCAACAAACACAAATTCAACAAGCTCCCCTAAAACTTCAATTTCTGGTACCACAGAACAACACTTGGAATAACTATATAACGTCTAGGCCAACATAGGACTTGAGTGTTTGTTTCTTTCATGGCAACTGTGATAATCTCCATGTACTAATAGTACATCGTTTTCTCCATCCTTGGAGATGAAGAACGAATACCAGTGGCAGCGTTTGCTCTTAGAGTATTGTCGAATCCAAGTATGTAAAAATGTTAGCCAAAACTCAAGTGGAGTTTATAAAACAAAAATTGATATGGTCTACCACTTTTCTTTTGAGAAAACAACTAGCTGCTCTTTCCCAAAAGACCCTTTCATCATGTGCTTTTAGAAATGATATCTATTGATGAAGCTTGTATTAATATCAAGTTTCTTGTAATATTTTCCCTAATACATTGATGTCTGGCCTGTGAAATTCTTTTCTTGATTCAAATAAACCTCCACGCAACATACAAAACTTGCTTTTCGATCTTAAATATGTCCCTAGGACCTTCCTTCATGTATTGCTCCTATATTGTGACACACGAATTCTATGATCTCTTCTTGTTACTGCATCTAACATTCCCAATATACCTCTCTATAGGCACAGTATTCTCTATCAGCACCCTTAAGAACAATAAACACCACAACCCAATCAAGTCAAATACGAACCCGAGCTACCAATTGTTTAGAAACTGCATAGGAAGCAACAGTAGGGTGCATCTCCCATCTCTTGTTACTGTATTCAAATTAAACTTCACAGGCTGGCAAGAAGACCAGCTCTAATACCATTGTAATATCCCTAATCAGATATTTGCTGATTTCTCTTGTAAACAAAATAATCATAACTAAAACCTTGCAAATGTATTCTAGCACAAATGAATCCAGTATAATAGCTGATAGGTTTTTAACCAGCTTCTTCTTAATTATAATACTCAAACTCAGATATAGGTAAATGGAATACAATGCGATGTTTAAACCATAAAATTCTTCACAAATTAATAACCAATTCCTTTCAGAATAATATTCAGGATTTTCAGGCATATAGAATACATTACAGACTTATGATGCTAAAACTAGGAACTTCCATACAACTCTGCAAATATGTTATTGCATTATACATCAACAATACAATAACCAATACAAAAATCCAATCCTAAATACAGATTTAACAGTCAGATTGGAAGGCTAGAATAAGAACCTATTAGTGCGAATGAAACACCTGAATGATTTTTCTTGGGACAAATGGGTTTTTGTCCACTGTCTACCAGCATGAGGGGCTATGTCCTCAAACTAGCTAAAAGCTGAAGCTTTCTGAAAATTCTCACAAGAGAGAAAACTGAATTAAATCATAAAATCAAGCATACCAAAAGGAAGGGGTCTCTTTGCCTTTTATTCTCGCAATGATGACCCTTCGACTTCCTCTCAATGTTTTTCATTTTATCTCTCCTCGTCCTCTTGTGACCCCTTGGAATATTGATTTGACCTTTATTAATAAATTTCCAACTCACATAGTCAAATTTAATATTGTAAATATGTCCCTTCTTAATATTTCTATTGTCCCCAAAGAAGGGACATTAGAGATCCGGGTGGATCATTGTGTTTCTTTGGTTTCTGTGATTGTTTGATGACAAGAAATCTTGGGGAGGATTGTAATGTCCCCTATTTAGCATAACCATGATAGTGGATGGATTTAGCCTTTTGTTGGGTCCTTGTAGGCTAATACTAGTGATTAGAGGGCCCCGTTGAGCATTATGGCTTTGTTTGGTGGGACCTACTATTTATAGTAAGTCAAAGGATGGTTTCTGATGAGTTGGAGGAGTTGAATGATGCTTTGAATTTTTATTTTGGGCTTCTGGTTTGGGATCCAAGAATCTTGGAGTGAGCATCTATTTTTGGTAAGTTACCCCATCAATTTCATTCATCGACTATCTTCATCAGAATTACTCATGTGCTGCCAGATTTTGATTTTGATGCTTCGTCAATCATTTTTGCAAGACGGTTGAATTGTGATTATTATTTAATTAAATATTCTAAGGTTGCTATTTTTGCTGGTATTGTATATTTGCCATCTTAGTGCCATAGCTTGTTAGAACTGGGTTGAGAAGTTTTAAATCTTGGGCACAGGAAACAATGGTCTTGTGTGCCAAAATATCAAAATATTGTTGAGAAAGTCATTTTTGGAGCCAAAGGGAGTTAATAAATAATATTATTCAAATATGTGCCTAAGTATAGAGCAAAGGGCTTTTCAAGTGAAAGGTATATCTAAGAAGCTACATGGCATTTTCTCTGATGGTGAAGTTTTGACTTTTAAATGTTATAAAAGTAATGCTTTGTGAGAAAGTAATTCATTCTATTGTTTATGTTTTTAATTTGGCATTTGATAACTTTGTGTTGGGAGAAGAGTTTTAAACAAGGGTTTCAACATTGTTGGGAAATTGTGAATTCTTCTCCATTTCAGCACTTTGAATCTATGAAACACTACGTGAATGGTGCTTTATCTGTTGAGTATTGATCTGAGATTTATTTAATTATTGAATGGTGTTGTATACTATTCGATTAATTATCTAACCATGTTTAGAGAGGGATTGGAATGACTTTCATAGTGTTGAATCTGCTACAATGCTTTTACAAAGTAGTAAGAATATGGACAACTATCAAAGAGAACTAGAATTCTGCAAATAAAGTATGTATTAGTAAGAATATGAACAACTATCAAAGAGAACTATAATTTGGCAATTAAAGTCTGTGTTTAATGCATCTGGAGTATGTATTAAGGGTTTTCAATCAAAATCACAGAGGCAGTGTTGAATTTCCAGCAGCTTCGTCCAATATCTCAAGTTGGCGTCTCTTTTTTATTGGTTGCAATCTCTCTGAGTACAGCAGTGTTGCAACTCCATTGGCTGGGATCAGTTCTAAAAGTCGTAGTGTTTGGATTTACAGGAGCTGCGGTAATTTCTTAGGTCTGTGCTTTGACTTTTGCAGCTGTAAATTATCATAACAATGGAGTTGCCTTCATTCTTTCAAATGGCGATAATTTTTTCAAGTTAAAAAGGTGCACATTTGAATTTAATGATTATTCATGATCTTTTACAATTTGCAAGGAGAAATAAATTTAAAAATTGAGTTATTTGACTTTCTCATGCATACTATTCAAAAACAAAAACAAATTCTTGCATACACAAAAATCAGAACTTGACTTTGTTTGCCAACTATTTGATGGAATGTCAAACAAGAAAAATTGAATTGGGGGATCGAGCCGATAGGGCTCGTTACAATGGCATCAAAACTTACATGATAAGTGTTTGACAAAATGTCAAACCAATAGAATTGAAGTTAGAACGGGTTGGGTGTCTTTACACATCTTCAATGATGATTACACATGTCAGCTGCTGGAAACAATTGTTGATCACGTGCTCTTGGTCTCGTAAACCATTCATTGTTTATTAGCCTTCAATCACTATGCTTTTTAGCATTTTCTTCGTGTTATTCATTAGATGCAAGGTGTTGTAATACATCTCTACTAAAGAGAAAATACCATAATCACACAAAACATCTAAGTCTACTTTGCTCATAATCCTCCATGTTCAGGTCCAGATCAAGAGACTTAAGTTGTTGATGAGATGAACTAAGAAGTTCCTTCAACCTTGTCGAAATTTTGCTTCCATGTGTAAGTATCCAAAAGCTATCTCTGATCACATCTACCCACCAGGTCACAAGATGATCACACCTATTGTCCATGGCTTTAGCTTTCTTTGCTATTTGCATCGCATGCTCTAAATATTCAGTTGTCAAAGAAGAAGCCTTCATCTTCTCAATGATGTCACGTGGTTTGGAGTTCTCCATCTTAGGCTTGTTCTTCCTTTCCCATTGCTTATCATTCTTTTGTGTGAGCACACTAAAAGCATAATGTGCATCTTGTTGACAAGCTAAGCGAGATTGTTCACCAAATTAAATAGTCGTGAACTTCTAATAATTTTTTTGCATCAACTCTGCCGGCTTCTCAACAAGCAGCCCAGCTACTTTTGCATATTTAGTGTTGTCAGAACTCACCACGCTCCTTGATACTACTTTGACCTTGTTTGTCTTGGGAATCTTGACCTTGGCAACCACATTGGAATCATGGTCTTTAGGTGGGAATTCCTCCTTCTTCCTCTTTTGAGTAATTGTGGTGAGCCAATGAGGAAGAGTAAAGGAAGAGGATTCCATAGCAGCAATAGTAACCAAAGTGAGCACTTAATTAATTTGTGCAACTGTAGCTACAATAAATGGGGTTGCAGACATAATTGTTGATGGAGCCGAGTTATTATGTATAACCTCTGCAATGGATTGCTCAAATTGTGTCGACAAAGTATCGATCAACGCCATGGAGGGAACCACAACATTTGGGATAGACATGGTATATGCATCAAACACACTCTCAAAGTTATGATATTACTCCACTGTTAGGACTGTAGGAGCAATTGAAGAGATAGTGTAATGTCCCCTCTTTAGTACGACATGGCATTGTTCGTGGATTTGCCTATTACAGACTCTCGTAGGCAAATGGGATTGATGAGAGAGTCATTTTGGTGTTTATTTGGTGATTGGATGGCTCATTATGCTCTTGGAGATATTATTTTATTTAAATTTTATCATCATTTTTATACGGGGCCTACATGTTGTAATTCTAAGTTGAGTTGCACTTTTTTATAAAGTTATTTATTATAAAAGTGCATTATAATGGAATTTTATAATGAATGTTTCTAGAAGTTCTTAGTAACTTCTTAGAAAAGGATGCTTCTAGAAGTCCTTAGTAACTTCTTAGAAAACTAAATAAATAGAGGGCTTGGCCTCTCATTTGGACGGACGGGAATTGATGATTCTACTACCATTCTCTTTGAGCATTTGTGGCACCATCCAGGTCTACAAATATTCAGCATAATCCTTGAGAACGATACCTCTCAAGAGGTTGCATAACTAAGAAAGTGAAAGACCTTTTGAAGGGTTGGACATTGGAAGTGGTATTCAGCCATTTCATGTTGAGCTCCATTGATGTATTCAGTTTTGGACAGAGACTTGATTAAGGGTTTGAGGTTTTTGTTGCAAGTAAACTTGTGCTTCATTGATACATCAAGAGGATCAATTTGGGAGAACTTTGGATATAAATCAGGGCATTTCTGAGGCGTTTTTGACAGGTCCTGTTATACAACAAAGTTATACATTTTTGCTCATAACTTCCAACCGGCTAGGAGTCTGATTTTATAATTTTGGGAGGACATTCTACCACCCTAGGTGCCCCTTTTCTTGGTAATTTCGGCAGCCAAAACTCCAGCATTTATTTTTGCTAGGAGTTGTACAGCCAGTGCAAGTACGGCTATACCTGTTGGCAGAGCTGGAACTAGTTTGGGAGTAGATTTTTTGGGCGCAACACAATTGCTATTTCATCAGCGTGGTCATCAGCATTTGATCAACAACACACTGCATGTTCCAAGTTCCTTCATACAAGTTTAATGATATTTTATGTGCATTCATGGTAGTTGCTGTAGTTGAACATTTTATATCAGACCTGTTTGGAATTATTATGAGTTGTAAGCCAAGAGTCTTGGCCTTGGCATTAACTTCATTGTTAGACAATTGCATTTTTTTAAAGTTATCACTTGTTGTTTTGAGCATTGAATGTTAAATCGGAGGGTGTATGTCAATCGTTTGATATAATGTCTATGAGCTGTAGCTGCACATTTAGGTTATAATACTACATCTATTACATTTAAGAATACAAAGAGAAAACTGCATTGCATCAAGGACCTTGTCTCAATATCATAGGACTCTTTATAATTAGTAAACATCTTGAATATTATTGGTATAACATTTCTTCATTCAGATTAGCAAGTTACAAGGTTGCATGTGATTTGTTTGACAAAATTACAAGCAACAAATTTGGACAAATTGTGAGCAGTTTGAGCAAGGGTCTTTATAGTGGTATCAGAGCGGTTTCCTGCCAGCCTGACAGGGTGTATGCTAGCACCATTTGCTATAGTCTACAGGAGCAAAAAAGCTTTGGGAGCCAGCACAGCTGAGCCCATGGGTGATAGACATTCACAGAGCCCACATAGAACCATTAGAGATGGTGAAGAAGAAGCCATGGAGTTCTATAGAGGACTATAGAAGGAACAGGTACAGGCAATGAGGGAGGCAATAAGGGAGGAAAATGCATTGAGTCGACAAATGTTACAGATAATGATAGATCGCTTGACTCCACAGGATAGAAGATACCAAGGGAATGAGGAGAATAGGAGTGTGGCAGGTTCACAGGGTACACAGAGGATCCGGTCATGGATGGCAGATAGGCCTACACACCCTACCTTCCTGAGGGAAGAAACACTAGAGTTAGTGGATTCTAGGCTTCAAGAAGATTACCTGGATGATTTTACGACTACAGTCGAAGAATGGTAGGCATTACCTCAACATGCCCGAGAGATAATTGATTTTGAGCGATACCTGATTCAAAGGAGGGAGTATATGAGGCTTCTCAGGTAGGAAAGGAGATAGAGAGGAGGACAGAACTGTGAGTTACAGCGTGCTGTGGGTAAGCTTACCTTACCTACTTTTGATGGCAGTAGGAAGATGACTACACAATCTTGGATCCACAAGTTGGATACCTTCTTTGCTTTGAGACCTATATTGGAAACAAATACAATTAAGTTTGCTACCTTACACCTTGAGGGAGTTGCTCATGACTGGTGGTCGCATGGGATGGTCACATTACAGCACAATTAGGTAACATCATTCCAGGACTTTGTGGATAGACTTGTTGAGAGTTTTGATAAAAAGGATCCAGAAGTCTTCTTTCGTGATTTGGCACACCTAAAGCAAACAGGTAATTTGGATTAATTCATCAGTGAGTTCCAGAGACTATCAGTGAGAGTTCATGATGTTTCTGAGAGGAGGTTGGTTATATTATTTACCGAGGGGTTGACAGAACCACTCAAGGGGTGGGTAAAGGCTTTTGACCCTCCTACATTATAGGAAGCTATGAAGAAAGCTCGGAGCATGGAACCGGCAGCCTCGGCTAATAGGTTTGGTTCTAAAAGCTCATCATCATTTAGAGATAACAAGGGAGGATTTAGCAAGGATAAAGAGAATGTTAATGATATAAAGGGCAAGTCAACTGCACCTTTGGATAAAGAGACACTTAATGACTTGCGTAGGAAGAAGCTATGCTTCTTTTGCAAAGGTCCCTATGAGTACGGCCATGACTGCCCTATGAGGCCTAAAGGGAAAGCCAATCAGGTGATGTGGGCTTATTACGAGGGCTCAGATTCAGATAGTTCAGAGCACCATGATGAGGATCTTGATGAAGCAGAGGGTGAGCAGGAGATACACAATGCAGAGAAAAAGAAGGAACCAGAGCTACATTTATAGGAGGCACGTCTGTCTAGTATCCAGAGAGAGGGATCTTTCAGACTTCGGGGAGTCTTGGCTGGGCAGAAGGTTATTACATTGTTGGACACAGGTGCCACGCATAATTTCATTGATGCACGATTTGTGGAGAGGCGTGGACTCATTATTGAGGAGTTCAAGGGACTAAGAGTCAAGGTAGCTAATAGATATACTCTTCGTTGTGACAGGATAGTATGAGATCTACCTTTGTGCCTGAACAATATGAGTTTAAGGTGGACTATCATGTGGTCGACATGGGTGATATGGACATAGTACTTGGGATGCAGTGGCTACATTCTTTGAAGGAGGTTACCTTGAGATTGGAGGATATGGAGATATGATTCGAGGTGGATGGCAGAACTCATGTGCTGAAGGCTATCCGTAATGGTGATGTCAGGACTATCTCATTTAGGCAGATGGAGAGATTAACTAGGCATAATGATATAGAGTGGGCAGTAGTTTGTACTTTGATGCCTACATAGGAGGAGCAGCATAAGGCTGAATATCAACCTGATATTCAGAAATTGAGGATTAAGTACAAGAAGGTATTCAGTGAGATTCCACCAGGCAGGCCACCAGACAGAGGCATTGAGCATATTATTAAGCTGGAGGAAGGTGCTAATCCTGTCATGATCATACCATACTAACACCCAAAGCGACACAAGGATGAGATTGAGAGGACCATCAAGGAGTTGCTAGCTATGGGGCACATCCGACCAAGTAAGTCACCTTTTGCATCTTCTGTTGTCTTGGTAAAAAAGAAGGATGGTACTCTTCAGATGTGTATTGATTACAGGTTGTTGAATAAGAGAACCTTTAAGAACAAGTATCCCATCCCTTGCATTGATGAGTTGATAGATGAATTGCATGGGGCTTGTTATTTCACGGAAATTGATTTGAGATGAGGATATCACCAGATCAGAGTCCGTGAGCAGGACATTGAGAAAACTATTTTTAGATGTCATTGTGCGCACTTCGAGTTTGTAGTCATGCCTTTTGGTTTGACCAATGCACCTACCACTTTCCGGTCCACTATGAACAGGGTTTTCCACCGTCAGTTGAGGAAATTTGTGCTGGTGTTTTTTGATGATATTTTGATTTATAGCCGATCATGGCAAGAGCATCTAGAGCACCTAGAGACAGTGTTGAGCATTCTACAGAGGGAGTCCTTGTATGCCGAGTCCAAATGTGATTTAGGGATGACAGAGTTGTTATATCTGGGACATATCATTAGTGCAGATGGAGTGCGAATGGATCCTGAAAAGATCCGTGCTATTGTTGATTGGCCTCCACCAGAGAACCTTACATAGGTGAGGGGGTTCCGTGGTTTATGTGGTTTCTATCGCAGCTTTGTCAGTGGCTACTCACGGCATGTGGCCCCCATGACAGATTTGCTGAAGAAGGGGGCATTTATGTGGACTTAGGAGGCACAGGACTGTTTTATGAGATTCAAGGAGATAATGACTACGTGCCCAGTACTAGCATTGCCTGATTTCACTAAGCCATTTGATCTTCAATGTAAAGCATTTGGAGAGGGAATTGGTGCTGTACTCATGCAAGATAAGCACCCTATAGCTTATGAGAGCAGGAAGCTCAGAAGACCCGAGCACTCATTGAGTATATATGATAAGGAGATGTTGGCCATCATGCATGCTTTGGCCAAATTCAGATAGTATCTTGTGGGCAGCAAGTTTTGTATTAAAACTGATCATAATAATTTGAGGCATTTTTTTTGGGATAGCGGGACCTGAATGATCACCAACAGTAGTGGGTGAGTAAGTTGCAGGCCTATGACTTTGTGACTTTGACATCACATATGTCAAGGGAACACAGAATGTTGTTGTAGATGCTCTATCTCGCAGGCCACACCTCACTTCTATGATTCAAATATCAAAGGATTGGCGACACTTGATTATAGTAGAGTATGCCAGAGACACATGGGCCACTGATATAGTGGAGGGGATAGCGATTGATACCAGATATACACTTGTAGATGATTTGATCATGTACAAGAATAGGATTTACTTAGTCCCAGGATCGAAGGTTAAGCAGCTGATCTTGAGAGCACTTCATGATTCATCGACAGCAGGCCATCCTAGGTACTTCAAGACTTACAGGTGTGTTCGAGAGCGGTTCACTTGGAAGGGGTTGAAGGCTGATGTTTTGCAGTACGTTCAAGAGTGTCTTGTTTGCCAGCAGAACAAACAAGAACACACCTATCCGATAGGTTTCCTACAACCACTTCCTATACTTGACAGGAATTGGGAGTGCATTTCCATAGACTTTATCACAGGTTTGCCCAAGGCATAGGGACGAGATTGTATTTATGTGGTAGTGGATAGGTTAACAAAATATGCTCACTTCTTCCCTATCACTACTACATACTCAGCGACTTAGGTAGCAAAGGTCTTCTTCTGGGAGGTTTTCAGATTGCACGGTTTGCCTCAGAACATTGTGAGTGACAGGGATAACCGTTTCATGAGTCACTTCTGGCAGGAGGTATTTTGGTTATGTGGCGCCGAGCTCATACCTAGCACTAGCTATCACCCCCAGACTGATGGTCAGACGAAGATTGTGAACAAATGGGTGGAAGGGTATTTGAGGAATTATGTGGCAGCTCAGCAGCGAGCTTGGGTCAGTGGATATATCTCTGCGAGTATTGCTACAATACTACATACCACATGAGTACACAGATGACACCCTTCATGGCACTTTACAGTTATGAGGCACCCAGTTTCTTGGATTTGTTGTTGGGTGACAGTAGGGTACCCAGTGCAGGTGAATTATTATAGGAGAGTAAGGATATAGTTGCTACTCTCAGGGACAATATTGCTAGAGCTCAGAACCAGCAGAAGCAGTATGCAGACCAAAAGAGGACTGAGCGTAGTTTTGAGGTAGATGATATGGTTTACCTCATGTTGCAGCCATACAAGCAGTCTACTCTTAAGAAGAGTGGTGCAGAGAAACTCAAGCTACGCTATTATGGACCATTCAGGATTATCAAGCGAGTTGGTGAGGTGGCTTATGAATTGGAGCTTCCCGCAAATAGCAGAGTGCACAATGTGTTTCATGTGTCACGCCTCAAAAAGGCATTGGGTCAGAATGTGGTGCCATTTGCGGTATTACCTCCCTTAGATGATGAGGGAAAATTGATCCTAGTGCCAGAATCCATCCTGGAGAGCAGAGAAAAATAGCTTCGCAGGAGCGTGATTAGAGAATAACTGGTTAAGTGGAAAGATCTACCTGTTGAGGATGCTACTTGGGAGGGGGAAGCTATTTTGTAGCACCCGGCATTGAGATTGCTTGAGGCCAAGCAATTTCAGGAGGGGCGGATTGTAATGTCCCCTCTTTAGTACAACATGGCATTGTTCGTGGATTTTCCTATTACAGACTCTTGTAGACAAATGGGATTGATGAGAGAGTCATTTTGGCGTTTATTTGGTGATTGGATGGCTCATTATGCTCTTGGAGATATTATTTTATTTATATTTTATCATCATTTTTATACGGGGCCTACATGTTATAATTCTATGTTGAGTTGCACTTTTTTATAAAGTTATTTATTATTAAAGTGCATTATAATGGGATTTTATAATGGATGTTTCTAGAAGTTCTTAGTAACTTCTTAGAAAAGGATGCTTCTAGAAGTCCTTAGTAACTTCTTAGAAAAGTAAATAAATAGAGGGCTTGGCCTCTCATTTGGACAGACTGGAATTGATGATTCTAGTACCATTTTCTTTGAGCATTTGTGGCACCATCTAGGTCTACAAATATTCAGCATAATCCTTGAGAACAATACCTCTCAAGAGATTGCATAACTGAGGAAGTGAAAGACCTTCTGAAGGGTTGCACATTGGAAGTGGTATTCGGCCATTTCATGTTGAACTCCATTGATGTATTTAGTTTTGGACAGAGATTTGATTAAGGGTTTGAGGTTTTTGTTGCAAGTAAACTTGTGCTTCATTGATACATCAAGAGGATCAGTTTGGGAGAACTTTGGATATAAATCAGGGCATTTCTGAGGCGTTTTTGACAGGTCCTGTTATACAACGAAGGCGTACATTTTTGCTCATAACTTCCAACCGGCTAGGAGTCTGATTTTATAATTTTGGGAGGACATTCTACCAACCTAGGCGCCCCTTTTCTTGGTATTTTCGACAGCCAAAACTCCAACATTTATTTTTGCTAGGAGTCATACAGCCAGTGTAGATACGGCTGTACCTGTTGGTAGAGCTGGAACTAGTTTGGGAGTAGATTTTTTGGGCGCAGCATAGTTGCTATTTCATCAGCGTGGTCATCAGCATTTGATCAACAACACACTGCATGTTCTAGGTTCCTTCATACAAGTTTAATGATATTTTATGTGCATTCATGGTAGTTGCTATAGTTGAACATTTTGTATCATACTTGTTTGGAATTATTATATGAGTGGTAAGCCAAGAGTCTTGGCCTTGGGATTAACTTCATTGTTAGACAATTGCATTTTTTTAAAGTTATCACTTGTTGTTTTGAGCATTGAATGTTAAATCTGAGGGTATATGTCAATTGTTTGATATAGTGTCTATGAGCTTTAGCTGCACATTTAGGTTATGATACTACATCTATTACATTTAAGAATACAAAGAGAAAACTGCATTGCATCAAGGACCTTGTCTCAACATCATAGGACTCTTTGCAATTAGTAAATATCTTGAATATTATTGGTATAACATTTCTGCATTCAGATTAGCAAGTTACAAGGTTGCATGTGATTTGTTTGACAAAATTACAAGCAGCAAATTTGGACAAATTGTGAGCAGTTTGAGCAAGGGTCTTTACAAATAGGCTTAGCCAGTGTGATTCGAGTTGGACCTTCTTGGAATGGCGCTTTCTCAAAAGGAAAAGTGTCCATGACAGCATGCAAGGGTAAATCTACCGATGCATCTGAGACTAGTGTTGAATCAGGAAGGATGGTTGCAACAAAGATTTCTAGAGGAGCTTTCTATGGAGAGCACTTTCTCTGCGGATGAGGAAGCTTGTCATCACTAAGAACAATGTGAACCTTCAAAGGTTCAATGAACTTCACTGCAGGCACATGTCCCTTGCCTTTGTCACCTTTCATGGTGAGATTTGGAATAGCCGCCATTAAAGGCTCTATGCCATCCTCATGTGTACCCCTCATTTCAACCCTTAGACCAATTTGACAAACAAGATCAAAATCTTTTCCCTGCTTCACCTTTATTGCTTTCAACTCTCTTTTCTTTAACCAAATGTTTGTGTTCGCAAGAATAGGCTGAAAACGGTCCCAAATAGAGATGCTTTCCTTGGATGAATAAGATGGAGGCAGAATGAGCAGTTCATGAAGGTGTTGTTCAATGTACTTTGGGTCTAAGGCTTAATCATCATCTTCAACCCCTGTAAAGATCATTGCAAGGTTGAAGTCCACAATCTACTTTAAGGTCAACCGACAATAATCCATCTTGTGGATATCAAGCTCCGTGCGTAGATCAACCCAAAGATCTTCAAGGCAATGAACATGAATGTATAATTTTTTGATTTATCATTCATTCGTCATTATTCAAAGCAAGCACATTCCATGAACTTCTTCAAGGTGATTCTTTGGAGTTCCAATTCCATATTTTTGGCCTTTGGTATAGTGTCTGGTGAATAACTACTAACCCTTAAATGATTTTTTGACAAAATACCAATGTTTGGCCTGTGCAAATGAAGATTGGTATGATTGCATCACCATCAATTGCCTTGCCAACTCCATGAGAATTATCTTGTCGGTGGGATAAAGTGGAAGAGTATATGCCTTATCTTTGAAATAACCAACTCTTATGTAGGTAAAGTTGGGAAATTGGACGTAGAGACAACTAGATTCATTGACCTTTGCCCAGGCTTCATCAAATATCCACTTCTTTGGCAACTCTTTGTCGAATAAGCACATATAATGCCTGAAGTAGGCATCTTGTTGTCTTGTAATGCATACGATTGGATCTCAAGGTGAGTTGGTTGAAGTACTCCCATACTTGCACTATCATGCAGTCACCCTTGGTGGAAAGACCCGAGAAGGGTCCTAGGCCAGCAACATATACCAGGTACGTAGGCCAGCAACATATACCAGGTACGTAGGCCAGCAACATATACCAGGTACGAGTTCATATAGAAGGTACCAGTTGAAGAAAGTTGAGATAGCTCTCCAATATCATACCACTTATCATCTCTCCAAAAAAATCATCTTTTTATTTGAGCGGACAATGAGATATGTACTTGTACATTTATGGCTCAAAGACATGAGACTCCTTATGTCCGAAAATGTGACTGAGCAAAGTGATGAGATTATTGATTCCTTCCTTTAAGTTAGAAAGACACGCCCTTTGACCATCTAACAAGGTTTGGCTTCTTGTTGATCAACTAGTTGGCATTTGCATATGTATTGTATTCAGCCATATCATTGTTCCACCTTTCCGAGGCCTTTTATTTGGTGATGTTAGTCACCACTGGAGTAGGCAAAACTCGGAAGATCTGGTCAATGGTTTTTGAATCCAAACGGATGATGGTCTTCGCATCTTGATCTCTAATTGTTCTAGATGGAGCATCCAGATTTTTGGGACATGGAAATATGAACTTGGGTTAATGAGAAGCTAAAGGGAAAGTTGTTACTAGGTAAATGTATCTTTGTTTGATATAAAACATATCACCCATGATGCATTATCTAACCTTTTAAGAAAATCTTCGATATCCAAGTGTGAAGTATCATTGTTTGTGACGCCTTAACAATAAGAGGAAACTTGTGAAGGAGGCATGGAGTTGTGATATTGATCATACTAGTACTTATTTTTTTGTCTTTCTTTACCTTTAACTTTAGCAATGTCCTCCATCGTAACAAATGTGTATGTCTAAGCAACTGTGACATGGAAATTCCAAAACAAAAGTTCATATTCAAGAGGAGGATCCATAGTGAATTTTTGAGCATTCAAGCATTGAATATTAGAGTTCTGCATGGAAGGTATGGCCGGAAGTTATTGGGACAATGAATGCAAACAATGATTTTAGCTCAAAAATATGTGTTTATATGGTGAAATACCACAAAATAGGTTTATGAAACTAAAAAAGTATGTACGGAAAGAAAGGGCATTCTATGGAAAAAGCATTATTATTAAATGCGTATGCACATGCAAGAAACCACCATTATGGGTTTTGAAATCATGTGGCAGTGGTATGAAAGATGTGGAAGGAGCATATGCAATCATGGAAATGGGACTTTTTTTGCAAGCAAAAGTGTGTGATAAATGAGCTTAATTCATGAGTGTGTTTTTTGAGAATGAGATTTTTAATCCCAATTACATGTACAAGCAACATGAAGTGCTTGCATATGCAACTTAAAGAATGTAGCCTGAAAATAGGAGCACATCATATATACATGCAAATCTGAAAATTGTAATGAAGAGACTTGCATAAACAAGACAACAAATATATACAACAAAATCCTATGAAAAAGCCAATGACAAAGAATCATATCTTTTTCCTCAAGAAGCAAGAGAATTTTCTTTTAAAACATTTGCAAAAAATCTGAATATGAAATCAAAGAGATTTCTTGGATTGAGAATGATTACAAGATGGAGTGTTAAATAGACTTTGAATCTTGACTCGATCCTTGCAAGAAATAAGTCAAAATTTGTATGTTGCCAAGTGCAGGGAATTAAAGATTAAAATTGCACCATTTTAGCAACCATTTTGGCCAAGCAATGTGCAAAATATAAAGCATACGGGAAATGGCTTCCAGAGCATAATAAATAACTTGAAAGAGTTGTATGCAAGCTAAGAAGAATAAGAAATGCTTTGGAACTTACCTTGATCCAAACACTTGATGATTTGATGGTGCAAAATGCTCAAAACTAAGGTGTTTTCAGGCAAAACTGAGTCCTAAATGAGTTGAGATGTGAGCAAAAACCTCAACAAAATCCACTTTAGAGTAGCTAAATGTGATCCTTGGATGATTTCATGTGAAAACGACCTATAGATCATGAAAAACTGCCAAGCAAAGCTCAAGATATGAGTGATTGAAGGCTGTCAATCTTGTTTTTGAAGAAAAACGCCCAAAAAGGTGGACTTTTCCAAGCTGCTAAAAATCACCACTTTTGCATGATATACCCAAATGCCTTAAAAGGAAACAATGACAAATTTTTAGGTTCCCAAAACATGTGCTTTTAGACCAAAAATTGCTACCCCCTCTTAACACATGTATTTTTGAGTAAAGACATGGTTTTACATTGCAAAAGCACATGCTTTTGAGGGAAAAATAACCACCCTTGTGCTTTGTAGTAATAAAATCATAGGAACAAACTTTTAGAAGATGAAAGCACATGTCTTCGGTTATAAAATCGCCACCCTTAGTGATTTTGGTTGAAAATGCATGCTGTTAAAGTAATGACATTAAAAATGCATAATGGTGGATTTTTTATCATTCAAAAAGCATATATCAGCATGCTAGACACCTATTAAAAATCCACTGCCAATAAATTTAAGTCCTAAATGCACATAAGTGGACTTTTTAAATGCAATAACCTAAGGGCCCGTTTGGCTACTAGAATTAGCAGATGCAACATTTGTCTAATACTGGAATCTATTAGATGTTGGATTTGCTACTTTGGACTTTGTTTTTGGGAAAATGATTGGACCCATTTGGTTCACCTGATATTTGATGGAAGAAGTTTTTCCTATATTTGGTTGTACAAATCTGGAATTGGAATAAGATTACATTTATAATCTTTTAATTTGTTTTGAAGTATCTATTTGTTTTATTTTATTATTTTTTCATTTTTCATTTTTTAGATGATCGACAGGGTGCCCATTATTGACTCTGATGATAACACAAGTCAAATTCTCCAACAAGTTTGTGAAGTCAAATTCAAAAATGTTGAATTCGTGTACCCATTGAAGATTGGAAAGCCTTTTGCAAATTTTGTTTGATGATGTTACTTGGCAAAAAAGTTGCTTTGGTGGTAGGTAGCGGGTTGGGTATGTCTACGACTATCAATTGGTGGAGAGAATTTACAATCCTCTGTCTAGGCAGATTTTGCTGGACGGAGTTGACATCAAGGAACTGAAGCTGAAATGGTTGCGCAACCAAATAGGATTAGTGAGCCAAGAGGCTATTCTATTTGCAACTTCTATCAAGGAAAACATTTTTTTTCGTAAGGAGGAAAGCAACATGGAAGAAGCTGTCGCACAGGTCGCCAATGCTCACAAGTTTATTACCTAGTTTCCAGACAGGTATGACACCCATGTCAGTTTTTGTTTTTCATTTTCTCCCTAACTTCTCATTCACTCCACAATTTTCTGTTTGTTCCAATTTGTGAAAGAGGAAAAACGTTTATTGGTCAATAAAATAGAAATATGAGTTAAATGTTATAGGTAGGAGAGCATGGAGTTGAGATGTTTGGAGGCCAAAAGTGAAGGATATCCATTGAAAGGGCCATGGTGAGAGATCCTCGATTGCGAGGCCTGTAATGACCCATTCTAGATGTCACTTCTAGAAAGATAAATTGGATGTATGGTGTGTTCAATACCCTATGGGAAGGTCGTACCATAAATAGGTTAAACACACACGAAAGGCCGTATGGTAGTGTATGGAGTAGGGCCGTATGGTAGTAGAGCAAGGTCGTACGGTAGTGTATCAAGGTCGTACAATAGTGCAACGAGGTCATACGAGCTAGACGAGGAGGCCACACAGTGATTAGGGAAGGCCGTACGATATCAAGACTCAGAGTAGATGATGGAGAAAAGTCCATATGGTGAGGATGGAGCAAATAATCCTCGATCGAATCCACATTACCAAGAGGCTGAAAAACTACCAATAGAGCTTACGTATTCAAAGGGTTGTTGGTTCAATGATATTTGTGCAATTACCTTCTTCCAGAATCATTTTCTTCATCTTGATCTCAGGTACCAAGTAGATTTTGTCTTTGTGGTAAATGATTTCACCAACCACCTTGTATCTATCATCCTGTACTTGACCATCCAATAGTTGGCATGCAAAATTATTCTTGGAGTATTCGACTAATAGATGTGCCCTCCAATTGGCTAGAAACTGAGCCATTGTGTAATCTTTGATGTTGAATCTGATTGAACTATATGATGGTATGGTCACTATCATTACAAGCTTAACTGTTAATGGTGTTTTTGTTGTTTAAATGTGTTAATGCTACGATGCTACATTGTAATTTTAACTCATGCTTCATATATATATATATATGTTTTTATAATTTTTACATGTTTTGTACTAAGGAACCCAAACGAACCCAAACTATTTTCCAAAATTTTGACGAACTTGCAAACTAGTTCTTGAACTTCAAACTTGGAACCAAACCCAAACTGGCAACTTAGGCAATAACATGTTATTCAATCATTTAGGTGATTACAAGTGGGGAATTTCACCCAAAAGCACATGTTATTGTATTTTTAATGTTTGTTGTGTGTTTAGTGACTTGAGTTAGTGTTAAAATGCTTATAGGTGGGGAATTTCAACTCAAAAACACATGCAATTGCAAAAGCAAGTGTTATTCATCCTCAAAATCATGTTATTACTTCTTCAATAAGAGGTTTTGAATATGTTTATGCATATCGTGGGCTTTTTAGGTTCCAAAACACATGCTTTTGACACAAAAATTGCCACCCTTATGCATTTTAACATTTTAACAAAAATCTGCATATACTTTCATGTTTAGTAAGGATCCTAGCCCAATTCTATGGCGTAAGGTATGGATTACTAACCTTATTCCTAAAATCAATTTCTTTTGGTCGACGGCATAGCATGGCAAAATTTTAACACTTGACAATTTGGAAAAAAGGGGGTTCTATATAACAAACCATCGCTGTCTGTGTAACGAAAAGGAAGAAAGTATTTCCCACCTTTTCATAGAATGTCACTTTGCTTTAGGGATTTGGACTTAAGGTTTGGGAAAGATTTGGTGTGGCTTGGGTTATGAAGGATAACTTGGGCCAGTTTGTGGAGTGTTGGAATTGCCCCTTTTACCACCCAAGATTAGTTTTTTTATGGAATATTATTCCACCATATGTTTGCTGGCACATATGGAAAGAAAGAAATAACATGATATTTAGGGAGGAAAGTAAGACTGTGGAAGTGGTTTTTGGAATAATGAATAAATTGTTAAAGGAAAATTTAAGAGTGACTAAATATAAAATGCCAAAGGAGGAGCCAGGTAGACTTGAAGACCTGGTGGCTGAAAATTGGGGTTGTCAGGAGGATTTCTTCCTTTTTGATAACTTAGCTAGGAGGAGGAGACAACAGACAAAATGGAGACCTCCCACCATAACATAGTATAAATTGAACTTTGATGGTGCTGCAAAAGGAGGAATTGGAGCAGCTGGAGGTGTGCTGCGGGACAGGAATGGTGATGTGATGTTGGTTTATGCAAGTAAGGTAGGGAATGGTAGCAATAATGTGGCAGAGGCTATGGCGTTATTATGGGGTCCTCAACTCTCTAAGGAAAGACAAATTATGGAGTTAACAATAGAAGGGGACTCCAAATTAGTGATTGATTTGGTTAAGGGGGAAGCTAGATCGGGATGGAAGATTAGAAATATCATCTTGGATATTAAGCAAATCTTGAATGAAATGAAAATGGCCCACCTGTAGCACATCTACAAGGACGACAATCAGGTGGCAGACGCGGCAGCTGCCATGGGGTTTAATGCAATGGCAATCACGTGTTAGGAGAATTTAGCTGATCTCAACGAAGATTTAAGGGTGTTGATATCCAAGGAAAAAGGTGGGATAAATTCAAGATGAAGTCTATAAACTTTAAAAGTAAGGCCACATTTGGGAAGACGGCGATTTTAGTCGCTAAATTAAACTATTGTGTTTTGGAAGTAAAGGGCAGACATGGCCGTACAAATGGCAAGTGGAGTGATTACGAATTAAGAAAAATGTCTTTTCATAATTATGGAAACCTGTTGCGATTTTCAAAATGCTCTCCAAAGGGAAGTACGAAAGATATTATTAATCAAGGTGTCAGAAATCGTCGGGGTGAGAAAATTATGATTTTTCACATCCACGAATCCCATAATAACTCGATATGGGATTTTGGAGCTCATCAAACACGAGTCTGCAATTTTTATTTTCATCTTTTCAAAAGAGTTAAGAAGGAGAGTAGTCGCTGAAAGATCGAAGCTGAAAAAGTTCAAATGCGTATTTCTGAAGAAGGGGAGTCGAAAATTGGAGAAATTGAAATGGGGGGGACCTGAATAGGTTGGAGCCAACGAAAATTGAGAACTTTAAGGACAGAATGGCTACCTGGTTTTTATTGAAGGAAGGGGGCGCACCAGTTTGTGAATAGATGGAATGATAGGAAGGTTACCATCAATGGTATCACCTTCCAAGTCACAGTGGAAGCAATCGCCATGGCGACCAGCTTGTCCATGAAGGGCAAAAAATGGAGGAAAGTTACCAAAATTACTGATGAGGCTAGCATGAATAGCTTTTTCGCGAAGGGTGAGGAGCCGATTTGTTACAGAGGTGGGTTTAAAAGAGATAAGTTACCCGCTCCCTGGGATGATGTATGCGTGGTCCTTATGAGGTATCTGACGCTAGAGGGCAGGTTTGGTGTATGCTATTACTACCATTTTCCTCTGTTGAATCATTTCAGAAATAGGGACTTCATTTCTATTCCTTTTTTTCTTTTGCACTCTCTTGAAGACATGGTTGCTGATGTTAGGGAAAAAAAGAGTAAAGGTTTAAATTTTATCATAATTCATCAAGGCTTAACTTTCCGCCTTTATCAGTTTCACCTCGCCTTGTGTCCCCCCAGAGAGTTGGTTGTGGAAAACCCACACCATGGTCAGAACTCCCCCTCGAGCTCAAGTACGGGGACGAAAATGCACAACCCCAGGCCATCCCCTAGTAAGGAAACTAAGAAAAAGAAAAAATCCGACATAGCCTTAGAACAAAAGGGAAACAAGAATATTAAAATTGAAAAATTAGTGGAGATTGTTGGAGAGGATTCGAGGGAGGATAATGGGGGTAAACCTAGAAGGAGGTCTGGTAGGCTTGCCCAATCCCAAGCTAGGTGCAAACAGAAGTCCCTTAGATACCCAGTGGAGGAGGTTGAAGAAGATAGCTCTAGCAACAACAGTGATAGAAAGGAGGAGGAAGATATTCCCAACTCCAAGAAGGATGATGGTAATGAGGAGGGGGAGAAAAGTTTTAACTCTGGGAACAATTCGGTAGATGATACTCCAACCCAGGTGTTTGATGGAAAAGCGAGGAAAACTGAGACCACCAATGTGTCTACCAGCTTCTCCTTCAAACCTATTACCTTTTGTGAAGAGAACAACAAGAAGGATAATTCCCCCATAACCATTTCATCCCCTTTTAAGGAGAATTCGAAGGTTTCCTCTAATCCACGGGTTTTGCAGGATAAATCACAAGTGCAAAAAATGAAGGAGGTTGCTGCAAAGGGAGATGCGGGGCCTAAAGATAGGACCGAGGTGATGGACGAGCGATACATGCATCTGGAAAGAAGGGTCAAAGCTTTGGAGGAGGGGTTCTTCACCTTCTCCAAATTTGGCTTTAAAGTTACCCATGCTGTGGCAACAACCCTTCAATTGCTGGCACAGGAAAAGGAGGACGTGGGCTTGGACATGGAGGACCATAAGTTGCTCTTCAAGTTTCTTGTTGATGACTGAGCCTCTATCCTACTACATGCAAATGGGAAGGGAAAAAAGGAAAACGAAGTTTTTTTATGTTCTTATCAGTTACTGGGATCTTTGGATCCAAAGACTTTTAATACTTTATTGGCAGTATTGGTTTTGCTGGTTATCAGCTATAATTAAGACTTGGGTTGGCTTGGGTACCTTTTTGGACAGTGTGGAAATCTAGTAGTTAGTTTGTCTCCTTTTTGGTTTTAGCTTAGTTGCTGGTCTTTTTTCGTGGTTGCAAACTTTTGGATCTTTGTTTAGTTAATTTTTTGACTACTGGTGTTTTTGGTTGGTAATGTGTTGGTTACCAGCTTTTTGATTGTATTTGGGCCGACCTCCTTGCTTTTGGTCGCTTTTAATTCCAAAAACATTTTGAGCAGAAATGCATAATGGTGGTGATTTTTTTGCATCAAAAGGACATGCTTTTGCAAATCAAAAGCACGTGTTTTGGAACCCAAAAAGCCCACTATATGCATAAACACATTCGAAACCTCTTATTGAAGAAGTAATGATGTGTTTTGAAGGAAGAATAACATATTCTTTTCTAATTGCACGTGCTTTTAAGTTCAAATTGCCCACCTATAAGCATTGTAACACTAACTCAAGTTAATAGACACATAATAAACTTTAAAGACACGATAACACATGCTTTTGGATTCAAATTCCCCACTTATAATCACTCAAATGATTAAATAACATGTTATCACATTTAAAATGTCCACTTATATGCATTTAGGACTGAAATATGTGTTTGGTGTGGGGTTTTTATATTGGTCGTCAGTGTTTGTTGTTGTGTTGGCACTTGTTGTCCACCTCAGGATTTTTCCTTTGATGGGCTAATTATGTCAGACAGCTAGGATGTTTTTGGTATGGGACTTGAATTATTTTATCACTCTGCGAATTCTAGTTGGAGATTTGCTTGTGCCATTTCGGAAGTGAAAGACCTTCCCTATTTGGCTTGTGGCAGTTTTGTTGGGTGTCATCCTTGCCCTATTCTACTTGGTTCATTTTTTCGGATTTGGAAAATAGAGCGCCATCATTAATGCAAGAATAATTTCATGTTCAAACATCTTATTGGACATCCCTCTAAGTTTATGTTTTTGTACTTGGGTGAACTATAATATTGTTTACATGTATTGTACTAAGAAAGAATATATTTGGATTCGGCATAATCATTACACCATTGGCACCAAGATTATTCTATACAGTGGTTTGCAATCACCATTTACATACCTCATCTCCACTAGACATTGAGCTCCTTGTTCATGAGATCGACTCTTATCCACCCTCCACACACAAACCAACCAAAGGTTGTATGGCATTTTCATCACCATACACACTAGTCTTCCCTTCTCGTATGACAACCAACTCTAGTCACTGTATAGATTGCTCAAACTTCCACTATAGGAAAACTACCCAACTTATCCCCTCACCCCACACCCTCCACTTGCCACTATAGGGCTAGCTTCCTACTATACAACCAACCCTTCTATACCATATGACATGCTTGTCCAAACAGTAAGTCCCAATACCACCATATGGATCAACCCTATGTTTGGACAGACTTCCCCTTCTCTTCCTATTGTGTGTGGGATCATAATTCACCGAAGCTTGTTTTCTGGTGCATGCAAAGCACAACCATTACAATTACTCTCAAGCGTTGCCCTCAACTGTTTCCCCTCATAGAAAACTAGGGTGTGTTGTTGGGAACATTACAAGAATATCTAATAGCATTGAGTTGATCCTTTAACTCTAAAACATTCATGAGGAAAGACAACAAATTCATCTATAGCCATCTTAATGTTGTCATGTCCCCATATTTATAAGATTCATAATAAAATAATAGTGCAAATAAAATAATAATATAACTATAATAGAAAATTGATAACATACAATTTATATTGATTGATATAATCATATGATTTTAAATATGATTAATACGATGATAAAAGAATAAATTATAATAATTTAGTATTATCAATAAATAAGATAATAGTTAGCCAAATTATATAGAATGAGTAATTATATTCTATAGTTGATAAACAACTATTATAGGTAAGATATAATAAATATTAAATAAATAATCAAATATATTGAATCATATATTCTAAAGTATAAATAATATAATTTGAATATATATTTTAAATATATGTATCAAAGCAAGATAATATGAAATAACAAATACATATTAAAATATTAAAATAAGCTAAAGTTACCACATAGTAGAAGTTGTGACTCTTCCAAAATTTATATAAGGGAGCAGAGAACAAAGAAATGGGCGAGGGGATGAAGGGAAACTAAGAAAATGACAAGGAGACAAAGAAAAAACATAATTGGATCAAACCTATATGGAGCATTTAAGTTTAGTGGGACAGGAGCAATGATTTGCCAAAAGCCTAACATGATAACTAGCATGGAATATGAATAGATGAGCAACAAACACAGCCATTAGACGGAACAAACAAACGATAAAGTCTGACAGTATAGGGAACTCAAATGTGTATACATTTCTTGTTTGATAATGACACTCATTAGAGATGTGGCATAGTCGATGATCTAGTCAGCGCATATTATTGAAGTCATGAGGCTATCAATCATATGTGGTGATGAAAGTATGAGAGGAATTTGATTTTTCTTCCTAAAATTTCTGGAAAAGATCAAAGCAGATAAATGTGACTTCCATTGCACAGAGTCCGCCTCGAGGGAAGAATCATGGACAATTGGGTTGAACGAGCCATTATAGTCAAACATCCTCGGAAGCAATAAAAGTTAAACTGTCTGTCTCGGGTACTTAACACTTGTGGAAGCCTCAACATCACTCGACCATCGCAATCATGGAGGAGAAGCATATGTTCTGCATTAACAGTCCATAGGAAATTAGCAAACCATTTTTTCATACAACATCCAACTCATGGACAATTGGAACGCAAGTGGAGTGAGTCAGAAATATCATCCAGCATTGAAGAGCATGCACGTAGCAATCGGGATAGAAGATTATATGGAAAAGAATATAGACACTCAGTATTTGCATAGGGCAAACATCCTGAAAATATAACGTTGGTATCATACAGATATCGATATTACACATACCCCATTATTTGGGTTATCTCATTCGCATGAACTTCAACATTGTAGATGCTGAGGCAGATAATCGAAGCTTGCATGCTTGGTAGCTCTAAGAAACGGATAGGAAGACAGAGAGCAATCTCAATTGACATTAACAACATAGAGCATCACTGAATAGAAGTTACAAACTAGAAGGATAGAGAATCAATCATAACTAAACTTCAGACGGTCAGCTGCATATGAATGAAATACTATCTAGTGTAGTCTAAATACAGTCAATAATAATAAGATTAAGGAGTTGAGAACTCACTATCAAGAGAAGAATAGGGGATCATATTATTGGGTAAGTATTGTCAAATTTTCTTATTCAAGCAATATCATATCAAATATAGTAACGATATTGATAAGGATAACTATCCTCTAATTCTAATAAACATATTTATTGACTATCAAAACCTTGTAAACCCAAAGAAATAACAAACATCATAATTCATAATAAGAATGGAGAAGTGAAAGTGGTCTTTTTCAGAAAATTCAAGTCACGTTAGGACAGGGACCATTACAAATGTATAATAATTGGTGTCTTAAGGTTAGAGCTTTGCTGGAGTTGTTGAGCTTATCCAAACTTTGAAGACATTCAAACATCTTCTTAACTCAATTCAACTTGGATTTGACAAGTACCAAATGATCCTTGACAGAATCAATTAGGATCTTCTTTTACATGATGTTGTACTCTCTTAACTGCACTTTCTAGTGTCATTAGTAGGCACAACTACATTAGACTTTACATAATTGAGAAGATCATTTTCTTCAAGCGCAATTAGGACTTTGAATTTCCATGAAGTGAAGTTGGATTCTCCATCCAACTTATGTGTGCTAGTGGGGCATACGATTATTGGTCATATGGGTGGAGATAGACTTGCGCCAATGAATAATGGAGGGTGTGACTTCCACAACACTGAATCTAGAGCAAGTTAAATCAACAATATAAGAAGGCACTCGCCAATAACAAATATAAGCCAACAAAATATGTGCAATTAAATCAAGATATATATATATATATATATATATATATATATATATATATATATATATATATTTGTGTAGATAAGAATGGCACTCCAGATGTGCTAGAGCCGAAGCAAAGTAGTTGAGGGTACAGAATAGGGTGAGGGTTGAATCCCATTGAAACCATAAGAGCCAAGTAGGAAAGATCTCTCAGTTCTGAAATGGCGAATAACACAGAACTCCAATAGGAATTCGCATGCAATAAAATAATACAAATCGCATACCAACTACTACCTTCATGTTATGCTTAAATACCCTTCGGAGGAACTCTCGATGGTTTACAAAGTAGCCCATAGTAACACCTACGGAAATAATTAAATAAAAATGGATATGGGATATATTAAATCAATCGGCCCATAAACAATGCTTTGATTATTTATTTATTTTATGACGGGAACATTACAGTCCTCCTGTCCCAAAATTTGTTTGTCCTCAGGAAAATACAATGCCGGATGTTGAAGAATGTATTCACCTTCCCAATTCCTGTCATCCAACGGAAAGTGTTTCCAGTGTACCAAGTATTCCCTCAAGGTACGGTTCCACAGAGTCTTCTCTTGTACATTAATGACTGTGGTCGGTTCTAACATGAGCTTCCCTTGATTGAGTGGTAGAGGATTGGTGGTTACTGTGATGTTCTATTCCATGATTTTCTTTAGGCAAGATATGTGAAAGATGTTATAGATGCGGCTCCCTTTTGGAAGTTCTAGTTCATAGGCAACTTCACCGATTCAATGAGTTACATGATAAGGACAATAAAACATGGCTTCAATTTTTCTTTTGTTTTTGCCTTTAATGAGGATTGTTTGTTTGGTTGGAGCCTGAGATAGACTGAGTCTTCCACTTCGAAAATTCTCTTGATTCAATGTTTGTCAGCATAATCTTGTTTTGATTCTGTGCCCTTTGTAAGTTTTCCTTCGAGAATCTCAAGATGTCTTGCCCTTCCTCAAGCCAGTCCCTCACCCTAAGTGCACGACTGTCACCCAGGACAATGTCAATAAATGAAAGGGGTTAATACCCATACAGTGTTTTAAAGGGTGCCATCCCAATAGGCATGTGATAAGTTGTATTGTAACAATATTCCTCCAAATGCATCCATTTGACTCATGCTCGTTGTTGTGTTGAAACATAGTTCCGTACGTAGCCTTTTAGCCACTTGTTCATGTTTTTCCGTCTGTTTGAGGGTGGTAGCTAGTACTTAGCGACAATTTTGTCCCTGCCAACCGAAACAATTCTGTGTAAAAAATACTAAGAAACCAACCATTCTTGTCACTAACAATGTTTCAGGGTAACCCGTGCACATGAAAAACTTCTCTAAAAAAAAGGTCGGCTACCTGTGTAGTCTAGAAATTTGAGGAGATGGTGAAGCAGTGTGAATACTTCATCAATCTGTCAACCACTACAAAGATACAATCCTTTCCATTTACCTTAGGAAGTCCCGTGATGAAGTCCATAGAGATACTTTCCCACTCCTATTTTGGTATCGGCAAGGGTTGCAATAGCTCGACAGGTAAAGTGTGTTTGGATTTGTTTTGTTGGGAGATTGCACATTCCTGCACATACTACAAAACATCATCTTTAAGTCTCTTCCATGAGAATCTCTGTTTGAGTTGTCTATAGGTTTTGAGAAACCCTAGGTGTTCGGCCAAGGGTGAGGCATGTATTTCCTTCAATATTTTTTGCTTTAGTTTGGATTTAGGCACTAAATATATCCGCTTCTTATAGTAAATGATGTCATCCACCACCTTGTATTGGTCGTCCTGAGTGTTGCCATCCATTAGCTTACATGTAAATGTGTTTTTGGAATATTTCACCAATAACTATGCTTTTCAGTCAGCTGAAATTTGAGACAAAGCATCTACAACCACATTGTTCTTTCCCTTCACATATTCAATGTCGAAATCAAAATCCTGAATCTTACCCATTTTTGTTGACTCTTGCCCAAATCCTATTGCTCTAGAAAATATCTCAGACTATAATGATCGGTATGGACAACAAACTTGGTACCCAATAGATATTGCTAGAACTTGGTAAGTGCATGTGCAATGGTCATCATCACTTTGTCATAAGTGGAATACAGGTGCACAACTTGTGCAAGCTTCCAACTTTCATTGGCTATAGGGTGTCTATCTTGCATTAATACTGCACCAATGCCCTCGCCAGATACGTCACAGTACAAAATCAATTGTTGAGTGAAGTTAGGTAAGGCAAGAACCGGGCAAATGCTCATTGTTTCTTTTAACTTATCAAAAGTGTGTTGCACTTTGTCATTCCAACGGAAGGAGCCTTTCTTAGTCAGATCTGTCAATGGTGGATTGAGCTGAGAGAATCTTTTTACAAACCTCCGAGAATAACTGCATAATCCAAAGAATTCTCACAACTCAGAGAGCGCTTTTGGTGTGGGCCAATCAATGATAGATTGAATTTTCTCTTGGTGGACATGCACTCCATCTTTACTAACAACGTGCCCTAGATATAATATTTGTCTTTTTGAATTCACACTTGGATTGTTTGGCGAACAAGGACTGAGCCTCCATGATCCCTAGGACTTCATCCAAATGTCTCAAGTGTTTGTCCTAGTTTTTGTTATAAATAAGGATATCATCAAAGAACACTAGCAAGTACTTACGCAATTGTTTGTTGAAGATGCGACTCATGCAAGATTGAAAAGTAGTTGGTGCATTTGTTAATCCGAACGACATGATGAGGAATGCATAATGCACATAGAGACAACAAAAAACCGTCTTCTCCACATCTTCCTGCATACAGATCTGATGGTATCCAGAACAGGGATCTATTTTAAAAAAATAAACCGTACAATGCAACTCATCCGACAATCCATCGATCTTGGGAATAGGGTATCTGTTTTTATTGTCTTCTTCTTCAACGCATGATAGTCGACACACATGCACAATGTCCCATCCTTCATTTTTACAAATACTACAGATGATGCAAAAGGATTAGAGTTGGGACGGATCCATCCTTTCTTGAGAAGCTCCTGAATCGTCTTCTTGATCTCATCCTTGATTTTTTTGGGATGGCGGTATGTCGTAGTGATAACTGGTTTGGCACTAGCTTCCAACTCGATGGTATGCTCAAAGTCATGATGGGGAGGTATGCTAGGAGGTATGTCTATAAAAAACATTATCATGGGTACTCCAAATATTTTGAAGATCATCATCCCGGTGGGGTGTCCATTGTCCTTTTATTAGTTCTGCTGAAACAAAACAATGTGCAGCCCATGCAATGTCATCATGCTGAAAGATGTCCTCCATTCGCCGTGTTGAAACTTCCTTTGGTCCGTCATTGGTCATCCTATGGAGAACAACCTTCTTTTAATCGACAACAAAAGTGAAGTCTATTCGCTTGAAACTTCGCATGTATTCATCTAGTGTCTCCATCCATTGTATGCCTAGAAGAACCTTCATATCATCTAGGTCCACTATAAAGAAATCCTCCATCACAATGTGATTAGCCATGTTGATACTCAATTGGGGAACAAGGTGCGTACAGGGTAAAAGTGTTCCACCCATGACCTTGACCTGGAATCCTATGTGTGTCTCTTTAGGTAGACCTCTTCTTTTCACCAAAGATGAGTTTATGAAGTTTATAGTGGCTCCACTATCAAGCATCACAATGACTCTTTGTCCTTAAAGGGTTTGCCGTACTTGGAATATCGTACATCTCGGTCTCCTAGCTAGGGCAATGTTTCCTCCACGCTGTACCAATGCGATGATTCTCTCTGTACGGTTCAAATTAACCATTTTGGAGTCCTCAAACTGATCATCCTCTATGGATAGATTCTCCTAATCGTCCTTATCATTAAACACGACCTCCATGTAGTGTATTTTCCCTTTACTGAGGCATCTATGCCCAGGTTCCCATTGCTCCATACAATTGAAACATAATTTCTTCCTTCAGAGCTCCTATTTGGTAGCTTCATCCAACAAAGGCTTCTTCGACAAAGATTTGTTATCTGTCCCTCAAAAATACTGACAGTTTAGAGTGGGAGAAACCTCGACAGGATGATGCCAATGATGATGCCATACTTTGCACGTTTTTTATAGCCTCTGAAAAGGTGGCAAGATTGAAACCTTTTACCCAAACCCTCAATGGTTTTGTTAGTTCGTCCATAAAGAGCACTATCCATCTCCTTTCGAAAATGTTCGTAACCAAAACAAAGGGTTTCTGAAATTTTGTGATGTACTAGTCAACCGATCAAATTTGCCTCGATTGTGCCAATTCTTTAAAATTAAGTTGAGGATCTTTACCATCAAACCAATCCATCAATCTTTCATTGAATTCTGCATAAGTATTTACTTGGTGATGCCCCAACGTAATAGTGCCATGTGCTACTCCCTCCAAGTGGTGTGCTACATATTTAATTGCTTCTTCTGGCATTGGATTAAGTTGGAAGTGTCGACTTTCATTACCCATGCTTGGATGGATACGGATTTGGATTCGTTAAATTGTAACAAATTTACTTAACTTTATTCTAAGATAGTCATTAAAATATCCTCAGTTTCTACCTCTGAAATATCGCATTCTCAAATTTGAGTAATCTCTGTAGGATATATCCTCTTCCAAGTTTGCATTCTTCTAGTCTTCTTTCAACTATTCTTGAACTTCCTCAAAGGTTGGTTGCCTTCCATGTGGTACCTTTGTCCGTGGAGGGAAAGTCGGCATGGAAGGTCAAGAGCATGCCGAATGGAGATTCGACTTTCTCGAAACCGAGTCAGTACTATGACCATTTTGTTCTCCAGATATCTTATTATTTGCTAGTTTTCACAGAGTTTCTTTCATAGGTCGCTGAGTGTCATTGATTTGTGTTTGATTCCTTGAAAGATCCCTCAATAGTGTCATGACTTCCGCAGGAGTGGGTCCTTGATCTACCATGGATCTCCTTTTCTAGCTATAAACTTTCATTCCTTATCCACATCCTGGTAGGATATTTGGCTTTGATACCACCATAATGTTGTGAAGTTGTTCACAATGGAAGTTGCTATGTACTTTAAATTACATACAAATTTTTGTACGATGGTGGAACAAAATAATTGAATGTGCTAGGTGACTGTGATGCACTGCTTTAGTAAAGAAATCCCTGGTAACTTCCTATGGAGATCAATTGAGCAGCTGCATACAAACAGTAAGATGTTGTACAGACCTATCCTTGAGCGTATGGTGGAAAATAGTGCCTTGTACGATGATTGAGTGAGACCGTATGATGTAGTGTATGTTGTACAATGGTGTACGGTCAGAGATAGACTTGCGCCAAGGAATGATGGATGGTGTGACTTCCACGAAGTCGAATGCAGTGCAAGTTAAATCAATAATATAAGAAGACACTTGCTTATAAAAGATATTAGCCAACACAAATATGTGCAATTAAATCAAGATATATATATATATATTTGTGCAAATAAGAATGGTGTTCTAGATGTGCCAGCTCCGAAGCAAAGTAGTCTAGGGTACAGAATATGGTGAGGGTTGAATCCCATTGAAACCGTAAGAGCCAAGTAGGGAAGATCTCTCACTTCTGAAATGGCAAATAACACAGAAGTCCAACAAGAATTTGCATGCAATAAAATAAGCCAAATCGCATACCAACTACTACCTACGTGTCATGCTTAAATACACTTCAGAGGAACTCCCAATGGTTTACAAAGATAGTCGATGGCAACACCTACAGAAACAATTAAATAAAAACGGGTTCGAGATATTCTAAATCAATCAGCCCATAAATAATGCTTTGATTATTTATTTATTTTATGACGGGAACATTACAGATTGAATACCTTTCCTATAGATATCAAGATGAATAACAGTTATTGATATCTTCACTCTAGCAATTACAAAATGGAAGAGTCTTACAAAGTGAGCATAACAATCTCTCATAGATTGCATACATAGTTGCAATACAATCCTCTTAGCAATAACACCTCAACATACTACACAAAGAACCCAATAATTGTTGTCCTCAATTTTGACATCACAAAATTGGGGCCACTCCATGCAAATTTCTCATGAATTTGTAAGTATACCCTCTTTGTTTTAACATATTACTAAAGTGTCATTAAGGCAATTCGTTATCAACATGCAAACCACCTATTAAAAACTCATTGCCAATAAATATAAGTCTTAAATGCACATAGGTGAACTTTTTATAGGCAATATCATGTTATTTTATCACTTAAGTGCTTTTAAGTGGGGAATTTGAACCCAAAAGCACATGTTATTGCACTATTAACTTTAGTTAGGATGAAAATGCATATAGGTTAGGAATTTGAACCCAAAAGCACATGCATTTTAAAAAGTATTTTTTATTTCTTCTAAGAACTCATCATTACTTCAATAGACATTTTTTGGTATGTTAATGCATATTGTGTGCTTTTTGGTCTCCAAACACATGCTTTTCACCCCTAACAGCACGTCATTACTCACCTATTACACATTTTAGAGCAAATATGCATATGTGTGGTGATTTTCAACCCAAATGCGCATGTCTTGGAGACTAAAAAGTGTGTCCATACTAGTTTAGAACTGTTGAGCAGAAAGGTGGCAATTTTTGCTTCAAAAATACATGCGTTCCATTTCTAAAAACACATCTTTACTCCATTAGCATGTGTTTTCTATAGGGTGGCAACTTTGGCCAAGTAAGTATATATTTTTGAGCACTAAAAGGTGTGTCTTTATATTTTACAAGGTATTTTGTTTATCCAAGCATAAGTGGTGATTTTCAGAGAAAAGTCACATGTTTTTAACTTGCAAAATCCCACTTTATTTGGGTGTTTTTGAGAAAAATTGGGCTTGTAGCAAAGAATCACTCATATCTTGGTCAATACGTGATGGATTTGACTCTCCATAGGGTCATTTTTGGATGAAATTACCCAAGAATCATTCTTATCTATTCAAAAGTGTAGATTTCAGAGGGTTTTGTTCATAATACAGCCCATTTCGGGCACATTTTTGCCCAAAAACCCTTGTGTTTGAGCATTTTTTTAATCAAATCTTCAACTCTTTGGCTCAAGGTAAGATCTAAAGCATTGTTTATTATTTCCAGCTTGTATACAATCCTTTTCAAAATGTGTATAATGGTGTGGATGCCATTTTAAAAATGGATTGCATACTGCTTGGTCGAGACTCGAAATGGTTGCTAAAATGATGCATTTTTTAATCTCCAACTTGCTACACTCGGCAAGCCATAAATTTTGACTCCAATTTTGCAAAGATTGAGTCAAGATTCAAAGTCAACTGAACTATCAATCATTGTAAATCAAAAAAATCTCGTTGGATTCATTTTTGGTTTTTTGCACAAGAGATTAAAAGACTTCTTCCCTCTCTTTTTGAGGAAAAAGGTATGATTATTTATCATTTTCAAAGAGCTTTGTTGTATGCATTTTTTCTCTTGTTTATGCAAGTTTTTTCATTTTAACTTTCAGATTTACATGATGTATATGATGTGCTCCTATTTTCCATCTAAATTCTCTAAGTTTCATTTGGAAGTACTTCATCTTGCTTGTACATGCAGTCTGGATTAAAAAAACGTTCTTGGAAAACACTCTTATAAAGTGAGCTCATTTACCCCATGCCTTCGCATTCAAAAAAACCCTTTTTCATGCTTGCATACTCTCTATTCACATTTTACATACCACTGCCACATGACTTAAAAAATTATGATGTTGTTTGTTAGCATTTTCTTGCATATTTATTTATGATGAAAATATAAAGTGTCATTATAACTAAACATTCTTTTATTCATTTTCATACATTTTTCGTACAACATTGTTGCTGTCCACATGCTTGCATATTCCAAAAACCTGTTTTTGGGTATTCCACCATAAAAATGCATGTTCTCTGACCCAATATCTCCCAGCTATACCTTCCATGCAGAATTCACATTTTCAATCCTTGAATGCCCAAAAATACACCATGGGCCCCTCTCTTGAGGATGCACTTATATAGTGGAGCTTACATGTCACAGTTGCTTGTGTGTATACACTTGTCATGAAAGAGGACATCAATCCAAGTAAAGGTAAAGAGAGACAAAAAATGAAGTACCAGCATGACCAGTATCACAACTCAATGCCACTTTCATAAGTCACTTCTTATTGTGAAAACATCAAGGACACCGAAATCTCACACTTGGATATACGAGATTTCTTGAAGAGAGAAGATGATGCATGCACAAGTGATATAATATATATCAATCAAAGTGGCAATTATCTGGTTTTCACTTTCCCTTTTGATGCTCATGAACTTGATTTCATAATTGCTTGCACCAAGAATTTGGATGTTCCATAAAAAACAATTAGAGATCAAGATGGAAAGACCATCACCAATTTGGACCCAAAAACTCTTGACCAAATCTTCTGAGTTCCACTTGCTCCATTGTTGATTGACATCATTAAACAAAAGACATTGGAAAGATGGATAAATGTTATCATGTAATGCAGTAGGTATATGAATGCCAACTAGTTGATAAACAAGAGGCCAAATCTTGTAAAATGGCCAAAGGGAGTGCGTTGTTTGGACTTTAAAGAAGGAAACAATGATTTCATCAATCTGCTTAGTCACATCATTGGACTTAAAGAATCCAATGTCTTTGAGTCGTGAATGTGCTTTAGTCAACAAGGAACTACCAAGAAGCATGTGTCCGATGAAGCATGGGCGAAAGTGAATGAATATGGTTGTCTTTTCCTCCAACTTCCCAACTTCACTTACATGAGGATTGGTTATTTAAGAGATGAACCATTTACTCTTCCATGGTATCCTACCAACAAGATTCTCATGGAGTTAGCAAGCCAATTGATGGTGGTACAATCATACCAGTTTTCCTTGCATAGACCAAGCCTTGATATTTTATCAAAGAATCCTTTAAGGATTGGCAGCTCTTCACTAGATAGTGAGAAAGGCCAAGAACATGGAGTTTGAACTGCAAAGGATCACTTTGAAGAACTTCGTGACACCTACTTGCTTTTACTAGCAGGGAATGAATGGTAAATCAGAAAATCTTACATTTATGTCCATTGCTTTGAAGAAATTTGGGTTGATTTGTGCATGGAAATTGATATCCACTAGATGGATTGTGTGATATTGCTATTAGGACTTTCTTAACTATGTAGTTTTTGAGTCAAACTTATTAACCCATCTTTCATGAGTAGTAATTGTTGGCTAAAAATTTTGTATGTCACTAACTACTACTTACAAATTGTGACTTTAGGCAACATTTTATGAGATTTAATTCTACTCTCAGCAAGAGGGGAGGCTCCCTTCTTACCGTAGGTGGCTTCAATAGGAACTTAATTGAAATTACAAAAAGGATGGCGCTCTTGATCAATTCCTCTTTTATAAGGAATGATTTGCATACAACTCTAAATTTCCAACTTAACAAAAAGTGCCTTATTGCTACGATAATACCGGTGACTTTGGAATTGACGTAAGAACAACACCAGGGGCAGCAATTTACTTCTTATATTTTCTGAAACAAAAATAGGAACCCAAAGTCTCTTGCATTTTTCTTGAATAAGGATTCAAGCAAAATAAATAGTAAGGCACAAAGTACTTTCCCTCGGGAAAAACCCAACTGAGTCGTTGGGAATATTACACAATCCTTAAAGATCACCTAATTACTTCATCTTGACCACCTTGTGGCCTCTTCTTATTTATTGGGATCTAAGGGCATGAATGACTCAACTCTGACCAGATTTTTTTTAAGGAAATAACACCAAATATTTACCATATCTGATAAATAAAGAACACATGTAATAATAAAGATGATAATGTCATACAAATTAATGAGACAATAACATCTTTATTTGCTCATTAAATTTATGAGGAAGACTAGAGATGGTCAACCAGGAATTGTAGTTCATCCCACTATACCATTTTCTTCCTTGAACGTAAGCAACAAATCTAAAGAACCTAATAGTTGCCAAGAGGAACAGAACTGTCAACTACACTTGCAACTATATGAGAGTGATAACAAACTTAATACGAACAATTGATACATTGTTAGATAACAAAAATTATCAAACATAAAAATAGGCATTGTTTACTAACTACAATATCTTTACCCCTACATCAAGAAATCATAGAGGAGAGTTGAAATTCCAGCCTACATTGCAAGCTTTGCTTGAAATCATTAAAGAAGGTTTGTTCATCAAAGAAAATACTTCTTATGTTGGATACAAAAGAAATTGAACTAGTAGTATGCATAGCTTCAGAAGCATTTGCATAAGAACTTGCATTCCAACTTGTTTTGTTGGGTGGGAAGGCATCACTACATCAAAGAGGAATGATACATCGAATGACTTCTCTCCATTCAAATGACAATTCAAAGAACTTGCATAGGAAATAAGTTGAGGGCTTCCAATTTAAGTTGTTTAGGTGATGTCTGCTAACGACTATGTTACCAAGTGCGTTAGGTTAAGTGGATGCATCCAAAAGATGATGCGGGAGCAAATGCATGTTAAAGCCCTATGGATGCAGATCAATATTTTGTGAGCTTTGAATTAAAGTAACCAAAGGGTTTTGAGCTAAGTTGCCACATTTGCCGAATTTCAAGCATGAAATTTGAATTTGGGCAAACTTCAATCTTTTATATATTTCATCAAAATTTTCTTGGGGCATTCATATGTTAAAGGTCAAATATGTTTTATTATTAAAATATATTTAAAAAAAGCATTTTTACAGTTCTCAAAGAGCATTTTCCAGATTTGGATTTATTTTTCATGTAGCACACCATCGATTTGCAGCAAAAGAAAACTAGAAGGTGTAAAGGGCTTTGGTCAAATTGCAATGCAAATATATTTGAGTTGAAAGTAGAAATGACAGTTTTCATTGTCACATTTTAGGCTTTTGTGAAATGGTGATCAAGTAGCTACTAAAAGCAAAACATCGTCTATTGGTGCAAATCCTCCCAACCATCTGGTACTTGCTTGAATCAATCATGCATCAAAGTGCTCAATCATTTTTAGCATTGATGAGCTCGACTTTCTTCAATGTAAGCAAGTCGAACGTAGGTTTATTTATATAATTCTTAGTTATCTTTTCACATAGTTAGACCAACCTGGGGGACAGGGGGACTGGAGGAAAAGTTTCCTTGATGGGGGGACAAAGGGGCCTCAATTTGGGGATCATGGCGAGGGATAGAACGGGGGCTATATACTATATACTATACATATGATACTTAAAATGCTAATTATGAAAAGACGTATACCAGTATAAGACATAAATATGAAGTATAAGCTCATCAAGACCAGTATTGCTGGTTTAATTTTACATTGCATTGAAAATTGAACAATGATTCATGAACAATAAAAGAGATCTAACTTCTATCAAATAAATTAAATAATTAAGCAAATTCAGAAGTCATAGATATCTATTATCAATTTAGCAAAAGTATGAATATCATTATCTCATCATTCATTCAGTGACATAAACTTAATTACATCAAGTAGCATCAACCATGGTATGATCATCATCACAATGTTCAATGTTTCAAACTTCAAATATCCAAGTCTCAAGAGCAGACTACAAAATCAAAAGACAAAATGTCAAGTACTGAAGGCCCACGGGCCGCCAAAAAGCAGTAGAGGCTGCCTAGAGGCCTCTAATCATCCATGTCAACCTAAGGCTCATGCTCAATAAACTCATCGTCTGAACTCTCGGCCTCTTCAAGAGTAAGAGCTGCGAGAAGAATACCAACCAACCTTGCATTAGAAGTATTTGTATCCTCATCAACCAAGAAGGGCTGCTCTGGCTCTACTTCCCATCGTGTTGCAAGGCTCTCCTTGTAACATGTGTCTTGCGATCTTTGATACACAAGGCACAATGTACAACCACTATCTTCTCTCTTTTCTCAGAGGTAAGTCCGTTCCTCTTAAGAAAGTGGATCAAGCTATAAGTAGACTAGTTCCTCTCAAAAACTAAAGAACTAGATACCTAAGATAGCAATCAAATGACTAGTATGAGAATCAGAAAATTGAAATTGAAATTCATGACTAAAAGTAAAAGTGAAATTGAAAGTGAAAATTAAAGGTTCTAAAGTTAAAGAACAAGAAACCGGAGACATGAGACATATGGCTAGTGTGGTAGTTGTTGATTTAGGTCCATGGCAATTCCACCACAAAATAGGATCCTCTTGTGCCATTGTTTTTGTGTCGGCCTTTTCTTTAGAAAATTCAGTCCACTTAGTGTGTACCTTCCTTGCTATCTCAATGTCATACATCCTATCAATGCACTTGAAGAACCCACCTTCACCTAAAATTCAAATTTTAAAATCAGTAAATTAAAAAATTAAATATTCATATGTGCAAGTGTACTAAATTCTAATTTTTAAGTGAAAGTATAATAAATTGATAATAGATTACCTTATCATCATTCAATGGTGTAACTCTCCCAAGCCTAGGCATGTACACTCCGGGTTCAATGCATAAACAACCATGTGTAAGGGAGTGTTGAAGCTGTCCCATCTACGTTGAATAATATGCCGAATGTGCTCACTGTAAAATACTAAACTTGGGTCCATGTCTCACACAATGGCCCTTGTTTGGCCAAGCAGAGCATCAGTGCACTCATACACCTCTCCAAGAGTAGAGACATCCCCATCCCCATATTTGACGACCTAGAAAACTGGAGTGATGAAAGAGACTATATTATGCATAACTTTAAAATACATCACTCTTTACTATCTCCTTCACCCTCATCCCCTGTTCTGTCTTGGACCCATCCCACCTATTCCACTCATCATCCCACCTATTCCACTCATCTGTCATAACCATGAGTTGTAATTGCTTTTGTAACTCAATCACTCTCCAAACAATGAAGTAGGATGCATAATGGGTCTCAACTAGTATTAGGAACTCCTTCCTTACGAAGCTCCTGAAAAGGGCATGTGATTATGTGGTGATTGCAGATAAACATCTACACGTCTCTAGCATTGCTAACTACTTCCTTAATCCATGGAATCTTCCCCGTGTCCTTTAGTGCATTGTTCATGGCGTGCACACAATATGGAGTCCATCATGTGTGTAAGTTGTCTCAACAAGTCTCCTTGTTGCTCTACATATAGGTGCTTCATCTGTCACTACTTGAACCACATTTTGTGGCCCAACCTCCTCAATAACATCCTAAGTATATTAAACTAAAAATCAGCATTTTTTTGATGCCCTAAAAAATCAATGGCCCTAAGGAAAAACGACTCCTTTGTGCATGTAATGATGATACTGATGAGCAGATGGTTCCTAATGTTTGCCCAGCCATCCATGATAATGCTGCGATCATACTCCTCTCAAATAGGCCTCAAGTTCTCCTTCTCTAAACCCATCTTAGCATACTCTTTATCCAAGACTATAGTCAACAATTTGTGCTCACCTAGTGGCACAAATGACAGTCCTCCTCCCCTTGCCACTAGTTGCATTATCTTCTTATAATAAGGAGATTGTGTCACATGAAGAGGTATGCCATTGGAAAAAAGAAATCTATGAATGGTTGCTTCTATCTCCTCTCTCAGGCAAGCATTAAATAAATCAACAATGGGGTTACTTTTAGATGACACCTTTCTTTTCCCCTTGTTGGCCTGTGCTTCAAGCATAGCACTAGATGTAGAAGGACTTGAGGTTGCCCCTTCAAATGATGTAAGTCCCTATTGTGGTTTACCCCTATGACAAGGAGTAGAAAAATATTGTTGCCCTTGCTCATAAACCTACTGAAGACTCTAAACCTATTGTCTACCAGTCAAGGTGGTAGGTACCTCAAATCCCAAGTCATCTAGAACACTCCAAAGCTTGGTGAGCTCAATTCTATAATGCAAATTTTTCATTTCCATCAAGAACTTGCATGGACCCACACCTTTTCTTGCCAAAAGAGGAAATGTGCATTCACTGTAGTAATGCTCTCAAACCATTTTGTCTTACAAATGTTACATTTCTAGTTCCTTGTACCGCCATATGTAGTTTTTCATGCAATTATCCTTGATGCAAACTATTTGAGAGGAGATTTAGGATCATACCTACCCCTAGCCCACTTTGCCAAAAGAGTGGAGGGGCAATCTATAGCTGGTGGACTGGGTGGCCAATTATCTATTGATTTTGAATTTGTTTCTTCAATCTCTTCATCATGCTCACCCTTGTTGTCATGCATTTTGTCACCACAAAATGTAGGTAATCGTACAAAACTTTTTCAACTTCGTTTCATTTTTCTCACTTTATGTTATGTTTTTAAATTACTTTATCACTTAAGACTTAAGTGACTATAGTGCACTTTATGTTATATTTTCATGTTGAGTTGCTTTTAATTTTTCACTTAAGTGACTATATTAACTTGTATAGTTTGATTTTTTTTTTTCTAGTTTTAATTCAAAATGTCCTAGTAAATATTACTTTATGAATGATATATGCTTTATATATTAAACTATATAGTGTAAATATTATTTATGGCCCAATTAAGTGATATTTCTTTAAAAATCAATTAATCATGTGCTTAATTGGTCATTTAAGTTGTGCAAACATGTCTTTTAACCCATTTGCATGTAAAATATGCAAAGGCTCCTAGAGAATGTGTTTTGAACTGAAGGCATGCAAATGGTTTTGACTTAAAATATGCAATGGACCTCTTAGAGTGAGCTTATGCATATTCAAGTTTTAAAATGTGCAATCACCCCAAAGAGTGCGTTTGTACTAAAAGACTTATGCATATTCAAGTTTTTAAAAATATGCGATGTTCCTCCAAGAGTGTGTTTTGGATTTTGAGGACATATAGCATATTTTTAAAATGTGCCAACACCTTCCAAGATTGATTTACATGGTCAAGTCATATTACATTTTCAAAAATGTGTAATAGCACTTCCAAGTACATATTTTTTAAACATCCAAACACCTTCCAAGAGTGTGTTTGGCATGAAAAAAGCAAGAGACATCCTCTATAGAGTGTGTTTGAGTTTATCATCATTTGCATTTGCATTTGAAGTCCATGTTTTTGCCTCTATGAGTAAAACGTTCATGCTTGTGCCCTTGAAGAACACGTTTTTGATGATTTTGCCCAAATTTGTCCATGATATGGCTAAGAGTCTCTCTATCTAGAGTCATTTTTGCATTTCCATTCATTATCATGCCCGAAATGTCCAATTCCATGCAAAAAATGATTCATTTCATGTTCTATTGGAGCCACGTTTTGCCCAAAAACACCCAGATTTGTTGTTTGTAGATCACATTTTGGCTCTAATATAGGTCATTTTTTCATTTGAGTGCATGATCTTATCATTGGAGGTCACATTTTTACCATCTAGTCTGTAATGACCCTTTGAGACCATGTTTTTGTCAAAAACGGATTCTACTTGGGCATTTTGACAGAAACATTTTGTGCATTGGTGATCTTTGTCCAGATTTTTGACATCCTCATGCCAATTTTGACCATCCATTGCACATTAATGATCATCATTTGCAAGATGGAAGAAGTCAATATTATTGTTTGATAATCCGCATTTGGAGGAGAATTGGTCTTCAAAATCTACAAATCTTGCTATTTTGGCTCATTGATCTTCAAGTAAGTGTACATTTTCAATCTTGTTCATTAATTTGTGCCTATCTTGCTATTTTATTGCATATTTAGCTTGATGTTGCACAATTGTCCATACTTGTGCCATGAAAAGTGCATTTTTTCTTTAAATATGAAAAAAACTTTTGTTTTCATACTTTTGGATTTTTACCAAACTCCAAATTCGAATCTGCACTTGCTTCTTGGCAATGTTTGAGTCTAAACCCAAAGATACATGTTTCTTTTGTGCTTGTTTTCATTGTTTATTTGCTTACTTTCACGTTTTTCTTCATTTGGGAGAAATTACAAGTTCTTTCCCAAGAACTTGAGAACGTTTCACTTCACTCCACCTTACACCTCTTCATGCAAGTGCATCATTTCATTCCATATATTTCATTACATGCCAAGGCACATTGCATCCATTCTTTCCATATGCAATTACATTTGAAGAGAAATTACCTATAATTCCACTCCATGTCACAACACTTTGCATCTCACCCCTCATCCACACTTACATGCAATCTCATTCTTCATTCTCACTTACACGCATTTCCATCCTCTAAACCCAATTGCATGACAAATTTACATTTAATTCACTTTATGTGTAATGACATCTTGAGAACCCATTTTTGACTAAAGGTCACTCTTTTAAAGTCAAAAATCATCATTTGCACGCATTCCCATGTGTCCAACATTCACTCCTCAAACCTTTACATAATGACTCATCCTTTACACATGTTTCCATCTTCCCAAGTTGTATTTTAACCTTGCATAGACATGCCATCTCCTTTCAAGATCATTACACTAGATCTTTGAAGTATTTAATCTACACTCCAAACCTTTATTGCTGATCAATGTTTTTATGGAACCAATACCCTTTGATGATGTGTTCGCATTTTGGGATTTTCACGTGGCAGCACAAGAAATGCCCTCATTCACAAAGTCTAAAGAAAACATGAGGTACCAATTCGACAAATAGTTGGCTCGTGCAACTGCATCTCAGATTTCTCAGGTTTTATCACCTCTTGATAATATTTCTGATATAGAGATTGGGCACGTTGACATTGTTGATTTCTTACAAAGGGTTGAATCTCCTTCAACACATGAAATGAGGCACATCAAGAAGAGTAATATTCATTTGGTATCTGCTTTTCCTATGGCTGCCTTGGAATCAGAATTCATTTTAGGCTGTGCACGAAATTTCAATCCAAAAATCAAGACAATAAAGAATGCAGATGGAAAGGTAATCATTAGCCTTGATCCAGAGGTTATTAAACAAATCTTTAAAATTCCTCAAAATGCAGAGTGTGTAGATGTCATGTCCCCTTTTTGGAGGTAATTTGATTTAATTAATTAAATTAATTAAGTTGTCCAAAATAATAAATATTTTATGAGGATGACTAATTAATTATTTTAATTAAATAAATAAGTGGTATTAAGTTAATTATTTATAAAGTTATCAAATAAATAAATATTAAAAGGTAACTCTATATTTAATCAATTTAATAAAGTGACTTGAATTATAAAATATCTTATAAAGTCACTTAATAAATAAAATAAAATAATGTTCTAGAAGTTTTCGGAGAAAGTGGAGAAAAAGAATAAATAGGCATCTTGGGCTTTATTCTCACCAGGCAGATTTGTTGTTATTGATGTTGATGTTTGATGGTTGTGGAGCCTAGGGTTTCTGTAGTAGTCACAATTGGTCATTGAGAGCGAACACTCTCAATTGGTAGGCAATTTTGAGGGTGTGAAATATCACTTGAATTATTGCAGCTAGGGAGAAAGTTACTTCAGACTTTCATTTGTGCTTCATTAGTTAAAACTTTGGGGCCTTTGGCCAAGTTTTGTATGATATTGATTGGTGTTTTCTTTGGAGACTTTTTGGAGTTCATAGTCTTCAACGAATTTGCATTGAGGAGGTGATTTGCAGCATCTACAATTTATTTATAAGTCTGACATACTGCTGCTGGGGCATCATTAGAAACATATTTTTGTTCATATCTTCACTTAGAGGTATCCGATGGTTTTGGGTATTGTTGCATTCAATTTCAATCGTCGAGACAATCCTTTCAAAGACAAATTCGAGGAGCTTAGAGGCTGCATTTTTTTTTAAAGTATTGCCAGGCAAGAACAAGGGCAGTTATGTGAAAGCATTGATTGGGCCTAAGAGAAGTTAATTTTTCTTGAAACTTGATTCTTTTATCAACTCTTTTCTAAGGCATCATCATTTCTCTAGGTTCCTTTGTTTATCATTCATGTTAGAATTGCATTTTAGGTGATAAGTAGGAGATGATTTCCACAGCTAGTCAAATTGTGATGTGAATATCAGGATTTAACTGTGTGATTTTGAGTCAAACTCGATGACCCATGTTTCATGAGTAGTGATTCAACATGAATCCATCTCTCATGAGAATAAATGGAACACTTAGCACTCATTGGATCTAGGTGATGCTCACAGGGGTGAAGCACCGGGACTTCCCGGGAGGTCACCCATCCCAGTACTACTCCAGCCTGAGCGCGCTTAACTACAGAGTTTCCTCCACAGTTAAACCCAAAGCTTGCAACCCCATTTGCAAAACCTTCACCAAGTGTTGTGCCTTATGAACCATTCATTAGAAAGCCCCTTAAGCTCATCAATTGATAAGTAGGAGATGATTTCCACAGCTAGTCAAATTGTGATGTGAATATCAGGATTTAACTGTGTGATTTTGAGTCAAACTCGATGACCCATGTTTCATGAGTAGTGATTCAACATGAATCCATCTCTCATGAGAATAAATGGAACACTTAGCACTCATTGGATCTAGGTGATGCTCACAGGGGTGAAGCACCGGGACTTCCCGGGAGGTCACCCATCCCGGTGTTATAAGTTTCAGCTGTAGGTGTGCATTATACCAACATTATCATATTTTGTAATCCGTGCAAATGCCAAGAGTCTTGGCCATATTTCATGAGCATTGTATTAGAAATTTCATTGCAGTTAAGGAGATAATAGTTGCTGGTGTCATTTGAGCCATTTAATATCACTTATTATCAGCTAGTTAGTTTGCATACCAACTATTTGTAAAAATGCTAGTTGGCTAAAGGTGTTCATTTCTCATGCTTAGATCATATATATGCATTGAATATTGCCAAAATTAGTTGCACATTCATGTTAGGTCATTGTTTAGAGAATCTGGAGTCTTCTTGCAAGTATTCTTATTGATGCAAATTGAAGAAAAGAGTCATTTTAACAAACTGAAAGTTATAGTTTGGTGCTGGTTTCTGGTTGGGCTCTCTGGTCCCGGTTTTTGGTTTTTCTCATTTAGACTGTTAGTGATTCCAGGTCCCTGTAAAACCTGGTTTAGTTTGTTTTTAGACTTTTCTAGTGGTTTCAGGTCCCTGTAAAACCTGATTTTGAAACTGTTCTGCAGTTTGTTGCAGGTTTATTTTTCCTATTGGGCTGTAATGCTTTATCTTTCTGCTTTTTGTTAAAGGGTTTCGGGGTCCCTTCAAAACCTGCTTTAACCGTAATCTAAAACAAACTGAAAGTTATATCAGTCATATGACCCTTGTATGCAAAGTGTTTGACAAAATTTCTTGATCCTTCAATCAGAAGTTTTCAATCAGATTTGAGCAGGGTCATTACAGTGGTATCAGAGCTATTGACCTGACATCCTATTGAGTAGATTGGACATTGAATTAGTTAGTTAATCATGTTTACTTCAAGTACCCAAAAGCAGTGGGACAAGGGTATGAAGAAGCTTAAACAAAATTTGAAAAAGTTGGATGAAAGTCAGAAAAGAATGAATGAATTGATGGTTTCCATGTTTAAGAGGACTATGTCACAGAACAAAGAGAAAGAGGAACAAGAGGTCTCTACAAGTGAGGTATTTAGAAACCTCTACAAGGAGTTTGTAGCAGTTGGTGACCAGCATATAGCCGAATCTAGGGAGGACAAAAATCAGACCAGCTTGGAGGAAGATGTTGGGCACACAATACTTTAGGAGGACTTCAAGGATGAAGCTAGAGATACTCCGCATGGTTACACAGTTTGAGGAACCAGCTAAAGATGAATGAGGATGAGGTAGAGTCTAAGTGGCAAGAGTTTGTTTCAGCCAGGGCTACCTTGTCAGTTGAGGGAGTTACTTTGTCAGTGACCCTTGATGATATTTGTCAGGATCTGGACTCTCAATTAGTTGCAGAGGACGAGGGAGTTGGAGATTGCGATGATGAAATAGTTTTAGCAGCAGCTTCTTTGGAGTTAGATGAGGATGAGTGTGATGCTTGCGTTCAAAGTGTGGAGGTGTACTCAGATGTAAGTACACTGAGCGTTGGTTATCTTGAGGGGAGTTCGTTTGGTTCAGCTTTCTCTCATAGTGTGGATAGCGTATTCGAGACGGTTCATAGGAGGCCCGCAGTGCAGAGCAGAGTAACGTGACTCACAGCGAATCACGCGATTCACGTGAGTCAGCGAGCCATAGTGACCCCACTGAGTCATAATGACTCGTGACCTGCGAGCGGTGAGTCATCTGGCATGACTCGCGAGTCACGAGGTGACTCGCCTGACTCTGCATGCCTTGACTCGGGCTGCAGCAGGCACAAATTCGGCTATTAAAAATATAATTTTTTGCAAAGTTTTTTTTTTTTTGGTTCTTCCTCACTCTTATAACCCTAAAGGGGCTCCCATAACACTCATTTGTGAGAAGAAGAAAGAGAGAGAGACGTAGAAGAGGAATAGAGTTTCTTTGTTTTGCAACTAGCTGAGAGGAAGAGGAGAAAAGCTTGCATTTGTGACATTGGAGTTTGCATTTAGATCATCAAGGAGTTTATAGGAGCTCTTTTCAAAACTTTCACAAAGCATTTGAAAGAGGTAAGAGTTGATTTTCTAGATTTTGATGAATTTTTTTCTCTATGTTTATGGGTTTTTTGTATGATTTTTTTTTTGTTTTTTTATGATTTTTTTTCACTTTAGATCTTCATAAAATACAATGCTTAAATGGTAATATTTAGTCTAAAATGTCTTATTGCAGCAACCTTTACATTTTTCCTTACTCATAATGGCTCCTGGAGGTAAAATACCCAAGCTCTCTAAAGGCAATAAAAAATATGAGTGTTGGAAGTTCACCATAGATTTTCTGGGTAGAACTAGAACTTAAACAAAATGCCTATTTTGCAAAACCATTAATAGTGGGGGGATAAATAGATTGAAAAACCATATTGCTAGCATACGTGGTCATGATACTAAGCCTTGTAGACTTGCAACTGTTGAGGTTCAACGTTTTTATTATGTAGCCTTGGAAAAATATGAACAAGAAAAGGAATTTAAAAAAAAAAACAATTAGAAGAGTTAGCTTAGATTGGTTCTAGTTCCCTTCAACGCTCATCTAGAAATGTTTCCGAGTCAGTAGGTTGTGTTGGAGAAGGTTCTTCCCTTCCCCCCTATCGTCCTAGTGCTTCTGCTAGTCGTACCTCTTCTACATCTATGTCTTGCACTACTGGTGGTGCTCTTGCTACAGCTGCTGCCCCTTCTAGTAGTACTGGGCCTAGTGGCTTTACCTTTCATCTTAGAGTCAAAAAATCAAAATCTAGGTTGGACAATTTTTTTGTACCCCGTACCACTCCTGGTGCACAACCCTCACTTGAGAGCTTGGGTTGGAATAGGGAGGTACATGAAGCTGGAATAAGAGCAATTTGCAAGTTTTGGTTTTTCTACAACATTCCATTTATAGCAGCCAGGTACTTCAACTTCATTTATATTTGATTGTTTTACATTTTGAGTTTTAAAATTTAAATTCAATTTTATACTTTTAAGTTTTAACTTGATGTTGGAAATTGGAAATATGCTAATTAAAATATTTTTATAAATGTTACACTTCATTTATATTTGATTGTTTTACATTTTAAGTTTTAAAATTTAAATTCAATTTTATACTTTTAAGTTTTAACTCGATGTTGAAAATTTGAAATATGCTAATTAAAATGTTTTTATAAATGTTACAGGACTCCTTATTGGCAGGGGATGATTGATGCAGTTTCCATCTGTGGTGTGGGATTCAAAGCCCCCACTGAAGATGAGTTGAGTGGCCCCCTATTACTAAATATGGTTGAAGAGATGTAACTTGAGTTGGAGGACCATAAAAAAAATTGGAGCCAAAAGGGCTGTACTATTATGATAGATGGATGGACAGATAGGAGGAATAGGACCCTCCTAAATTTTCTTGTTTCTAGCGGAAGTAATTCATCATCCTCTAAGTCTAAAATTTAGTGTATTATTGAATAACAAAATTTTTGTTTTATTGACTATTGATTCTTGAATGATAATTATTTTGTTTAATTTTCACTTTCAGGATCCACTATGTTGTTGAGGTCTATAGATGCTTCCTCACATGTGAAAATGCAAAATTCTTATGTGAGACTATTGAGGAGGTCATAAGGGAGGTGGCAAAAGACAATGTTGTCCAAGTGGTGACTGATAAAGCAACTAATTATGTTGCTGCAGGTAAAATTTTAACTTCTAACTTTCTAAGTTCTACTTCTAAAAAATTTGTTCTAGTTTTTCATTAAATTTTGAAAAATAAAAGTTTTTGAATACATTACAAAAATTCATTCTTTACTAACTAATTTAAAATTGCTGCAGAAAAACTTTTGATGGAGAGACACCCAAAAATCTTTTGGACTCCATGTGCAGCCCATTGCATTGACCTCATGTTAGAGGATATTGGCAAGCTTGCATGGGTGAAATCATGTGTTATCAAGGCCAAATTTTTTTGTAAGTTCATCTATAATCATGTGTTGGTCCTCAACACTATGAGGCAATACACGAAGGGAAAGGAGTTGGCTCGTCCTGGTATCACAAGATTTGTCTCTAATTTTATCACACTAAAATCCTTGTCGACTTCAAGGTTAGAGTTGAGTTGCATGTTTGTTAGTTCAAAATGGAGTTTCTCCTCTTTTGCCACCAGCCCTGCAGGGATAGATGCAACAAAATGCATTTATGATGATGAAGGTTTTTGCGAGCCATGTTCGAAGATTGTGGAGGTAATTTAAATTTTAAAAGGTTAAGTCTTAAAATTTTATAAATTAATTTATCTCATACATATTTTTGTTTTATTTTCATTTTGCAACTTTGCAAAGTTTCATCATTCACTAAATTGTTTTTTTGTTTAATTGTTTTGTAGATCATTGAGCCCCTTGTAGCCCTCCTATGAGTTGTTGATGGTGAGAAGCCCTTTATGGGCTATATTTATGAGGACATGGATAGGGTCAAAGAGGCTATTAAGGCCAAATATGTAGGAGTTGAGAAAAACTATGGCCCTATTTGTGGCATAATTGATAGGAGATGGTAAAATCAACTTCATAAGCCCATCCACACAATAGCCTATTACCTCAATCCAGCATACCGTTTCCGTGATGATTTCAAGGCAGATGAGGAGGTTCTTAGTGGCCTATACACAGTGATATCAAAGATGTCCCCTAATCCCACAGATATATTTCTTGGCCTATAATAATGCATCAGGGGCCATTTTTTCAAGTCAAATTTGGAAAGAAGTTCGTAAAAAATTGCAGCTTAAGCCTTATACAATCTAGTTTGTAAATTTCTAGCTTTAAAGTTTTAAACTTTAAAAGTTTAAAGTTCAAATTTTGAAATGAGACTAATATTTTTTTGTTTTCCTTTTTTCAAAATTCAGATAGATGGTAGCAAATGTTTGGGCCTTCAACCAAAAACCTTCAGCAAATCACCATCCGCATTTTGAGCTAGCTAAGTAGCGCTTCTAGATGTGAGCGCAACTGGAGCATGTTCGAGCACATCCACTCGAAGAGACATAACAAGTTATCTGTGCAAAAAATGAATAGGCTAGTCTTTGTGCATTACAACCTATGCATTAGGATCAGGGAGATTTTGGATAGTGACACCTCTCCGATTACTCTAGAGGACATTGATCCAGAGTTTGAGTGGATCACTGAGGCTACTAATCCTGTCTTTGATGATGAGGACCTCCAGTGGCTTGACCAGGCAGATAGAGAGGGCTAGGCTGAGGCTGAGGATGTGGCAGCCGAGGACCAGAGAGCTCCAGTTGTTTCTAGTGGCACCTCACAGGCATTGGCAAAGCCAGAGGCAAAGACTATAGTTGATCCTAGAGGCAACTCACAGGCCAATGCTTTGGCTACTTAGACATCCAGGACCTACTTTAGACGCCTTACTAAGAAGCATTTTGTAGATTATACTGAGCCTAAGGTTGAGGCAAAGGTTGGGGATGAGGATGAGGATGAGGATGAGAATGACGATGAGGATGAGAATGACAATGAGGATGAGGATGATGATGAGGATTTTGACTAGGAGCCATAGTTATAGACTTGTAGTCTTGTTTTAACTTTTTGTTTAACTTAATATATGATCAGAATTTGGAACATTTGATGATGACTATTGATTCATTGAATCTTGATGTGTCGGATTTCATAATACATAATACATATTACATATTACATATACATTTTGATGGGTTGCATGGACTTATAATTTTATATATGATTCTATGTTTTACTTTTATAATATTTCTTTCAGGCTTCAGCTATTGTTTAAACTTTAAACTTTAATTACTAGTAATATAGTATTTAGCAATTTACCTTTGTAGTATTGTACTTATGTAATCGATGTATGTTTGACTTTTAAGTTTTAAGTTTTAAGTTTAAGTATGTGCATTACAATCAAATTATCTTCTATTTAATGATATTATTGTGTCTTTACACTTTATTCAATAATGGGTGCATGAAATGTTCTTTAAATCCTAAAAAATCTCAAAATTTTGAGGTTTTTTCACTTTGCCGAGTCATTTCCAAGTCCGAGTCGGGTCACGAGTCAAGTTACCCTTGCCGAGTCCGAGCCGAGTCCGAGTCTCGTTACTTTGGTGCAGAGTCACCATGTGACCAGCCAGTTGAGAGTTGGCGAGAGAGATATCACTACTGCTCTTGAGCATTTTGATACCGCTCGTCAGTTGTTGGCTATTATTGGTTGGGGTGCTTCTATGACAGATGAGTCCAGCGGTGGTTACCTTTCTTTGGCAGAAGTTCATGCCTTGCGTAAAGCTATCAGGGTTTTGAGATAGGATTACTTACAGTTGGTAGCCAACTGTGATCACCTGGTTGAGTGGGGGAGTACAGCCTATGAGGCACACTTGGATCGTGAGGAGGTGAGTGAGCTTACCCAGGAGCTCACAGCGACTACTGAGGCTTTGGAGGTCACACAACGAGATCTACAGGAGTTGCAGTTTCAGTTAGAGGAGGTGACCGTGGAGTTGGAGCATTTGTGGTCTACACCAACCCCAGACTCTGTTTATTGGTATATTGAGGTGGTTGGTGGTGAGTATGCTCCTGCAGTTGTTACTGAGGAACATGTTGTTGGGGCTGACACACATGTTCAGGATTTGGGAGTACCTGGTCCTGATGAGTTTGGGATACCAGTGGAGTCGAGTCTCTAGATTGATTCTTCTCACACAGATGACAATGTGGTACAGTTGGTCGTGCCACCTTTATAGAGGGATCAGTTGTGGTGTGCGAGGGAGTATGTTGATGCTTCCTCATATAATTTTTACTACACTGAACCGTTCATGGAGCATTTGCTTGATAGTGCAGGTGTTCGTCTGGACTCGCATAAAGTGTCAGAAGGTGTTATGATCCGAGGTACTAGTGCTATTTGCAGATTGGTTGGGGAGATTATAGTGATCCTTTCTACGATGCTATCTCATAGGGATTTTGAGGTGGCGTTTGTTGAGCGGATTGCACAGGGTCCTATCCAGCCTACAGCCACTCGGAGTCAAAGATTGGAGCCATCTACTGATTCTCAGTTCAGTAATGGTGAGCCAGTAGCGGAGTTTGGGGGTTCCTACTGGCATTATATAGTGTGGTATGCTCATCATTTTTCTTTTGACCCAGAGATAGAAGATTTGATTTCACGTAGGTGTAGATCGGCTCCACTTTCTTACCATCCATTATGGGATGGATTGGCACCATCTTTTGCAGATGGAATTGGCAGTTGCAAGTTTCACAGCCTGTAGTATCGACACACCCAGGACAGTTTATCAAAGATTGGATTTGGTGGCAGTGACTCAGGTCCCTATGGTTGTTGTCATATCCACAATGCAATTGGGTGCGAGTGTCAGTTAGATAGGGACTTGAGTTTTGATAGAGTCGATGTTTCAGTTGGCTTGAGTTCCGCAGAGTGGTTTCTTTTATCGGCATCTATAGTTGGTCTTCAGATGATTTTGTCAATGATGTCAGTTGTTTGGGTGTTGAGTGCAATTTCTCAATTGCTGATTTTTGTACTGTTGATGCTAATGATTTCTTCACAGGAGCTATTTGGTGATGATTGAGACATTACACAAGTTTTCACTTGGGATCCAGGTGGAGGAGAATGGTACTTGTTGCTGAGATTGCTTGGGGACAAGCAATTTCAGGGTGGGCAGACTGTCATGTCCCCTTTTTTAAGGTAATTTGATTTAATTAATTTAATTAATTAAGTTGTCCAAAATAATGAATATTTTATGAGGATGACTAATTAATTATTTTAATTAAATAAATAAGTGGTATTAAGTTAATTATTTATAAAATTATCAAATAAATAAATATTAAAAAGAAACTTTATATTTAATTAATTTAATAAAGTGACTTGAATTATAAAATATCTTATAAAGTTACTTAATAAATAAAATAAAATAATGTTCTAGAAGCTTTTGGAGAAAGTGGAGAAAAAGAATAAATAGGCATCCTGGGCTTTATTCTCGCCAGGTAGATTTGTTGTTGTTACTGCTTCTGAATCAGCAAATAAGGGTTTTAGTTTGACTCCATGGTTGGGCAAAATTACTATGAAGAGAAGGAAGGTTGTGCAGCCCCTAGATAATCTTCCTATTAAGAAAACCAAGTCTAAATTTTTGAAAGATAAGATTTGACTAAGTTTGTGGAGGTTGTTGAACAACTAGTAGACAAATTGGTTGAAAAACTTTAACCGTTCGAAATACAAGTTCACCAAAATCAAACTTGGCAAGCGATCACAGTTGAATTGTCTACAAGATGCTCATGATGCACTTGCTAATGTATCAAAGAGTCATCACGAGCTGTGGTAGAAAAAGAACCAGCTCAAGTAGGAAGCTGCTTGCCTAAATGAGACTATTCAACAACAGTCTTTGCAACATACAATCATTACATCTCAAACACCTTGAGAGAAGTGGATCATGGAAGCAAGAAAAACTTGGTTTGGAGAAGTTGTCTCTGAAGGAGTTCAAGCCATCACAAATACTACCAAAATTCTTAAACGTATCAGATTGATTGAAGAAATGTTGCATGAATCGATTGCATCCTTGAGTTAGGGAGCTAATACTCTGAAAGAAACTCTAAGTGATTGGGATGAGATTGCCAACTCTGATTTGGACACCATGGTCGCATGTGATATTGTTCCATCTTGTGAAATGTTTTATAGATGTCATGGACACATGGGGTATAAAGAAGAAACACCAAGAAAACTTGTAACAAAGTTGTAGGCAGTCTTAACAAATTGTCAAGCAATAGAAACTAGGATCATGTGCAACTTGGAGCAAATGGGATGTCAAGTTCTTGATGAGCATGATAATTTGGTTGCAATTGTAGAAATGACTTCAGAAGATATTATTTAGATTCTGAAGATTTTGGTTCTCATATAATGAATAAGTTTGCTTTGTACAAATCCTTAGGAAAGCACTTACATGATTCTCTAGCGAAAAATAGAAAAGTTGTGAAATCAGCATATGCCGATGGTGTGAGAACAAAAGCTATATTAAAGACGATGGAGATTTCAGATCTTCCTACAATGTGTGATGTTATCATCAAGTCCAAGGCACTTAAAAATAATTCTCAGGATTGTTTCTCTTCTTTTCCGTCTTCTTTCTTCTCTATTTCATGTTTGTAGATTGAAGAGGATGTATTACATGGAAATGTGTAATTACATAATACTATTTGCATGTCCTTATGATGTGTAATCCAATAAAATCTTTTGTTAGCTAGACCAAGTCAAAGCTGGTTGAATTGCTTCCACTTTTTCCTCTTTTTTTCTCAACTCCATTGCATATATAAAGGTGTGCCCTCTCATTGTAAAAATCATCTTTTATTTTTTGTATGCAAGGGAGCTCTAGAGAAATTGTGCAAGCATAACTTTGATTGTGTAGTTGCTATTATGAAAGAAAAGTGAATACAAAGAAGAAATTGGAGCTAAACTTTGATTAAGTGCAATTGTTACTTGTGTAAGTTGGAAGCTTTGATTGTGATTTGCATTTTTTATCTTTAATTCATGTGTGTTCTCATTCTCCATAATTGAGTATAAAGCATAGTTACGAGACTCGGACTCACCTCTGACTCGGTAAGTCAATCCAACTCAAATTTGGTGACCGGACTCAGCAAGGACTCGGAAAATCAAAAACCCCATGAAATTCAAAGATTTTTAAGGATTTTAAGATTTTTTCATGCATCTTTTAGTCAATTAACATCAAATACACAATAATTGAGATAAATAGAAGCTACTTAATACATATACACAATTTTGCATAGATCACATAAGTATACAAGCGAATTTCTGAAGGAAAAAACTGAAAAACACAATATAAAGTAATAAACATAAAGTCATTGCAATGTCAAATTTCTACAATATTCATGGATTACAAAATCCATGGTATCAAAAGTTCAAAACATATATCAAAATAACAACTAGAGTGTAGAACAGTAGAAGACTAAGGCTCATAGTAGCTTATGTCCTCCTGCGAGTATGCCGAAGATAAGTCATGGAAGATAGTAAAGCCATCCTCTCTCCCTGTGTATGAGGTTGAACCTCATCCTTGTCCTCACCCACATAATCTGCATCATCAAACTTGGATACATCACTCCTAGCCTCAGGGTCCTACACTCAGTCTCCTTGCGCTCTAGCCTCTTCGATTGCCATCGCTACTACCTTAGCCTCTCGATCCACCTGATCAACCCACTCCACGTCTTCATCACTGAAGACAGGATCAGCAGTCTTTATGTTCCACTCTGCATGTGGATCAACATTCTTTAATACAATCGGTGATGTATTGGTGCCCAAGATTTTTCTATGACGAAGGTGAAGGTTGTAGTGAACAAAGACAAGATCATTCAATTTTTTCACTACCAACCTATTGTGCTTCTCCAAGTGTATATGCTCAAATAGACTCCAAGTACATTCACATCTTGATGCACTAGATGGCTGGCTCAAGATGCGAATCACAATCCTTTGTAAATTTGGCACCTTAGTGCCAAACATCTCCCACCATACATCTGAAATAAGAAAATTTTAAATCAATTCAATAATTTTGACTTTATCAAATTAAAATAGTAATAGAATTAGAAATTAGGGTGTAAAATCAGATATTTTTACCAAGCATCAATTATGTCTTATGTTTCTTGCACAACTCCCGTGCAAATAAGTCCCCTTGAGCTTTCTTAAACAATTCAATCTCACGGACTACAATTGTTCCAACTCTTGAATTAGGTGACATTCTCTCTACATCATAGAGGCCACTCCACACCTCATCATTGGCTTTGAAATGTGGGTTGAATTAGTATGTTGTATTAAAGAAGTCGGTCACTGCATGTATAGGCTTGTGAAGTAGATTGTGCCAACTTCTATCAATAAAATCCCATATAGGCCCCCACCTATCTCGATTCCTTACAAAAAAAGAGCAAATGACCTCCTTCACCATATCCATGCTCTCATAAATGTAGCCCATTAAGGGTTCTCTCCATCAACGGATTGTAGGAGAACAAGTAGTGGCTTTATGAACTGCAATCATTATGAAAATTGAAAGAGAAACAATTAGGTTTAAGTTTTTTCTTTAAAAAATGAACAATAATTTATAACATAATTTCATAAACAAAAAAAGTTGAAATGAGGACAAAAAGGAAAATTACCATCACAATATCAATGATCGGTGTCCAAAAGAAAGCCTCATTAAAAACGTGATCAGCTGCATCAATCCTTGCAGTGGTCTCTGCATATGATGATGCAATCCACTCCTCGCTAACAAACGTGTGTCTCAAACCTCTCTTTGAATCAAGCAGAGATTTCAATGTGAGAAAATTGGTTGCAAATCTAGTGACCCTTGGAGGAGACAACTCCTTTTGGTCATTGTATTTCCTCATGAGGTTGAGAACCCATGTATGATTATATTTGAATTTGCATACACTCCTTCCTTACTCTATAATTGTTTTTATCCAAGGAAGTTTACCAAGATCCTCTAACATGAGGTCAATGCAGTGAGTAGCACAAGGGTCTAAAATATGTGAGGGTGTCTCTCCATAAGACGCTTTCCTACAGCAACATAATTTGCTGCATTATCTGTAACTATCTACACCACATTATCCTCACCCACATCCTTTATCACTTCATCCATTACCTCACAAAGATATTCAACATTCTTTGTTTTTCTTGAGGCGTCAGTTGATTTCAAAAAAACCTTGGCACCTAAAGAAAAATAAACAAATTAGAACAATGATCAATGATGAATCATAATTTATAAACTTAATCACTTAAGTACAAATTTTACTTCAAAAATTTTAATGTCCAAGTACAATTACCTGATAAGGAGACAAGAAAGTTGAGGAGTGTTCTACTCCTATCAGTCCAACCATCAGTCATGGTGGTGCAACCTTTTGTCTTCCACACCTCACACTACTCCTTGATTGCACCTTCTACATTAGCCACCATTTGGTCAAAATAGGGTCTCCTAACTCGTCAACACTAAGGGCTTTGAACCCCGGACCATAAACAGTGACAACATCAATTTCAATTTGCCAGTAAGGGGACCTAAAGAAAATTAAATAAAATTTAAAAAGCAAATTAGTATATTATAATTAAATTTGAAAACAAAATACAAATTAAAATAAACAAAATAAGCATATTATTGTCTCTTGAAAGTTGAAACTTGAAAGCAAGAGAAGTAAGACAAAAAATTTAATTTAAATAAATAAGTACCTTGCTGCATTGGATGAAATGTTGTTATAGATGAAGAAGTCTCCAAGTGCCAATTTTGCATAATTATGCTTCTCCTTGTTCTAACGCATGCTCTCAACCGATGGTTGTGCACCTAGAACCATGCGTGGAACAAACATGGAATCAAGTGTCAATCTTTGCTTACAAATGCAAGGCCCAATGGTCACACTCGTAGAAGCAATAGCATCCATAGGTGGAGGGGATAATGGAGAGCGAAAACTAGAAGATCCCTGTTGGGCTAGTTGTGCCATTTCTTCTTGTTACTTTTTTTTCAATTCTTGTTTCTCCATTTTATCCTCTAGAAGAGTTTGCATGTCTCGCATAACATCCTGGGGTACATCTTTGCATTTTTTAGCATCACACCCAGGTATATGTGCTAGATGATACTTCAATCTATTTATGCCTCCTTCATTATATATTACACCGCAATGCCAACATGTAACAACTCTCTTTTTGTGGCCCAAGATGGCATGTTTCCAAACCCTATCCCTTGCTATTGCAGTTGGGTCTGCATCAGGGTTAAATGCAGGCCTAGTTCCACTTCTAGAAGGCTCATCCTGCGGTATGATGTCAATGTGTTTGTTGCTGCAATATGAATATATTATAAATAGAAAAAAGTTAGCATCAAATCAGATTTTTAAACTTTAGGGCCTTCTTATTTTGTCATCAAAATAAACTAGAATTAATCTAGATTCTAAATAGTAGATACTAGAAGTAGAGACTAAAACAAATATAAACAAAATGGAAAGTAAATAATATGAATGTAAAACATATTACAAAACAACACAAAGAAATGCAACTTGTTGCTTACCTCTTCAAATTTGCACAAAGTCAAACAATGGAAGTGCAAGTAAGTTTGTAGAAGCCTCCTCCAAATACTTACTTAAGCTTCTCTCAATGCTTAAGTGCAAGCTACAAAGTTGCACAAACCATCAACAATTGATACAAGAGAGCCAACCGGTTAGCTAATTTCTCTCTCAAAACCCCAATACAATTCTCTAACTCTTTCCTCTCTATCACAAGCATAAGCAATGGTGGAATGACCTTTTTAGGTCAAATAGATGTTATAACAACTGAAAAATTGCAACTTGAGTCCTTGTTTATTTTAATTTTTGCACTTTGTGACCTTTGCTGCTGGCGAGAGTCCTAGGCTCAGGACTCCACGAGTTTGGCGAGTCCTTGGACTCAGTGAGTCCACGTGGACTCTACTAGGACTCAGCCAAGTCTGAGTCTAGAGGCCAATTGCCTTGAAAAGTTCTACCTCTGCCTCAAACTAGCAAAGTCTCGAAACACTGGTATAAAGAGTTAGGGAGAAATCAGAGCCGAAGCTTTGACTGGGAAATGGTTGTGGAGATATATAGACGAGGAGCTTTAACTGTAGCTTGTATCTCTTTCTTAATTCACAAAATAGTTAGAATTCTTTACCTCTGGAAGTCTTTGTACCCCAATAGTAAAGGTTATTCTTATAGCATAGATTAAGATCACACTTAGAGCCAAATTGGTATGCTTTCAGCTAGCCTTTGAGTTAGTGTTAGTTTATCAGTATCATTGTTTACAACTCAAGATAGAAGTGTAGTTCAAGGTTTCATCTTGCCCATTACTCGCTCTGCAGGTAAGTGGATCCTTTTCTGAAACCTAAGAGGAAAGAGTATTGGTAATACCCTTTCAAATCTCTCAACTTCTTGCTTACCTTGAGTTGATCCAAGGAACCAGTAGAAGGGGGAGTCTTCCCTTTAAAGTAGAAGAGACTCTGTCTCACACGTCGTGACCGGTCTACCTATTTTGCCACTGGATTTTACCCAAAACTGTTAGTTACAAAATATCTACCCAACAAGCCTCAGGGTTATAATTTTCTTTATTGCTATGAGAATGGACCTCTTTATCCATCTCATCATCACTTTGATTTGACCCACTTGGTCATGACCTTGGGAGCTCATTTTCACACTGCATTTCACAAAATGAAAAAAATATAAAATAAATACATGCTTTTAGCCTATGCCCTTCTTCAAAATCACAATTTTTTAAAGTATAATTTAAGCAACAAAAATTTGGAAATGAAACAAGAAATGTCTACTAGAATCTAGAAATGGAATTCAACTAACTTAAAGCTACAAGCTAGAAGCAAAAAACAATAATCTTGACTTGAAAAATCAGATAATAAAATTGAAAAAACATGAAAAACCCTACCTTTTGCTCCACAAATCTCTTGAACAAGCTGAAAAATTTTGCTCCTCTTCCTCTTGCTCCTTACACTTATTTTCCTTTCACACACTCTCTTCACTCAAATAATCACTCTTCTATAAGCTCTTCACTCTTCTTGTTGTCACAAAAGTCAGAAAACCTTGAAATGAATAGAAATTTGAAAACATAAAGATTTAATGGGATTTCAACCTCTAAATGGGCCCCACATACCCTAGCGTTAGCAAACAGTAAAAAATAATATATCAAAATGTTTTAAAATTATAATTTTTTGTATTTTTTATTATCCCAAAACAGGGGACAATTGTGTTAGTTCTCAAAACCGCAGATTGGAATCCTACAAGTCTTGCCAACTCGATGCTGGGATATCCAACCGGTTATGGCCAACTTGACAGGATTGATCGATGCGATCCAAATCCCCTACACTTCTGGCTTTGCAAAACCAAGATGGGTGTACCTAATCTTGAACAAAACACTTAAGCCCAAGACATTTATAGCAGATTGATTAGAATACGAATGCAACAAAAGTTTTCCAAATGGCAAGAATTGTAGAAAGCTTTTAACTTGCAAATTACAAATTAAGAATAGTGAATATATGAGTATTTTAAATGAAAGTAAATATTATAGGTGATTGCAACAAATGAAGATATTAATTCTTGAAAGGAAAGATATTAAATAATTGCCAGCGTATGGATTGCAAATTATGAAAAATATAAAGACCAATTCTGAAAGGCGATAGAGTCAATATTATGAGTTTAAAGCGTACAACTTTATAAAATTCTATGCACATCAATTATAAACAATTTAGTAATCAAGATTTGACATATCAAACATATGGATGCAATTTTTAAATAATCTAGAATGTATTTTAACTCCTGCGGGTCGAAGACAAATCAGACATAGATTTAGAAACAATTAAATATTTCTCAATATCTAAGGTTTTCGAATTTTAAATGCTATAATTGATCATATCCACTTATCTTTCATATAAATTATTTATAAAATTAAACATAATAATTATAAAGGATGAAACTATATAATATTTTAACTCTAAAGCTTCATACAAATAAAAGAAAATAAATATTTCTTACTGATTATGCCAGAAATAAAATTGCTTTGGAGACACTCTTTATGGATGATCCATCCAATACAATTTGACTCCAGAATTGCATATGAATATATTTATTCAATAATCCAGAATTCATGAGCTTAGTTCAAAAATCCATTCATTTGCCAATGAAAGAATATAATATATCAAATGCACATGCATATTGAGTATGTAAAATTTTTAAAGAGAAAAATATGAATATGAAAAATATCATGTTTGATTTTACATTATATACTTATAGAGATTGAAGGGTGCCGATTTCTTTTCCAAGCACCACACCTTTTCAAAACAATTAACCATTTATAATGGTAATATAACTTTAATATAATTTAATTTTGTCTAACACAACTAGTGGTATATCCTTAAAATTTCCATCACACACACTCCTATTTCTGACATGCATCCATACTTAGGCTTCTAGGTAACTCCCCATGTGTTTATTCATGTTAGAGTAAATAATTATTATTTACGCTTTACTTAAGTTTACTTAGGTTAAATGCTTTATTTATTAGTAGTCATCTAGGAGTTGTTGACAACACGGGAGTTTGTTCCTACCTAGTCATACTTATCTTCTCACCTACATAGAGGATAATCCACCTTTTGTGGACATATGCTCAGTTGTCAACCTTATCTCCTAGCACTTTCTAGCTTGTTTTACAAGCTTCCTAGAGGCCTTTATATTTGGACTCTCCTATTGTAATTTCATATGAATATCATATTGTACAACAATTTACATTTTATCTGAGAGTACAATTTTCTTATTTTCAGACCAAACCCTTGCCTCTTCTTGTCTTTTTCTTCTCTGTGACAGGGTTTCTACATGCAAGTGATTTAAGCATTTTTGGATTTGATTTGCATATTTGCTTAAATCCAACATGGTATCAAAGCCTCCCTATTGCTCCTTGGTTGAAAAATTTTTGAAGCCGCGATTCGGAGACACAAACTCTAGTTTGTTTGTGATTTTTTCCCTTCAATCGAAGGAAGATCATTTTTTTCGGAGCACTTTGGACCTAAACGAATGCTGCCATTGAGTTCAAAAGGCTCATTACAGTCAAGATCCATATAAAATTTTCTATTTTTGGTGACTGAAGCTTTTGGCAAAATTTGTTTCGCCCTACCGATAGATCATATGGACAATTTTTGCAAAAAAGTTTTAAAAAAAAAAAAAACATTTTTGGAAGAGCTGCCTGGCGGCCACCACCACGCGGCCGACACGCAACTCAAGCACCATAGCCGCTAGCAATGTAGCCGCAACACAACCACAACACGGTCGCCGCTCCGTGGCCCCCACTGCACCATTGACCCTCCACCCTCCAAGCGGCGCCGCCGGAGCTTGCCGCCCCTGTGGTCACCGCCACTGGCTGTGGCCTCACTTCCTCCGCTCTACAACCAAGTTCCATCGCCAGTTGTGCAGCCCACATGGCAGCTTCTGCACATGCTACGTAGCACGAGTGCCATGTTGGCACCTACCACGTGGCTGCACCACGTCATGCAGCCATAATGCCACATAGCAGTCTTTTTTTGCCACAACGGCCCCCTGGCTATCAATTTTAAGCCAATGAAATGCTGACATCAGCGTGATTTTAGCACTACATCAGCCTTCCTGCAAGCTCCACAAGTCCTTTTTGACCTACTCAGTTTTTTGGCCATAACTTGAACACACGAAGGTCTTTTTCCGATCCGAAAGAAGCGTCGGAAAGCTGGTTCCAAGACAAAGACATTGGTGCAAGTATTTTTTTAGTTTTGATGCAGTTTTATTGTCTGCTTTTGCAATCAAAATTGGATGTTCTGTTTTTCACTCCGTCAAGCATATCTTGTGCATCCCATTTCCGTTTTTTGAAAATGTAATATTGTTGGAAAGCTGGTTCTATCATCTTTTTAGAAATGCTATCATTTCCTTTAAATTTTGCCCCATGCTCTTTCTATCATACTTTTTGCATTTTTGCTCTATGGTGAATATCTTGGGTGTTCCAAGTCCGAGGATTGTTTTCATGGCATGGGATCTTTTCTTTTGGGTTTGACTATCTATTGTATCAACTTTTTTCCCTTTCTGATCATTGTTGATATTATTTGTAAGCATCTTTATGCAAACACATTGAGATAAAGTGTCACTCTTGCATTTCGGGATCTTGAACGTTGTTTTGAGACAGTTGTACTCGCATTATATTATAAATTGCCAATGGGGGGTTAGTTGTTGCCATTTTTACACCCTCTTCCTTTGTCAAATGAGTGTCCCTTCCATGACATTAGCCCCATAATGTGTCGGTGACATGTGTCTTTATAGGTGTTTGTACCTCTTCCTCTCTCTTATTGTTCTTGGTTCTTTCTGCAGAAGATTTTTGGCCCACTTTCTCAGCTGCCTGTCACCTCACCCTATTTGCATTAAGGGGGGGTTCTTCTATTGTTTCTAATGCTTCCTTGGTTCGATGGTTCGATGGAGTAAGCTATGTATTCAGTATTTGATCTTATATAGTAGGCAATTGCAGTGGCTAGCTACCTATGCATTTCGGTGAGATGGATCATCTACAATATAGACACTCTCGGTTCACAGCCTTCTATTTCTGGGGATGTTCTTCAGATCAGCAATTTTTTTCTGACAGAGTTTGCAGCTTCTTCATGCTTCAGTGATGTTCTTCATGATCTTCTCTTTGTTCCTATTTTCTGGGACATTCCTCTAGTTGGAGGCTTCTTCAGTCCTTCACTAGATTTTCATTTATCTCTTTTTGGAGAGGGATTTTTCCCATTGGGTTTTCTCCTTTTTCTCCAGTTTACAGAATTGCATTGCGTTTCTTTGCATTTGTACATGGGTACCTAACATGGCCTAGTTGCCAAGACCCATTCTACATTTCATTTTAGCTTTTGTAAGCTTAAGTGCATTCCCCTAAGTTGCACTTAAAGGGGGGTGTTAGAGTAAATTATTATTATTTACATTTTACTTAAGTTTACTTAGGTTAAATGTTTTATTTATTAGTAGTCATCTAGGAGTTGTTGACAACACGGGAGTTTGTTCCTACCTAGTCATACTTATCTTCTCACCTACATGGAAGATAATCCACCTTTTGTGGGCGTATGCTTAGTTGTCAACCTTATCTCCTAGCACTTTCTAGCTTGTTCTACAAGCCTCCTAGAGGCCTTTATATTCGGGCTCTCCTATTGTAATTTCATATCATATCAATATCATATTGTACAACAATTTACATTTTATTTTAGAATACAATTTTCTTATTTTCAGACCAAACCCTTGCCTCTTCTTGTCATTTTCTTCTCTATGACAGGTTTTATACATGCAAGTGATTCAAGAGCTTGTGGATTTGATTTGCATATTTGCTCAAATCCAACAATTCATACCTACAAGAGACACAAAGCATCATTAGATATCAATCATCAAATAATGATAGGTAAAAAGCCTTGCTTGGGAAGCTTTTACAAGATACAAAAACTTTCAGAATTGCTTTGAGTGTATTTGCTTGTTGCACTAAATTATTCTTTGACAGATATAAGCATAGGTATCTTTCTTGCCGTTTAGAAATACATAGCCCTGCCTTGGTGAGCGCTATGTTGCCCCAATACCAAACGTTTCTAAAATTGGTGGAATGATTTCACGGCAATAAGTCATCTGCTTATGTTCTCCATGTTGTTGGTGCCTTCTTGCTTTTCGAGTGTGGCTATCCTCCCTACAAATTGCACCGTTGACTAAATTTCAAAAAATCGAAAATGCAATGAATTTTTTTGAAATTTTCAGCATTTGATCTTCATGATCTGTATATTTTATGATCAAAAACAACAAAAATTTTGAGAAAATTTTGCTGTGTTTTCGTGAATCTGAAAAAGAATCATGTTTGACTTTTTGTTGTCTTTGGTGCATTTTATTTGGAGATTAGCCAGTGCCTTCCTTTTCTACATTGGCTTTCCCTGAACATTGTGGCTCCAATCAAAGCCATTGTTGGTTGAACAATGGTTATTTTGAAGGTCATTCAACCCCTTAGGAAAGGCTTGAGGATTTCAATTTGATGGAATCTGTGAGACATGTAATTCATGCATCATAGCCATTTCCAATCCACATCTTGCTAATGGCCTTCACCACTCGTATACTATTCGTATGGGCTTGCAGTCCTCATGTGTGATGATATTGGAGTAACTGCACAGAATGCACACTCTTGCTACGTTTTTGGAGAGCTTACAGTTACTCCTCAAATGCAAAACTGAAAAAGAATCATGTTTGACTTTTTTTGTCTTTGGTTGGTGCATTTTGTCTGGAGATTAGCCAGCGCCTTCCTTTTTTATGTTGGCTTTCCCTGAACATTGTGGCTCCAATCAACGCCATTGTTGGTGGAATGATGGTTATCTGGAAGGTCATTCAACTCCTTAGGAAAGGCTTGAGGATTTGAATTCAATGGAATCTGTGAGAGACGTGATTCATGCATCACTGCCATTTCCAATCCACATGCTCGCTAATGGCCTTCACCACTCGTATCCTATTCACATGGGCTTGCAGTCCTCATGTGTGTGATGATATTAGAGTAACTGCAGAGAATACACACTCCTGCTACGTTTTTGGAGAGCTTACAATTACTCCTCAAATACAAACCTGGATATCAACATTTGGCTGTGTAACTTCTTAGACCTGTGGCTATATGTGTTGTATATGCCTCATCATCCTGAAGGTAAACGTCAATGGCTCCATACAACCCATTATGAACAGGTCTTGCAAATCCAGATATAGATTCAGCAAGATTGATAAACTTGGACAGAGGCAGGTGTATACCATGAGCAATTTCTGCCGGGTATCCATCAATACATTTTGCAACTTTTAATCTTGGCACTATAAGTCACAGAAATTGATATTCAGCCTTCAGAGAATCCCATATTTTAGAATATCTTGTTCTCCTCTTTATGCAGTCATAGAATTCATCACTTTCACCTAATTTTCTTGAGAGCTGCAAAGCTGATATTCTTAGAAAATCTAACTATATAACCTGTTCAGCTCATCAGTATGAAAGGGTCAAGATGTCATGTCAGAATCCAATGACCAGACCTATCTTCTACCATTAAAAACATCACTCCATCTTTGTCTCTAACTACCTGAACATCAACATGTCCAGACTCAATAGATATCAGACCTGGAAATAATCTGTAGTTCAGATTTTACATCAGCAATACATTCTTTGTAAAGTCAGAACCATTGGAGAAAAAGTGAACAGTTGGTCAGTCTTTACACAATAATCATGACCCCTCTTCTCCCTTACTACAGAATAATTGTAACTCCATGAATCCTTCCCAGTATACTTACTGTCATTTTCTGTATACTGATAATATCTGCATCTATATTTGTTGAAATTATTGAGATCACATTGTGCTCCATTTCAAGAGTTGGAAATGCCCCCAGGTTGATGATATTATACTGAAGCACACTGGTGATAACTCTCATGCACCTTTGAGTAAGGTTTGTCCATGTTTGACATTACAACCTCATGTCAATATTGATCTATTATTTATCTTCTGCAAGCTTTGTTAAATATGAATGAGATTAAAGATAACCTTATCATTATCTCCAACAATACTTTATAAATGGAGGCCCTAAATTTGTAAAAATTTGGGCTCCATCAGGTCGGTCGTCCCTAGCTGGATCAAGGCATGCGTTCTCATCCCCAAGTCCCCAACGGGGATGCGGGAATGGTCAGTCATACCCAGCTGGGTCGAGAGGTGCGTTCCTGTCCCCAAGTCCCCAACAGGGAGACATCCCCCTCCCAGCAGCAAATTGGTGGCGCTGCTGGGGACATGGGGACGTCATCCCCCAATCCTAAGTGCATCCTTGTCTCAGTTGCGGCAACCAAAAATGGTGGGGATTCATCCCAGTGTTACTATGCCTTTTCATCTATAATTTTTTATCAACATATGTTAAATTTCTAATAATATGTGTTTATAGCATAGTAACAAGACTCATCACGAGTCAAGTGAGTTGTCCAAGTCAGCGAGTCAAGTTACCTCCGCTGGGTCAAAATGACCCATGATCCTAGCTCGGCGGGTCAACTGAGCTGACTCAGCTGACTCGGTTGACTCGGCTGATTTTTATTTATTTTTGCCTTTGTAGTTATGTAATCGATGTATGTTATGTATTTGATCAAATTACCTTCTATTTTATGATGTTATTGTGTCTTTAATCTTTATTCAATAATGGGTGCATGGAATTATTTTAAATCCAAAAAATTCTCTAAATTTCAAGTGTTTTATCACTTTGCCGAGTCACAGGTGAGTCTGAGCCAGGTCTAAGTCTCGTTACTTTGGTTTATAGCATTTGAAAAGTCAAGTAATATTTTAGTTTAGTTAAAAAACTATTCAAAAGTTAACATTTATTATAATAAAACTTAATTTAAGTTAATTTTATTTTTTATAATTTCTATAATTTTATATATTCTTGTACAGTCTTTTCAATATATATGAATATATATAAATGCACCCAACCTCCCCCCCCCCCCCCCCATTCAAAAAAAAAAAATTTAAAAAAAATTCATGCATCCGCGTACCTTGTTCTCGTACCTTCATCCGCACCCGAATCGGTTACTTAGGCTAAGGAAACAAAGTCTTGTATAATAAGTTGCTGATTTCTTCATCTGACCCCATTTCCAAATGACCAATATATTTTCTTTGAGGGGATTTAAACATGATTTCAAGTAGTTGTGTTGCTAACACTAAGGAATTTCATTTTTAGGTGGTATCCTCACTTGAGATCTCAATTACCGAATTCACACCTCCAAGGCCTACCTCCAGATTCAAATATGTGTGGGCATGGATTCGAAGGTGGAATGCACTTAGATGTGCATAGGAAGCACATCCACACCCTTCCCTAGGTGCATCCTCTAGTATATTTTGTCTAGGATCCTCATATCAAATGATGAAGTATCATACTATTAAATTATTGAATTCTATACATTTCTTTAATTTTTTTGTAGATAAATATATACATAAACATGTTCGCAAACACATCCAAAACCTCCAAGAAAAAACTTCACGTATCTAGTACTGGGTTCTTGTACCATTTGCATCCGGATTTTAACCAGTAACTGAGCTTGAGATATGTAGTTTGCTCACAAAGGTTGATATTTTTTCATGATGTCAATGAAAGTCATTATTAGGTGAAGAATGGTTTCTTCTTCTTGAGGTTGATCTAGTTGTAGATTCACAAATTAGACCATAGTCCAACTATGTGAGAAATTTCATGCCAAGACTATAAATATGTTGTATGGCTCACCTAATGGTTTTGCCAAGCCATCCTGATTGAGGTTTTTTTTAATGTTAACTTCTAACCAATATAATTGTCATTTCATCCAAAAGATAATAGTTTATTCTAGTATATACTCGTAATTTATATCACTATCCATAGAAAAAAAATCCTATTAAACGTTTAATGAGTAGGGACTGAGGATTGATTATCTTTTCTCAAAATATAGGTTATATTCTTCCCCTATATGAGATGTTTTCTCTGGAAGATTGTCAATGGCATGTTCATGCAATATGCTTGGGATCAGCATCCTCCTCTTGCAAAGTATACAGACTTGGTACACACTAGAGAATCTTTCATGGTAAAGATGAGTGGACTGCAGTAGTTGAAATTTCTAGGAGATGGATAGGCAATCACTATTCCAGTCTTTGGTCTTAGAAGTCCTCAAGGATAAGGATAATCATGAAGATGCCAATAACTACACTATGAGAAAACACTAACTGAGGACAGAATATGATGATATGGGAGGCCTCAAGATTGTGGTGAGAATCCTCCATTATCTTATTAAGGTAGCTTGCACCCACAAAAAATTTAAATGTCAAAGTCCATGCAAATTTATTTTTGTTCACTTATCAAATTGTGGCAAATCGAAGCAGTATGATTGATCCTTTGTTGTGTGTCGTACTTTGAGCAAGGGTTCCCATTTTTAAATCTTATATAGTTTGTTTTTCATGGTTGTGTGCAAAAGAGAAGATTTATGAAGTCGTGATTCAGGACTAGCGTTGAAGAGACAATAGGAGAGAAAACATGCAAATACCATATTCCAATGAGTGGGAAAGCAAATTTATTAAGCAAACTCAAAAAATAGCATGAACAGTGAATGAAACTCATAGCTTTAGAATTCTGCAATCTGAAATGCTCAATGATTAACCAGCAGTTTCTGAAAGATGTTAAATAAACTAAAGAAAATTGAACATATTTCTTTCCTTAGGAATTGTCTTAATTATATTTGAACTTTGGATCCTTCTTGAAGGAAAGTAAAATGCTTTAATGATAGGGAAAGGATATATATTTTGTATGTTCAAGATAAATCATTTTGAAAAAAAAAAAATTCAAGTTTTATAGGATCTTTTTGTGTCTCCTACAAACCCCTCCATTCTCAAGAAATATTGTGCAACAGGTTGAAATTCCTAAAAAATCAATAGATGGGTTTATTTTCACATTGGAAGAAGATGTTCTCTAATTAGGAAGAAAAAAAAAATTGCAGTTTAGGGGGAGCTCTTATAGGTATTCTTTAGAAATCTTACTCTTCTATTCTAATTTCTAACCTAGGATTGATTGTAAATGTAAAACAAGCAGAAAAACAAAATAAAAAGAAGAAAAAGAAGATCAAAACAAGAGATACGATTTTATAGTGTTTTGGTAATCGCCTCTATCCACTCTCAAGCAAGTAGTCACTCTTTTGTTTAATATCTACTACACTACTATATGCATGGACTGCACACATTCTTATACAATCATATTCAGAAATCAAGTGAAGAGTCGAAGAATGTGAACAGTCATGACTGTTGAACTTCACATTTCCAACAATTTGCCACTTGAAGTCCAATTGGCACAGCCATGCACTGCAACATTCCTTGCATTTCCAATTCTTCATATCACAATCAGGCCCATGGAAGATGTCAGCTTTGCCAAACTTTGTTCCCAAATGCTTCAAATCAGTCTTCTCCAAATTTTGTCAGACTCAATAAACTTCAACAGCTGAACATTTTCTTTTACAATTTTTATAGGCACAAATACACTCAATCTAAAATCGGGAACAACCCCCCAACAAAAATCTGTAATATTCCCAAAATGCTCAGCATTCTTTCTGAAATCACTTATTATTACAGTTGGAGCTGATCTATGTGTTGTTTCACTCCACCACTCATAGCAATATAATCTGATTTCTGCAAATCTGAATAACTTCCAATATATTCAGCATGTGAATGCCTCTTCATCTTTTCAACAAGCACCTTCAAAACGGCTGCTAATGGAATGTTGGCAACTAGAAGAATCCTTTCCTTTGTTTCTTCTCTTCCCATATATTTAATCATGGCCAATTCCTTCTTCAATTCTTCGCTTCTTTTCTTTTCAGAAAACTTTCAGTCTTCCATAAATTTCTGTTTTCCCTTCTCCATACAGAATGTACACTCTCTCAGCATCAAAATTTCCTCCTTTTGACTTACAATTTCTATCTTCAGGTATTCCTCCTAGTTCTTGGTCTCTTCCTCAAGTTCATCTTCACTCACCTGATTCCAAACTGCATCCTCCCCATCTTGGGAGACAACCTCCATAATTTGTCTCTTAATAATTAGTGAATGCTTCAAACCTTCTTTGTTAGCCAAATCCTTACTATTTTTCCAACAATCCCACTAATATACATTGCATTTTGTTTCAGCTTCCACTTGCAAATCATCACTCTACCGGATCTAAACTGCAAATAATTTTTTCAACTACTGAATCTGCTTCATCTTCTTCTATCTCTGCTCAACCTCGCCAAGCTCTTATACCGATTGTAAATTCAAAACTAACAGAGACAAAATAAATACAGGAAAAATAACAGAACAAGAGACACGGTTTGACAATTCCCTGCATTGACTCTCAAGTAGGGAATCACTCTACTATTTAATATCTAGTATGCTACTACATGCATGGAATGCATACATGTTTTTATAAAATCATATTTATCTGTCAAACAAAGAGTCATGTGAACAATCGTAACCGTTGGACTTCACATTTCCAACATTGATTGCCTTCCTTGCCAAAATGCTTGAATTTCAAACAGGTTAATATGTTTTCATAAATTTTTACTTATGGTTAGAATTTGTTGCTCCAAACCTCTTATGGACCACATGTTTCATTAAAATTTAAAATTTGTGTAGCTATTTGTACTGCTCAAATTTCTTACATTGATAGCATTGAATATTCTTTTGAATGTTGAAATTGTTTTTTGTGTTACTCTTGAGAGTAAATGCATTGTTTGATAACTTGAACAAGATATGTAGTACAGTTCTTAAAGGCTAACATTTTACTCATTGTGGCTGCTTCAGGCTGGCCTCGGGGGTCTTTCATTTGATGAAGGCCAATTTTCTGTTTTTGGGTAAATCTTTCTAACCAGTTTTTCCTTCAAATCACAATGTTAAATACTTGTCTACCCTAAATACATACATATAAGATAAGTCTTGCAAGCAGAAACTTGTGCTTCCCATAATCTGATGTTTATGCAGTACTTTTTAAAAAAATCTTTTGCATAGGAATAAATAAGAAAGTAAAACATTTACTTATACCTTAAAAGGCAAAATTTGAAGCCTTCCCTGAAACAATATTTTTCATTTCTTGTTTTTGGTTAGAACAGATATGCTACGAGTGGAAGGGAGATTCTTCCTCAATTAAAAACTGGTGACATTATCAAATCAGCAAAATTAGTAGAGGGATACGATCGTCTTCAATTACCAGCTTCAAATCCCTAAAATATTTTTTTGTATGGTTTTTAAATGTTTCGCTCTCTTCATTGCAATTCAATTTTGACTAGTGTAATATTGAATTCCACTATTACTGTTATAATTTTTTTGTTCACAATGTTAATATCGGATTACAAATTTAAAAAAATTGTTATAAGTAGGAGAGATTTTCTATAGTGAGTTAAATTGTGATCTTGTTATCAAGATTCAATTATCTAATTTTTTTGAGTAAAGTTCTTTGCCCCATGTTTCATGAATAGCAATTAATATGAAACCACTGAATGTTATTTGTATTGTAAAGGTTGTATAAGATATTGATGTCAAACTATTTACAAAATAGATTTATTTCAAATAATAAATAAGAACTTAATAGACAAGTCTTATTTTTTCCAAATTACAATTATTTTAAATAACTAAATTTCCTTTGAACATCAAAAGTCAATAAAAAATATATGTATCAAAAAACATTTCATCTCTAAAATGATTATTAAACTAAAGCACACAAAATCTAAAATTGCACCTCACATTTCACTAACCTAGCTAGGAAGAAATTTTATTTAACCCATGTCTATCTAAATTATGTGGCATGTGCATACATGCCCAACTTTTCAATAAATAAAACTTTTCATATCTCATTTGTAAGTTCAAGTCACCCAAATCAAGATGCAAATAAAAAGTTTTAATGTTAACTATATATGGTGTGAAATATCTAGTTGTGAGTAAAGTCTTGCTATTAAATGTTGCAACACAAAGAAACACTATAAGAAGTTATTAGGAGCATTAAGATTATGGAAGTTGTGAAGTAAGGTTGTAAGGATAGTATTTTAGAGGGAGAAGGGATAGAACAATCGTTTAAATATTGAAGAAAATAAACTATACATAGAAAACTCATAGCATTTACATTATTGGTAATGCTTGATTTGAAGTTAGGTTTCTACAAAGATTATAGACAAATATAGGGTTCATCATTCTCTAAAGTTGTAAGGAGTTGTATTTAGACTTTCATAAACTACAAATATTGTTCAATACACCAAAATAATTTATTCATAAATCATCTAATTTGACTTGTCCATAGTTGTGCTTACTCAATGTTTCCCTTATTACCACGTCATTGTTTAATACTACAACACTAAATTGTTTTAAAATTCAAACCCAAATGTCTAAATTTTCATCCTAAAAAAATCATTATACAATACTAGCAAAATTGCAAAAGTACTTAAGATCTTTTATGTTTGCATCACCCACTAGGTATGTTTACTCTTCTAATTCTATAGTACACATACAACATTGTTCATATTGGTCATAGTGGTCATATTTCATGCCATAAATTTACTTTTGTTGTCAAATATTAGTCATTTATTCCTTCAATTTGAAAATGTAGTCATTATTGAGATAAACTAACTCTTGTGTAATGCTTACAGTAGGAGTGTTCTAAGCACACTACATAGGGGTAATAGTTAAATTTGAATACAAGTATCACTAAAATATAGAGAAAAGGTAACAAACTTTAGAGTTTTCTGAATTCTAAAGTATACAAGTTGTCAAAATAATCTAAAGGAAGAGAATGTTTTTGGATTCATATTAAAACAGGTTTTGAGGGGACCCAAAACCCCATACAAAAATCATCATGAAATAAGAATTCAGTCCATAGAAGGGCCAAAATCAAAGGAAGAGAATGTTGCATCTAAGGGCCAAAATCATTAAAAACTATATTTGATAAGCTCCAATGCATTTCCAAGAATCATCTGTCAAAACTAGAGGTAAGTAGAAAGAGTCCAAAATCATCATTGGCAACCTTAAAAAAAAAGGTTTTGTCCCTTATGAGATCTTATTGGCAAAAATAGGTATCTTCCACTTAAAGGCTACGACAATCGTCTAGTTCTTAACAAATCTAAAGAAAACTCAAAGTATGGAAAAATTATGTAGAAGAAAGAACATTTGGATGAAGCAAAATGCAAATGAATGAAAAAGTGGAATGTCAATATGCATGGATGCTCGGATAACAATGAAGAAATACAAAATTTTGTGAGTGAAAAACTATGGATTATCATATGGTCAAGTCAAAATGGTTTCAAAACAAAGTGTGTAAAAAAGCCTACTATATTAAAAACTGTAACCCCACACGAGACCATGAGGAGAACACACACATAAGAGAAAATATAAAATAGAGAGCAAAAATGTTTATAGTGCAAATTAGCACTAGTTCTCATAGTTTGAGGTGTGAAACAAGCACATGGATGACACCTAAGGAAGAATGGAAAGAGAAGTATGTCTATTTTGCAACATGGAGTGGTGGAGACAGAACGACATTTTATTGTGGAGTACTCTATATACATTGGTGTCTACACCATCTATGTGGATATTTTAAAAGAAAACAATTTAAGTATCTAATTTTATGGGATAGTTCAACAAACCTAGTGATCGAAATTCACTAAAATGAAAGGATCAAAATTATTTCTTGAACATTAGATTCAAAGAAGAAGTTACAAATTATTTAAGTTTCTAGCACCCTATTCTATGGTGTGTTATATTTTGGAATGGTGTGTTATATTTTTGGTGATCCTATAAGTTTCTTTGGATTTGTGAATGTTATTAAAATCATTTATTCATATCATGTTGTGAAAAATGTTTTAGATTATGGAAAAAATGTGTTTTGAGGGGACCCAAAAACCCTTACAACAAGAAGAAAGATAAACGGTAAGGAATCCCAGGTTTTACCAAGACTTGAAACCTATGTTCACAAATACAACATTAAATCGGGCTTTACAGGGACCTGGAACCACCAAAATAAACTATCCAAAGTTCAAAACTAGGTTTTACAAGGACTTGGAACCTAAAGTAAACAACAAAACAAAGTTGGAAATGAAACAAAATAGAACAACTAGGACCAACTGACCAGCCAGAGGTAAAATACCAAGGACCAGAACTAGTAACTAAATTAGTTCTTTAATAACTTGAAACCTAATGTTGTGAAAATTGTTGTAATCATCAAGTGCTTGTGTTTTTTGATATCAATGATAAAAAATAAAGATTCTTGCCAATGACCTAAACAACATTTTTTTTATTGAAGTGGTGAATCTCAACATTAAACTAGAATGTGTAAAGATGTTTGTTCACTCTTGAAGAAAATGGCAATGAATATTTTGAATTTAAAATATCATGTTGACAAAAAATTGAGAAAGGGTGCCTACGATGAATTATGTAAAAATTTGTCAAGGTAAAACCATTTATTAATTAAAATGATAATAAAATGCTCCATGTCCAGCTGTTCCCTTAGATGAGTGTTTATTGAATTGTGAACTCTATTTTTTTTTTAAGCATGTCCACGGACCTTGTGTCCATTTGAAAATGATTGAACATGTCAAAAGTGCACTCATGTTCTCTAGAATAGTGCTCTCTAATCTCCATTCATAATGTACTAAATGTCATAAAACTTAAAATTAAAATCCATAAATACTAAAAATGCACTAGTTTTTTTGGAATTTTTTTGTCAATGTACACAAAGGGATGCAGATCATGAAGATCAAATGTTAAAATTCTCATAAAATTTTGTTGTGTTTTTTGCATTTTCAAGAGTGCATTTTATATTGAGGACAACTATGTCCCTCTAGAATGCCCTTGGGCCTTTGTGTATAAATTTGCTAACCTAAAAGCATGTCATATAGTTTATGAAGGACAACCATGTCCCTCTAGAATGCCCTCAAGGCTTTGTGTATAAATTTGCCAACCTAAAAACATGTCATATAGTGTTAAGTGATTGAGAATTCTTGAGATGGTCTTGAGATTAAAATTTCAATGCAAAATAGAAGATCAACTACCTAATGTCAGAAAGAAAATTGAAACCATGATTGGAGTTTAAAAACTAAGTTGACACATTCATTCATAAAGGGTCAAAGTTGGGTTCAATTCACTATGAATTTGGTTTTAGCTTGAAATCAATGCAAATTTGTCATCAAATTAAGAAAGTCAGTCCAAATTTATTGTGTAGGGCCCTAGATGGCTTTCGTGTAAATTTGATTGACTTTTTTCAAAACAATTTTTTGATGACTAGGTAACGACTTGACTACTTTTGACTTATAACATTTTTTATTTATTTATTTTACCTTTTTCCATTTTGATATTTCATTTGAAACATGCACACAACATAGAATAAACACTTAAAGTTAAACCTAAAGTCTAAAAGCTTTGTTTGCTTACGCAGACATCATTTCTTCCAAAGAAAAAAAGTACAAGTTCTTCCAAAGACAAAGTGTTGATTTGGCATTTTTCCAAAGGAAGACAAGTTGATCATGTTGATATTGATCTAAACTTTCAAGGCAAATATTTGTGTAGGCAACAATAACAAAGGACTAGACATTTGTGTTAAAGTCATCAACAACAGTTTGCTAAGATTTGTAGTTCTAGCAACCATACACGTAGTTATATTTTCATCTCCAAAGGTAAAGTTCTTGTTTAGTAGCTACTAGCATCTATTGTTACTTGTTTATAAAGCACTTACAAAAAAATTCAATAGAACTTGCATCTATATTTTCTCTTTTATTTACATTTTGAATTCATTTTGTAAAGTTTGGTTTCCTTTTCGTTGTTTGTTACAAGTAACAAAATGCAATGATCTTTTTCATTTTTTCTTAAATTTGTTTGTTGTTTGTTCTTTGTAGATTCAAAGAATGGTTGCAAGTGCTTCTAGCATTGGAAACCCCTACTTATAAATAGATAAATATTCCTCATTATGAAGAAATGTGAAAATGGTTCGACCAATGCTAGGTGGAGGAGGTTATGTGTAGATTTGTAGTTATTCTAAAGATGAATCTAGTAGCTCTTATAGTAGAGTGAAAGAAAACTTGTGCTTTATTCCTCATAAAAGGCATTAAATTTTGTACAAGGAAGTCAAGAGTTGATAGAGTGCCACCTAAAACCTTCCTTCCAAATCACATTATGAGAAAATATATACAAGAACAAAAAATAAGAAGACAAAGTTTTTAGGAGGGAAAATTCTCATCATGCTACAATATTTTAGGTAAAAGCAAAAACATCATCTATGGCTTCAACTACCAATCCAACTAACCACTCGCAAATGGCCATCCATTCTTGAATTCTCCTCAAGAATTGGTTGCAAGTAAGAGAGCAATGGGGCCGTAGGAAACATCATTTCAAAATGAAGCTAGAGACATTACCAAGAAAACCATAATGACATGCATTTATGCAAATGGATTGTAATTTGATGTTGTTCACTCACCATATTGGAAAAAAAATGTGAGAGCAATTAATAAGGCTTCAAAGAGGTTCAAGGGCCTTGATTATGAGATGGTATGCACCACTTTATTGGATAGAGAGGTGTTCATTGTAGAGGCTCCAATGCATCCCATCGAGGATTAATGGATCAAAATATGTGTGACAATACTATCTAATGGATGGGAAGATGCAAGAAATTGTCTTTTGGTGAATTTTATTACAATCTCCACAATAGGTGCAGTATTTTTGAAAGTTATGGATTATGAAGGAAATGTGAAGGCCAATCCTTTCATTGCAAACATTCTCATCGAAGCCATTGCACCACTTTATTAGATAGAGAGGTGCCCATTGTAGAGGCTTCCATGTAGTCCATCAAGGATTCATGGTTCAAAACACGTGACAATACTATCTAATAGATGGGAAGATGCGAGAAATTATCCTTTGGTGAATGTTATTACAATGTTCACAATCAGTACAGTATTTTTGAAAGTTATGGATTGTGAAGGAGATGTGAAGGGCAGTCCGTTCATTGCACACATTCTCATCCAAGCCATTGAGAAATTTGACTCCTAGAATGTTGTTTAGGTAGTAACTAACAATGCCAATAATTTTAGGTTTGTTGGCTTATGGTTGTAGAGTTCTTCAAACACATTTTTTGGATACCTTGTGTTGTGCACTCAGTAAACCTTATGCTGAAAAAAAATTGGCACTAAAATTGAATGGATTTTACAAATGTATGAAGAGGCACAAGAGATCCAAATGTTTGCCACAAACTGCCACATAGCACAAGCCATATTTAGACAATTCTTAAAATTGGAGCTCTTGGAGGTAAGTTGAATTGTTTAAGATTTAAACATGTTTCATTAATCTAGTCACATTAGTTTAGTAAACTTTATGTCTTTTTAATTAATTTTAAATTTAAATTTATTATTGTTTTAGTATTAAAATAGGTTACTAAGACCCGCTTTGCCTCCAACACTATTGTTTTGAGATGTCTTGTCAAGGTTAAAGAAGTTTTGTATGTTAGTTAGAGCATATGGAGGTAATCAAACGACTCTAAGGTAGTTGCCATTAAGGCAATGATACTAGATGACTCTTGGTGGGATCATGTTGAGTTCCTTTTGGAGTTCACTGAGTCTATACTAAGCATGATCTGATACACTAACATGGATAGGCCTTTCTTCAGTGAGGTATATGATGGCATTGACTCCATAAGAGGATATTATAAATATCATGAATAAGAGAGAAGAAGATCTTGATGAAAATTTCTTCAAGGAGCTATGAGTGAGCATGGTAGAGAGACGAAATAAAGTAAATACCCCTTTGCATCTACTTGCCTTTGCATTAAGCCCCATGTTCTATGGCCATCTTTCCTCAAGGGGAGTACCTCTAGAGTTTTGTCATGTCCCCTAATTATGGCAATATAGGTGAATGAAATAAAATAGTTTATATATATATATATATATATATGAGTAAGTGACTATATATAAACATATTATAATTTCATGATGAATAAATATAATTATACAAATAAATTTAATAATATATTATTGATATATTATTAAAATAATATATGTTATAGTATAATTATTAATATAATATATCTTATGATATTAATTAATATAACTAAACTTATTAATATAAATATATAATTAATATAATTTTATTATTAATAATATAATATAATTATTTTTATGAAAGTACATGACTCTTTGAAATACACATATTTATATAGAATATCAAACAATGAAAATGATATCATACAAATATTATCAAACTTATACAAATTAAAAGGTAAACAAATAATGTCTTGAAGCAAGATCAATCTTGCAATCCTATAATTTGTAATAATATCAGTTCTAAATTTAACATAAGATTATCAGTTTCAATGGGTGAACTATAAGAAATATACAAATAGATCGAGTGCCATAAGGTTTATTTTCCCCTAATATATATCTCTATGCCTTTATAGTCCACCGGGAAATATATGCGCAATTGCAGCAAGAAATATTTGTTAACATAGTTTGTTGGCTCGACACTATTGAGGAAGATTATAATTGGTGAATAAGATACATATTTCACAATTATAGTTTTTTGCAAGATATGAACAATTGTATCGCTATAGAGTAAATGGCCTCTACAAATGGACAAAACAAAAGATATAATATAAAGGATAGTACAAAACCAAGGTATATATGAAGATACCTTGTCATACAATACCTATGCCCCATAGCAACAAATGATGGTACATAAAGATAGTACACAAAGCATATATACCATATATAGTTTAATGAATGCATATTAAATTATATGGTTAAATCAATATATTATTTAGATATCAATGAGGACTATTGTAATTAAGTTGAATGGTCAAGGGATAATGTCATTGAAGGGAAAGATATATGTGAAAGTATACTTTTATTGTTTAGATGCACTACTGCATGAAGGTTGAAATGAAACGAAGGAAAAAGAAAGGATGGGTAGTGAAGGAGAAGGGACCGAGATCAAAGTCAATGCACTCTGCTACAATGGTACCTGCACATAGTATAGGGCACCATGGGAAGAGATCTCATCGCATGGCCCCACGTCACCTGCACAAGATCAAATTTTGACAATTGAATCTCATATGAACAACATGAAAAATGTAAAGTTGAGATTGAATATTTGAGAAAAATGTTTACGGTGGCCAAATTGTTTGAATGAGAAGTTGTTTGTGTCTCATTTGATTTGGAGTCCTCTCAGTAAAGGCAAGAATAGACATCAAATACTTTTTAAGTAATTAAAAAGGAAGATGAGCCAGTCAAAACCATATATGTGATGTCAACAATGTAAGAGGAAACACACCTAATGCATTCCAAGTGATTATATCCACAAACAAAATAAAGTAAGGGACTTAAATATTGAATGGAGATAAGGACTATTTGGTGTCTTCACACTACCATCCCATCACAAAATGGATCAAACTAAAAGGAGATCCTAAGTGGACTAATACAAATATAAAGGGAAGTAATTCTTTAGTTTTTGATTTTTTACTTAGCATTTGGGTTGATTTATCTTATAAAGGTATTTTTATTGGCAATGTTTTGTCTCTAATCATCCTTTGATTCTTGTGGAATTTTTCATTTTAGGGAAGAGTTAGAGAAATTGCAAAAAGGTGACATTAACCTTGAATCATAGAGAGACAATGAAGAAATATATGCAAAGTTAGGTAAATTATAATTTAATGTCCTAATTGGGGACATTACAAGTGGCAATATAATGAAATGGTAATGATAAGAAGAAATAATATAATGAAATTATATGAATTTAATTTATTTTTTAATGATTAATTATCAAAATAAAATGGTTCAAGCTAAATTGGAAATGCATGTTAATGAGGAAAGGATTAGGTAGGTAAGAGGGTAGGGTTGATCTCTAAGGCAAGAGAGGGATGTATTCTACTCTTGGGTTTAGGCTTATCGAGCTATGGGACCCCACTACGATACTTGAGTACCCTAGTAAGGAAATCATTAAGGTGTAATGATTCTAAAATGATCCCAAGATTATGTTAATCAGTAAGAAACTAGGTGGGTAAGAGGGTAGGGTTGAGTCCTAAGGCAAGAGAGGTATATGCAAACTCTTGGGTTTAGGTTTATTGAACTATGGGACCCCACCACTATGTTTTGAGGACTGTGGTATGGTATAGCATATATGCATGGTGAGGGATGGAAGGTATCCATTTGAAAGGCAACAACCAAGGTCTTGTCAATCCTTTAACATGATTTCCTTGTCTAATCCCTAAGTGACCTAGCCTATACATACAATGTAATCGATAGGATATGAATATACACATATATGAAGAATTATTTTGATTAAATAATGTAATGATAATCTTTTAAATTGATTCTATGGAAAAATAGGACAATATTATAAACCTTTACAAGTAGGGACATTACAATAGAGCTATTTTTCCTAATTAAAACTATTAGCTTCTTTGAAAGTGTATTAATGTGTACTAACTTGTATTCCTTTGGTGCATGATTTTGGATAAATGCACAATGATAAATCATATTTTTCTTAGAATAATCTTATTAGATTATAGGATGATTTTGTCAATATGTGTATACATCATGTATGCTTTATGTCTTCATGAATTAATGTGTCTTCTTCATGTATGGTTTATGTTTGCAAGTACTCATATATTTATGGCATGCATTACAACATTGACTGCATGCATACCTTATGTATTATTTTATCTTAGTGTATAACTTATATATTGACTTCACAAGAAAGGTTTAGTGTAAACAGTCATTAATTGAGGACAAGCAATTTGAGTAAGGGTGGACTGTCATGTCCCCTAATTATGGTGATATAGGTGAATGAAATAAAATAGTTTACTCTTTTACACACACACACACACACACATATACATATATATATATACATACATACATATACATATATATATATATATATACACATATATATACATATACATATATACATACATACATATACATATATATATACATATACATATATATATATATATATCTACATATATATACATATACATACATATATATATATATATGTATATATATGTATATATATATACACATATATATATATACATATATATATATACACATATATATATACATATATAAGACATTATTATCTAGAATTTCCTTCCCTTTTTTTCCCTTTGTATTTGCAGTCTTCTTTGCTCCAAAGTTTGAATGCCCATAAAAAGAAACAATCTCGACCCATATTACATGAAGGTTTGATTTTACTCATTGAGGGTTTTTGTTAAAATAAGTCCATTGCTTCGTCCTTGTCCTCTGCCAAGCATAAGAGTCCTAATCCCGTTACTGGTAAAATGGATGAGAGTGTTAAAAAGATAATAAAGGCTAAACTGAAACCCTCTAGTTCTCGAAGACAAATTGAGGAAGAGGATACTGAGGTGGAGAGCACTAATGGCTCAGATAAGGATGCCCCTGAGGAAGAGGAGGGGACAGATGCTGGGGAGTTTAGCTCTAACCTGGATGGTTACCCAGATTCGAAAGACAATAATGAGGAGGGGAGAGAGGAAGATACTACGGAGGTGAATTCGGAACAAAGCAAGTCTGAAAATGAGGACACTCATATCGTGTTTGGGGGAGGGGATAAAGAGAATCATAATGATGATTTAGCCATTTTGAGTGAGGAGGAAAACATGGGGAAAGCTCCCACTCCTCTTAAGGAGATTGAGGGACATGATAAGGAGGGATATAGCCACCACACTCAAGAGGAGCCTGGTGAGGTGGAACCGTTGGATGGGGGGATTCATATTGATAAAGATGGCCCTGTTCCACACACCAATGTTGATGATGTGGGTGACTCCTCGGTGAGGGAAACCATTCTCTCCTTCCTCCACTCTGCTAAACAAAAAGTTGATTCTTTCCTTCAGGTCGACTCCTGGTTATATAATGAAATAATGGGGCTGAAGAAGAAAGTGGATACCTTACAACATAACTAGGATGTTGACCGAGCTATTATTCAACACATGGAGGTGCAAATGGGAGATATCCCAAAAAAACTTAACGATTACGAGCAGAATCTTAGACTGCTCATCAGGGAAAGTGGAACAAAAATGGAGCAAGTTGCGTCAAGCATCTATGCTACCGCGGCAACCTTGGGTAAAAGAGTTAATGAAGGAACCATATCTTCAGAGGGCCCAAGCAAGAGGACAAGACAGAGTTTGAGGAAAAAAGCTTTGATTGATGTTGCTTCTTCGGCTGCTAACTCCATCCAAGATACGGCTAAGATTGGTAAGGAGGCTGTGAGGATGATTACAAAATTCCAATAGTTTCCTGGGTCTTCTTTTCTGGTCTGGTTCCTATGCAGGTCCTAATTGCTGGCTGGTTCTTCTGGTTCCTGTGTTTGGTCCTATTTTTTGGATTTTAGTTTTTTCCATATACTATCGGTTCTAGGTCCTTGTAAAACCTGGGTATTTTATCTGGACTATATTAGTGGTTTCAGGTCCTTGTAAAACCTGATTTTGACTCTACTTAGTAGGTTTATGGGCTCTATCCTGTTGATTAGCTTTTTTTTTTTTTCCTTTTTTGAGGATGTGAAAGGGTTTCGGGGTCCCTTCAAAACCTGTTTTTACCGTAATCTAAAACATTATTATCTAGTAAATGACTATATATAAACATATTATAATTTCATGATGAATAAATATAATTATAAAAATACATTTAATAATATAATATATTATTAAAGAATAAAATTATTGATATATTGTTCAAATAATATATGTTATAGTATAATTATTAATTTAATATATCTAATGATAGGCAAGAGCCTACAACACAATGGCGAATTGTGAGCCTCTTACCAAAGAGGTCTTGGGTTCGAATCTACTCATGCTTAATAAAATAATAATACATAATAATTAATCTTGGCTTCGACCTCTTACCAATAAAAAAAAAAATAATATATCTAATGATATTAATTAATACAGCTAAACTTATTAATATAAATATATAATTAATATAATTATTTTTATAAAAGGACGTGACTCTTTGAAATACACATATTTATATAGAATATCAAACAATGAAAATGATATCATACAAATATTATTGAACTTATACAAATTAATAATGTCCTAAAGTAAGATATTACAATAGTATGTATGCTTTGTGTACTATCTTTATGTACCATCATTTGTCGCTGTGGGTTGTAGCTATTGCATGACAAAGTATCTTCATATATACCTTTGTTTAGTATGATATTTGTATTATATCTATTGTTTTGTCCATTTGTAGATGCCATTGACTCTACACGGAGTGACACAATTGTCCATATCTTGCAAAAAACTATAATTGTGCAATATGTATTTCATTCACTAATTATAATCTTCCTCCACAATGTCGAGCTAACAAACTATGTTAACAAATATTTCTTGCTACAAATACACAAATATTTCCCAATGGACTATAAAGGCATAGAGATATATATTAAAGGCAAATAAACCTTATGAAACTTGATCTATTTGTATATTTTCTTGTAGTTCACCCATCAAAATTGATGATCTTATGTTAAATTTAGAACTGATATTATTAAAAATTATAGGACAGCAAGATTGGTTGCTCTGATACCAATGTAATATTCTACTTCAAGACATTATTTGTTTACCTTTTAATTTGTATAAGTTTGATAATATTTGTATGATATCATTTTCATTGTTTGATATTCTATATAAATATGTGTTTTGCAAATAATCACATCTTTTCATAAAAATAATTATATAATATTAATAATAATATAATTATATTAATAAGTTTAGTTATATTAATTAATATCATAAGATATATTAATAATTATACTATAACATATATTATTTTAATAATATATCAATAATATTAAAACATTTTTAAAAACTTTAAAAAAACTTCACACCTAAGTAAAGGTGTGTAGATGCACACCTTTACACTAAGAATCCCTTAAAGAAAAAGGGTGTGCATTTAGCACACCCCATGAGGTACACTAAATGTGCACCCTTTTTTGTGCCTATGTATTCTAAGGGTGCGCATCTAGTGCACCCCATGAGGTGTGCCAAGTGCACACCCTTTGTAATAGAGGTCTTAATGTAGGGTGGCTCACCTAGCGCACCTCTAAGGTGCACTAGGTGCACCCTACTTTTGGCCTTCTAAGGTTTAAAATGGGTTTTTTAATAGTTTTCATCAATTAGGGTTTTCTGGGTTTTTTCGTGCCATCATTAGGGTTTGTATTAATTAAGTTTCTTCAAACCTTAGATTAATAGAAGTTGATTTTGTGGAGATTCAATGGCTTCTTCACCGTCCTCCCTTTCTACTAAAATGGTCCCAAAACCAATGATCTTCAAGTTTCAAGATGTTCCAGCAAAGTCACACTTCCAAGATGATTATTTAGAGATTTGAGACACCAAACTTGGTCGTACTCACTAGAATGTGTTCTTAGTGTTATGCAACCAACCTATAGAGAAGTCCCCATTGATACCTGTTCTTATCCAATTGGGACTAGTCAATGCTACATCACATCCAATTTTGGTACAATTCTTGAAGTTGATCATGGGACTAGCAGAAAACTATGTCTCTAAAGAAAGGGTCATGAAAAGTATAACTGGAGAGATCATACTAGATCTTTGACCTAAGAACATAGAGAAGGTGTTCCATCTTCCGAGAGAAAATTAGTTTATCCAATTAACCTATCACCAAGTGGAAAGATGGTACAAAGTACATGTAGAGGAAGCATTTGAAATAATCTAGTCTTCATACCTCATTGAGAAGACTCCTCTAGGGCATAAAGTAGGTAAAGTGGACATGACAAGAGGTTACATGAAAGAGGATATCAGGTATTCTATAATACTTTTGAGTAGAGTTATGGGGTTACCAGCATTAGGACACCTAAATGTATGGATGGTGCACTTTATGAGACTATCAAGACACCAAAGATGCCAATTGATTGGGCTTCCATTCTTAGTGAGAACTTGGATGAGAAACTAGTGATGGTTAAAAACAACTATAAGTTCTACATGACATCTTATTTGGTGTACCTGCTAGTTGCAAGGGCAAAAAATTATCTGAGACTCTTCAAAAAGGGTAGCATGCAAGATGCAAATGCATGGCCCTATATAGTATATCCCCAGCTACTAAAGAAAAAGCTTTCAAAGCACAACAAGGAATACAGGTTAGTGAATGATGCTTTTATATTCACAATTATCTAGTTCTTTGAAGGCGATTATGCGAAGAGGATGTCAGATGAGGCAGCGACAAAGATTTCAGAAGTTGGCACCTATTACATCCAATTTTGAACATTTATTTATTTGAGGGTAGCAGGTACGACTATCAGTCCCAAGAAGCTCCCCAGGTATTCGAGTGACAAACTTATATTACTAGAGATCACTTGACAACTCTTGTTTGCTTTTGATAGAGTAAGGAAGCAGCACAAAATAACCTGGGTGTGGCCTATTACTATAGAACCATTTAGTGTGGTTTAGAGACAGGATATTCCATCTTTTGAGCTTGAGTGGGATCAATATCCCTTGGAGGAATATAACTCTCCTCATCCTTATTAAGATAACATTGGAAGAGTACACTACTTAGTTGGAAAGACATTTCAACATGAAGATGCAATTGAGGACCACTAGATGAACACAGTAGACAACTACGATATCTTTATAAGGGATTATGGTAGGATCACTCTCTATCTAGCAAGTAGTGCTTTGAAGATAAAGGTCTGTTTAAAGATAGTGCAATAGGATATTGAGGATGTCCTTCATTCGTTATATAATAGAGACAAGATTTTTGATTGACCCATTATGAATGTTGAGATTGATAAGGAAGAAAACTCAAATATTAATCACAAGGCTAGGCATGTCATCAAACTAACCAAGGATTGGATCAAAAGACCTTTTAAATTAGATCCAATTCCTCAAGTGGTAGTCTTCAACAATACAACCCACCTAGCAAGAGGTCGAGGAGCCAAGGTAATAGTGTCCACTTTTACAACTTAGTCCTTAATGAGGCCGAAAATAATGCACCAACTTGATAGAGAAGTAGGATATTATAGGACTCAGAAAGGTAAGGGGAAGAGGAAGAGAAGTTCTCCCCAACAAGCCAAGCCAGAAGAGGAACCAACTCAAGCACCACCACGACCTGGGGCAAAAAATGTACAAGGGTTAGAGAATGTAGAAGCTACACAGACCTAGGATAATCCTCAAGTAACACCAACTGAACAAGGGTAGGGAGAAGCTGAAATAGAAGTACAAGAAGTGTCTCCTCCTCAACAAGAGGTGTAAGCCTCCCCATTAGCCCCTTAAAGAAATATCAAGACTCTAGTCAAGAGAAGCCAAAAGGTGATTAGGAGAGTCATTCCTTTCCTATTAGTCCTGGAAGTCATTCTAGAAGGAGAGGAAGAAGAGGATGATGAGGATGAAGAAGATAATTTTCCTTTGAGTTAGAGAACTCATCTTGCAAGAGCCATAGAGTTGGAATAGAGAAGAAGCTCCACAATTACACCACTATCCATTCTTTAATAGCCTATTCAATCTACTACATTAGAAGATGAGTTGTAGTAATGGATTGATGAATAGGAGGGTGGAGGCATTAATGTCTTTCAAATGTTAGATTTTGATTTTATGTCAGTTGGCACTAGACTAGTGGGAGATAAGATGAGGGATACTCCAACTAATCAACCTCAATAGGAGGATTGGAGTTAGTTTCCATCGTAGCCACAAGGACTCAAAGTAGCTCCATCATTGCCAAATCTAGTTACGTTTTGTGTGGATAAAGGTTCAGCTACTCCTCTCCCTTCAAGCACTAAAGAAGACCAAGTACAAGTGAAATAGGAGGAAGAGACACAACAAATATGTACTTACGAAGTGTTAGAGGAAGGGAAAATATGTGAGCAACCTTAGTAGACTTCCCAAGACATAGGGGTGAGAACTGTGGACTCAACATATACAAAGACTCCTAGTGTTGATCTCTCACAAAAGGAGAAGACTCCAAAAAGGAGTGATAAGGGTAAGACCATAGCAGAATAAAATCCTTCATCGTCAAAAGGAAAATCTTCGATCGAGCATGTTCGAAGATGGCTAAGAAAAGAGGTGATTAGAAACAAAAGGCAATGATATGATACTGATGAGGAAGGAATGAGAGAATTGATTGAAGTTCTCAGAAAACCTAAGTCACCACCAAAAGATGCAAGGGCGTTGGCCTTCATCATTAGTGATCATAACCAAGATTTATTTTCTCATGTTTTTATCCCTCCTCTGCATGCATATGTTTAATAATTAACTCTGAAAAATTATCAGATCAAGGAGGTTGTGCTTGGGAAATCGACATTGGATACTGCCAAGTTGATGGTGACAACTCGGATTAAAGAAGTGTTTAGGCACTTAGAACAAGATGACACAAAATTGATAACACTTTGAAAATAGAATGAGATCATAAAAGGATATATAAATGAAGTTGTTGGTCCCTTAGATCCTAAAAATCTCGAGGAGACTTTGAATGCAGCATTGGAGAAAAGGGATAAGGAGACAATACAACTAAACCCATTTTTGAAAGCTTGTCAACAATGGAAATAAAGTTTTGAAGAAAAAGGTATGCAAATTATTCAAGAAAATCTTAAGCTACTACACCATATGCAAAATAATCTAGATAAGGTGGTAACCAATTTGAATCAGGATTTTGGTTTGATGAATGAAGTACATACCTAAGGCCAGGACCTGTAAGCACTACAGTCAATCAAAGGTCAAAGGTATCAGATGTTAATGGAGGTATATATAGTAGAAGAGTTAGATAAAATTGATTATTGGATATAGAGAAGATTGAGGATGACAGTAAAGTAATGGAGACATTACACGCGGATATTCATAAGCTTAAGGATCAAACCCAAGAGCAAATTTTGGAGGCATAGAAACATTATAGTGATGCATGCTTAGATATTTTTGAAGATGATTCAAGGGACAAATTGATGATTGTAGAAGCAGTTGTTGAATAGTTTCAAAAGACTTTTGAAGAAGCTTCTAATGATGATGATATTAGACAAGCATTCAAAACTGAAGAAGCATTACTAAATTTAGATGTGAAACTAGGAGATTTTGTAGAGACTTGCATCGAGGTGGGAAGCTATAGGCAAAAAGTGAAAGAGAAATATAAAGCCTTAGATTTTCTAGATGCAGCTCAAGTCACCAAGATTATTAAGAAATTCAAGAGTAAATGGCCAGACATATCTCTGGTATGAAGGGGAACAAAACCCAGAAGCTAGAATTTCAATTTTGATACTTTATGAAATTTTACATTTTTTGAATCTACTTCCCAAGCGTGTCAGGTGCGCAGGTGCACTTTTTCAAAGGTGCGCCAAAAGTTTTTTAAAGAAGTCAGAACTATGCTGACAGCTAACTACCAGTTGTAAATTTAGAGCTTTCCATGCATCCAAACTACATTTTGACAGCAGGGTATGTGCAAGATCATGGTGTACCCAACTATGGCCTTAAGTGGCAGTGAAAAATTAGCAAATTAGGGTTATGTCAACTTGACACATAATTTTAAAGTAGTTATGGACTTTATATCAAAAATTTCTAAGAAAATAATTTGTAGGAAATTGAATGTAGTTTCTAAACTACTAGGCCTTATCTGCAAAAAAAAAAAAATTGATTGGTCAAAAATTTGGATTTTAATGTACTACTAAGAAAATTTCAGGGCAAAAATAAAAAGTACGTGTATGTTTGACCACCTTAATCAAAATCAAATGATAATATTTTTTAAATATAATTATAGATATAAAAATTAGACTCATGCTCGAATGTGATGCATATTTTTGGGTATTTTTATTCTAAATAAATAATTAAATATGAATTTTCTACCAAAACATTTTCAGAAAGAAAACACTCCTGTGTCTCACCACCTTAACTAATAGAAAATTTTACTAAAATTTTACCAAATTTAATTTTTATTTATTTTTCTTATACTAGGCGAAGCATAGAATGTGACGCAACTTTTAGATTTAAAAAATGTTATACCGTTTGAAAGTTATAGCTATTTTTCAATCAATATGTTAATCAACACTTTACAATAATCTTCATTAAAAATTAACTAATAAATACTTATTAAACTTAGAATTTGACAGAAATTATATCGATGGAATCTCGAGAGTGATATTAAAAAACCCTTTTCATTTCATTCAATTTCGATCAAAATAACATTGTTAGATGACTACCCAAAGTCTGAGTGTCACGGAAACTCTATGACCCCCTTTGACCCATATGAACAATTCTAATATATGTTGTAATGGAATCAGCCCCCTTTGACACATAAGAATGATTATAATTGTCCCTAAGGGTCCTAGGACCCCTAGGGACATATGTCATCATGGAATGTGTCGAAGCGGTCATAGGTCACCCATTGACCCCCTTCGACACATATGAACAATTCTAATATGTCCCTAGTGGTCCTAGGACCCCTAGAGACATATGTCATCATGTAATAGGTCGAAGGGGGTCATAGGTCACCATATGACCCCCTTCGACCCATATGAACAATTATAATATGTCCCTAGGGGTCCTAGGACCCCTAGGGACATATATCATCATATAATGGGTCGAAGGGGGTCATAGGTCACCTTATCACCTTATCACCCCCTTCGACCCATATGAACGATTCTAATATATCCCTAGAGGTCCTAGGACACCTAGGGACATATGTCATCATGAAATGGGTCAAAGGGGGTCATAGGTCAAACTATAACCATCTTCAACCCATATCAAAGATTCTAATATGTCCCTAGGGGTCCTAGGACCCCTAGGGACATATGTCGTCATGGAATGTGTCGAAGGGAGTCATAGGTCACCCCATTACCCCCATTCACCCATAAGAATGATTCTAATATGTTCCTAGGGGTCTTAGGACACATAGGGACATATGTCATCCTAGAATGTGTTGAAGGGGGTCATAGGTCACCCTATGAACCCCTTTGACACATAAGAACGATTCTAATATGTCCCTAGGGGTCCTAGGACCCCTAGAAAAATATGTCATCAGGGAATGGTTCGAAGGCGATCATAGGTCCTATGACCCCCTTTGACACATAAGACTGATTCTAATATGTCCCTAAGGGTCCTAGAACCCCTAGGGACATATGTCATCATGTAATAGGTCGAAAGAACTATGACCCCCTTTGACCCATATGAATGATTCTAATATGTTGTAATGGATCGAAGGGGGTCATAGGTCACCCTATGACCCCCTTCGACACAAAAGAATGATTATAATATGTCCATAGTGGTCCATATGTCATCATGGAATGTGTCGAAGCTGGTCATAGATCACCCTGTGACCCCCTTCAACCCATAAGAATGATTCTAATATGTCCCTAGGGGTCCTAGGATCCCTAGCGACATATGTCATCATGTAATGGGTCAAAAGGGGTCATAGGTCATCCTATGACCCCCTTCGACCCATAAGAACCATTCTAAGATGTCTCTAGGGGTCCTAAGACCCCTAGGGACATATGTCGTCATGGAATGTGTCGTCATAGCTCACCCTATGACCCCCTTCAACATATAAGAACGATTCTAGTATGTCCCTAGGGGTCCTAGGACCCCCTACGGACATATATCATCATGGAATGGGTCAAAGGGGGTCACAGGTCACCCTCTTACCCCCTTTGACCCATAAGAATGATTATAATATGTCCATAGGGGTCCACCACCCCTAGAAACATATGTCATCATGTAATGGTTCGAAGGGACCTATGACCCCCTACCACACATAAGAATGATTCTAAAATGTCCCTACGAGACGTAGGACCCCTAGGGACATATGTCATCATGGAATGTGTCAAATGGGGTCATAGATCACCCTATGACACGCTTTGATCCATAAGAACAATTATAATATGTCCCTAGGAGTCCTAGGACCCCTAGGGACATATGTCATTATGTAATGGGTCAAAGGGATCGACCCATATGAATGATTTTAATATGTCCCTAGGGGTCTTAGGACCACTAGTGACATATGTCATCATGGAATGGGTCGAAAGAGGTCATAGGATGACCTATGACCCCCTTTGACACATAAGAATGATTCTAATATGTTCCTAGGAGTCTTAGGACTCTTAGGGACATATGTCATCATGAAATCTGTTTGACACATAAGAATGATTATAATATGTCCCTAGGGGTCCTAGGACCCCAAGGGACATATGTAGTCAAGTAATGGGTCGAATGACCTATGACCCTCTTTGACCTATAAGAATGATTCTAATATGTCCGTAGAGGTCCTAGGACCCCTAGGAACATATGTCATCACGAAATGTGTCGAAGTGGGTCATAAGGTGACCTATGACCCCCATCGACACATAAGAACATTTCTAGTATGTCCCTAGGGGTCCTAGGACTCCTAAGTACATATGTGATCATAGAATGGGTCGAACGGGGTCATAGGTCGTCCTATGACCCCCTTCGACCCATAAGAACGATTATAATATATCTCAAGGGGTCCTAAGAACTTAGGGGCATATGTTGTCATGTAATGGGTTGAAGACCTATGACCACCTTCGACCCATAAGAACGATTCTAGTATGTTCCTAGGGGTCCTAGGACCCCTAGGGACATAGTTCATCATGTAATGGGTCGACGGGGATTATAGGTCACCCTATGACCTCCTTCAACCCATAAGAAAAATTCTAATATGTCCCTAGGTGTCCTAGGATCCTTAGGACCCCTAGGCACATATGTCGTCACATAATGGGTTGAAAGGTGTCATAGGGTGACCTATGACCCCCTTTGTCCCATGTGAACAATTATAATACGTTGGACCCTTAGGAAAATATGTCATCATGGAATGGGTCGAAGGGGCCTATGATCCCCTTCAACACATAAGAGCAATTCTAATATGTCCCTCGGGGTCCTAAGATCTCTCGAGACATATGTTGTTATGGAATGTGTCGAAAGGGGTCATACGGTGACCTATGACCCCATTCAACCCATAAGAATGATTCTAATATGTCTCTAGAGGTCCTAGGAGCCCTAGGGATATATGTCATTATGTGATGGGTCGAAGTGGGTCATAGGATATCCTATGACCCCCTTCAACCATAAGAACGATTCTAATATGTCCCTAGGGGTCCTAAGACCCCTAGGGACATATGTTGTCATGGAATGTGTCGAAGGGGGTTATAGGTCACCATATGACCCCCTCCGACCCATAAGAACGATTATAATATGTCCCTATGGGTCCTAGCACCCCTAGGGACATATGTCATCATGTAATAGATCGAAAGAGGTCATAGGTCACCCTATGACACCCTTCAATGCATAAGAACGATTCTAATATGTCCCTAGTGGTCCTAAGACCCCTAGGGACATTTGTATTCATGTAATGGGTCAATGGACCTATGACCCCCCTTTGACCCATAAGAATGATTCTAATATGTCCTTAGGGGTCCTAGGACCCCTAGAAAAATATGTCATCATGAAATATGTTGAAGGGGGTCATAGGTCACCCTATGACTATGTTCGTCACATAAGAATGATTCTAGTATGTCCCTAGGACTCTTAGGACCCCTAGGGACATATGTCATCAAGGAATGGGTCAAACGGGATCATAGGTCACCCTATGACCCCCATTGACCAATAAGAATGATTCTAATATGTCCCTAGGGGTCCTAGGACCCCTTAGGTCATATGTCATCATGCAATGGATCGAAAGGGGGTCATAGGTCATCCTATTAACACTTTTGACCCATAATAATGATTCTAATATGTCCCTAGGTGTCCTAGGACCCCTAGTGACATATTTCATCACGTAATACCCATATGAATGATTCTAATATGTCCCTAGGGGTTCTAGGACCCCTAGGGATATATGTCGTCATCTAATTAGTCAAGGGGGTTTATAGGTAAACCTATGACCCCCTTCGACCCATATAAATGATTATAATACGTCCCTAGGGGTCCTAGGACCCTTAGGGACATATGTCATCAAGTAATGGGTCGAAGGGGTTTATAGGTCACACTATGAACCCCTTCAACCCATTAGAACTATTCTTTTATCTCCCTAGGGCTCTTAGGACCCCTAGGGACATATGTCATCATGGAATGTGTCGAAAGGGGTCATAGGGCCTACGACACATAAGAACAATTATAGTATTTTCCTAGGGGTCCTATGACCCATAGGGAAATGAGCCATAATGTAATGGATCAAAGGGAGTCATAGGTCACCTTATGACTCCCTTCGACCCATAAAAATGATTCTAATATGTCCCTAGGGGTCCTAGAACCCCTAGAGATATATGTCGTAATGTAATGGGTCGAAGGGATTCATAGGTCACCCTATGAACCCCTTCGATCCATAAGAACAATTCTAATATGTCCCTAGGGGTCCTAGGACCCCTAAGGACATATGTTGTCATAAAATTTGACAAAGGGGGTCATAGGTCACCCTATGACCCCGTTCGACACATAACCTTCGACCCATAAAAATGATTCTAATATGTCCCTAGGGGTCCTAGAACCCCTAGAGATATATGTCGTAATGTAATGGGTCGAAGGGATTCATAGGTCACCCTATGAACCCTTTCGACCCATAAGAACAATTCTAATATGTCCCTAGGGGTCCTAGGACCCCTAAGGACATATGTTGTCATAAAATTTGACAAAGGAGGTCATAGGTCACCCTATGACCTCGTTCGACACATAAGAACGATTCTAATATGTCCCAAGGGGTCTTAGGAGCCCTAGGGACATATGTCATCATGTAATGTGTTGAAGGTGGTCATAGGTCACCCTATGACACCCTTCAACCCATAAGAACGATTCTAATATGTCCCTAAGGGTCCTAGGACCACTAGTGACATATGTAATCATAGAATGTGTCGAAGGGGGTCATAGGTCACCCTATTACCCCCTTCGACACATAAGAATGCTTCTAATATATCCCTAGGGGTCCTAGGACCCCTAGGGACATATATCATCATGTAATGGTTCGAACGGGGTCATAGGTCACCCTACAACAATAATTGACCCATATGAATGATTCTAATATGTCTCTAGGGGTCCTAGGACCCCCAAGGACATATGTCATCATGCAATGGGACGAAAGGGGTCATAGCTCACGCTATCACTTCCTTCAACACATAAGAATGATTCTAATATGTCCCTGGGGGTCCTAGGACCCCTAGGGACATATGTCATCATGGAATGTGTCAAAGGAGGTCATAGGTCACCCTATGACTCGCTTCAACCCATAAGAATAATTTTGATATGTCCCTAGGGGTCTTAGGACCCCTAAAGACATATGTCATCATGTAATGGGTCAAACGGAGTGATAGGTCACCCTATGACCCCCTTTAACCCACAAGAACAATTCTTATATCTCCCTAGGGGTCTTAGGACCCCTAGGGACATATGTCGTCATGTAATGGGTTGAATGGGTTCTTAGGTCATCGTATGACCCCCTTTGACCCATGAGAACAATTCTAATATGTCCCTAGGGGTCCTAGGATGCCTAGGGACATATGTCATCATGGAATGTGTTGAAGGGGGTCATAGGTCAATCTATGACCCCCTTCGACCCATATGAATGATTCTAATATGTCCCTAGGGGTCTTATGATCCCTAGGGACATATGTCTTTAAGCAATGGGTCGAAGGGATTCTTATGTGTCCCTAGGGGTCCTAGGAACCCTAGAGACATATATCATCATGGAATGAGTCAAACCTATAACCCCCTTCAACACATGAGAACAATACTAGTATATCCCTAATGGTCCTATGACCTATAGGGACATATGTCATTATCGAATGGGTGGAAGGGGGTTATAGGTCACCCTATGACCCTCTTCAACCTAGAAGAACAATTGTAATATGTCCCTAGGGGTCCTAAGACCCATAGGGACATATGTCTTTATGTAATGAGTCAAATGGGTTCATAGATCACCCTATGACCCCCTTCAACCAATAAGAACAAATCTAATATATCCCTAGGGGTCGTAGGACTGCTAGGGATATATGTTGTCATGTAATGGGTTGAAGGGACTTATGATACTTTTTGACCCATTAGAATGATTATAATATGTCCTTAAATGTCCTAAACCCCCTAGGGACATATGTCATCATGTAATTGGTTGAATGGGGTCATAGGTCACCCTATGACGTCTTTTGACTTATATGAATGATTCTAATATGTCCCTAGGGGTCCTAGGTGCCCTAGGGAAATATGTCATCATGTAATGGGTCGAAGGGTGTCATAGGTGACCCTATGACCCCCTTCGACCCATATTAAAGATTCTAATATGTCCCTAGGGGTCCTAGGACCCCGAGAGACATATGTCATCATAGAATGGATCGAAGGGGATCATAAGTCAACCTATAACCCCCTTTGACTGATATGAATGATTCTAATATGTCTCTAAGGGTCATATGACCCCTAGGGACATATGTCATCATGAAAAGTGTCGAAGGGGGTCAAAGGTCACCCTATTACCCTGTTCGACACATAAGAATGATTCTAATATGTAATTCGAGGTCCTATGACCCCTAGGGACATATGTCGTCATGAAAATTGTTGAAGGGGGATATAGGCCACTCTATGACCCTCTTCAATCCATAAGAATGATTCTAATATTTCTAATAGGGTCCTACGACCCCTCGGAACATATGTTGTTATGGAATGTGTCAAAAGGGGTCATAGGTCATCGCATGACCCCCTTTGACCCATAAAAATGATTCTAATATGTCTATAGGAGTCCTAGGACACCTAGGGACATATGTCATTATGGAATGTGTTGAAAGGGGTCATAGGTCACCCTATGACCCCTTTTGACACATAAGAAAGATTTTAATATGTTTGTAGGCGTCTTAGGACCCCTACGAACATATGTCATCATGGAACGTGTCAAAGGGGGTCATAGGTCACTCTATGACCCCCTTCGACCCATAAAAAAAATTTAGTATCTCCTTAGGGGTCCTAGGACCCCTAGGGACATATTTCGTTATGTAATGGGTCGAAGGGGTTTATAGGTCACCCTATGACCCCCTTCGACCCATAAGAACGATTCTAATATGTCCCTAGAGGTCCTAGGACCCCTAGGCACATACGTTGTCATGTAATTGGTCGAAGGGGGTTATAGGTAATCCTATGACCCCCTTCGTCCCATAAGAACAATTCTAATATGTCCTTAGCTGTCCTTAGAGCACTATGGACATATGTCATCATGTAATAGGTTGAAGGGGGTCATAGGTCACCCTATGACTCCTTTCGAACCATATGAACAATTGTAATATGTCCTTAGGAGTCCTAGGACCCCTAGGCACATATGTCATCATGAAATGTGTGAAAGGTGGTCATAGGGTGACCTATGACCCCCTTCGACACATATGAACGATTCTAATATGTCCCTAGCACTCCTAGGACCCTTTAAGAAATATGTTATCATGTAATGGGTCGAAGGGGGTCATAGGTCACCATATGACCAACGTTGACCTATATGAATGATTCTAATATGTCTCTAGGGGTCCTAGGACCCCTAGGGACATATATCGCCCATTAATGGATCAAAGGGGGTCATAGGTCACCTTATGACACCCTACGACCAATATGAACGATTCTAATATGTTCATAGGGGTCCTAAAATTTCTAAGGACATATGTCATCATGGAATAGGTCAAAGGGGGTCATAGGGCAACCTGGGACCCCCTTCGACCCATATGATCGATTCTAATATGCCCCTAGCGCTCCTCGAACCCCTAAAAACATATGTCATCATGGAATGGGTTGAAGGGGTTCATAGGTCAACCTATAACCCCTTTCGACCCATGAGAATGATTCTAATATGTTCTTAGGGGTCTTTGGACCCCTAGAGACATATGTCATCATGGAATATGTTAAAGGGGCTCATAAGTCACCCTATGACCCCCTTCGACACATAAGAACAATTCTAGTATGTCCCTATGGGTCTTAGGACCCCTAGGGACATATGTCATCATCTAATGGGTCAAAGGAGGTAATAGGATGCCCTGAGACCCCCTTCGATCGATAAAAATGATTATAATATGTCCCTAGGGGTCCTAGGACCCCTAGGGACATATGGTTTCATGTAATGGGTCGATGAGTGTTATAGGTCACCCTATGACCCCCTTGACACATAAGAACTATTCTAATATGTTTGTTGGGGTGAAACTATTCTAATATCTCCCTAGGGGTTCTATGACCCCCAGAGACATATGTTGTCATAGAATGTGTCAAAGAGGTTCATAGGTCATCCCGTGACCCACTTTCACCCATAAGTACAATTCTAATATGTCCCTAGGGGTCCTAGGACCCCTAGGGACATAGGTCGTCATAGAAATTTGTTGAAGGGAGTCATAGGTCATCCTATGACACCCTTTGACACATATGAACGATTCTAATATGGCTCTAGGGGTCCTAGGACACCTAGGAACATATGTCATCATGAAATTTGTCGAAGGGGGTCATAGGTCACCCTATGATGCCCTTCAACCCATAAGAATGATTCTAGAATGTCCCTACGGGTCTTAGGACCCCTAGGGACATATTTCATCATGTAATAGGTCGAAGGGAGTGATAGGTGACCCTATGACCCCTTTCGACTCATAAGAATGATTCTAATATGTTCCTTAGGGTTCGAGGACCCCTAAGCACATATGTTGTCATGTAAAGGGTCAAAGGGGGCTATAGGTAATCCTATGACCCCCTTCGACCCAAAAGAATGATTCTAATATGTTCGTAAGTGTCCTTGGAGCACTAGGGACATATGTCATCATGTAATGGGTCAAAGGGGGTCATAGTTCACCCTACGACCCCCTTCGACAGATATGAACAATTCTAATATGTCCCTAGTGGTCCTACGACCCCTAGGGACATATGTCATCATGTAATAGGTCGAAGGGGGTCATAGGTCACCATATGACCCACTTCGACCTATATGAATGATTCTAATTTGTCCTTTGTGATCCTAGGACCCCTAGGGACATATATTATCATGTAATGGGTCGAAGGGGAAATATGACCCCCTTCGACCCATACGAACTATTTTAATATGTCCCTAGGTGTCCTAAGACCTGTAGGGACATATGTCGTCATGGAATAGGTCGAAGGGTGTCATAGGTCAACCTATAAACCCCTTTGACTCATATGAACGATTCTAATATGTCCTTAGTGGTCCATATGTCGTCATGAAATGTGTCGAAACTGGTTAGAGGTCACCCTATTACCCCCTTCAACCCATAAGAATGATTCTAATATATCCTTAGGGGTCCTAGGATCTCTAGCAACATATGTCACCATGTAATGGGTCGAACGGGGTCATACGTCATCCTATGACCTCCTTCAACCCAAAAGAAAGATTCTAGTATGTCCTAGGATCTGTAGGGACATATGTTGTCATGGAATGTCACCCTATGACCCTCTTCGACACATAAGAATGATTCTAGTATGTCCCTAGGGGTCCTATGACCTCTAAGGACATATTTCATCATAGAATGGATCAAAGGGGGTCACAAGCATTTTCTGACCCCCTTTGACACATAAGAACAATTATAATATGTCCCAAGAGGTTCTAGGACCCCTAGAGACACATGTCGTTATGTAATGGGTCAAAGACCTATGACCCCCTTTGACTCATAAAAACAATTCTAGTATGTCCCTAGGGGTCCTAGGACCCCTAAGGACATATTTCGTTATGTAATAGGTCGAAGGGGGTTATTGGTCACCCTATTATCCCCTTTGACCCATAAGAACAATTCTAATATGTCTCTAGTGGTCCTAGGACCCCCTAGGCACATATGTCATCACATAATGGGTTGAAGGTGGTCATAGGAGGCCTATGACCCCCTTCGTCCCATATGAACAATTCTAATAAGTCCCTAGGGGCCGTAGGATCCCTAGAAAAATATGTCATCATAAAATAGGTCAAAGGGGGTAATAGGTCACCCTATAACCGCTTTTGACACATAAAAGCAATTCTAATATGTCCCTAGGGGTCGTAGGATGCCTAGCTATGACCCCTAGGGACATATGTCCTCATGGAATGTGTCGAAGGGGGTCATAGGTCACCCTATGACCCCCTTCAATTTTTAAGAATGATTCTAATATCCTTAGAGGTCCTATGACCCCTAGGGACATACGTCACATATGATGGGTCGAAGGGGGTCATAGGATGTCCTATGATGCCCTTCGACCCACAAGAATAATTATAATATGTCCCTCGGGGTCATAAGATCGCTAGGGACATATGTCATCATGTAATGGGTCGAAGGGGCCTATGACCCCCTTCAATGCATAAGAATGATTCTAATATGTCCCTACTGTTCCTAGGACCCCTAGGGACATATGTCTTCATTTAATGGGTCAAAGGGGGTCATAGATCATCTTATGACCCCCTTCGACCCATAAGAATGATTCTAATATGTTCGTAAGTGTCCTTGGAACACTAGGTACATATGCCATCATGTAATTGGTCAAAAGGGGTCATAGGTCACCCTATGACTCCCTTCGACCCATATGAACGATAGTAATATGTCCCTAGGGGTCCTAGGACCCCTAGGGACATATGTCATAATAGAATGTGTCGAAAGGGGTCATAGGTCACCCTTTGACACATATGAATGGTTCTAATATGTCCCTAGTTATCCTAAAATTGCTAGGCACATGTGTCATCATGTAATGGGTCGAAGGGGGTCATAGGTCAGCATATGACCCCCTTCGACCTATATAAATGATTCTAATCTGTCCCTAGGCATTCTAGGACCCCTAGGGACATATATCGTCACATAATGGGTCAAAGGGGGTCATAAGTCACCTTATGACCCCCTTTAACCCATATGAACAATTCTAATATGTCCTTAAGTTTCCTACGACCCATAGGGACATATGTTGTCATGGAATGGGTTGAAGAGGGTCATAGGTCAACCTATAACCCACTTCGATCCATATGAACAATTCTAATATGTCCCTAGGGGTCTTATGTTTCCTTGGGACATATTGTCATAGAATGTGTCAAAGTGACCTATGACCCCCTTCGACACATGAGAACGATTCTAATATGTCCCTCGAGGTCCAGGGGCTCTCAGGGAATGTGTTAAAGGGGGTAATAGGTCACCTTATGACCCCATTTGACACATAATAACAATCTTAATATGTCCCTAGTGATCCTAGGACCCCTAGGGAGATATGTTGTCACAGAATGGGTCGAAGGGGGTCATAGGTCACCCTATGACCTGTTTCGACACATAAAAACAATTCTAATATGTCCCTAGGGGTCCTAGGACCCCTAGTGATATATGTCTTTATTTAGTGGTTCAAAGCACCTATGACCTCCTTTAACCCATATGAATGATTCTAATATTTTGTAATTGGTCGAAGGGCGTCATAGGTCACCCTATGACCCCCTTTGACACATAAGAATGATTTTAATATATCCCAAGGGGTCCTAATACCCATAGGAAAATATGAAATGTGTCGATGGTGGTCATAGGTCACCCTATGACACAATTCGACACATAATAACAATCCTAATATGTCTTTAGTGGTCCTAGGACCCCTAGGGACATATGTGGTCGCGAAATGGGTCGAAGGGGGTCATAGGTCACCCTATGACCCGCTTCGACACATAAGAATGATTCTAATATGTCCTTACGAGTTCTAGGACCCTTAGTGACATATGTCTTCATTTAGTGGTTTAAATGACCTATGATCCCCTTCGACCCATATGAACGATTCTAATATGTTGTAATTGGTCGAAGGGGGTCATAGGTCACCCTATGACCACCTTTGACACATAAGAATGATTCTAATATGTCCCAAGGGGTCCTAGTACGCATAGGAAAATAGGTTGTCATGGAATGTATCGAAGGTGGTCATAGGTCACCCTATGACCCCCATCAACCCATAAGAATGATTCTAATATGTCCTTAGGGGTCGTAGTATCCTTAGGGACATATGTCATCATATAGTGTGTCGAAGGGGGTTATAGGTCATCCTATGAGCCCCTTCGACTCATAAAAATGATTCTAATATGTCCCTGGGGGTCCTAGGACCCTTAGGGACTTATTTCATCATGGAATATGTTGAAGGGGATCATAGGTAACCCTATGACCCCCTTCAACACATAAGAACAATATTGTTATGTCCCTAGGGGTCGTAGTACCCCTAGGGACATATGTCATCATGAAATAGGTCAAAGGGGGTCACAGGTCACCCTGTGTCCCCCTTCGACCCATCAGAATGATTATAATATGTCCCTAGGGGTCCTAAGACCCTTAGGGACATATATCATCATTTAATGGGTCAAAGGTGGCCATAGGTCACCCTATGACCACTTTCGATACATAAGAACGATTCTAATATGTCCCTAAGAGTCCTAAGACCTTTAGGGACATATGTCATCATGGAATGTGTCGAAGGTGGTCATAGGTCACAGTATGACAACCTTCGACCCATAAGAATGATTATAATATGTCGCAAGGGGTCCTAGGACCCCTAAGGACATATGTTGTTATGTAATGCGTCAAAGGGGGTCATAGCTCACCCTATGACCACCTTCGACACATAAGAATTATTCTAATATGTCCCTAAGGGTCCTAGGACCCCTAGGGACATATGTCGACATGTAATGGGTTGAAGTGTGTCATAGGTCATCTTATGACCAAATTTGACCCATAAAAATGATACTAATATGTCCCTAGGGGTCTTAGGACCCGTAGGGTCATATGTCGTAATGATATGAGTTGTAGGGAGTCATAGGTCATCCTATGAACCCATTCGACCCATAAGAACGATGCTAATATGTCCCTACGTATCCTAGGACCCCTAGGGACATGTTGTCATGTAATGGGTCAAAGGGGGTCATAGGGACAACCCATATGAATGATTCTAATATGTCCCTAAGGGTCCTTGGATCCCTAGGGACATATGTCATAATGTAATTGGTCAAAGGGGGTCATAGGTCAACCTATGACCCCCTTTGAATGATATGAACAATTCTAATATTTCCCTAGGGGTCCTATGACCTCTAGGGACATATGTCGTCATGGAATGTGTCGAAGGAGATCACAGGTCACCCTATTACCCTGTTCGTCACATAAGAATGATTCTAATATGTCACTAAGGGTCCTATGACCCCTAGGGACATATGTCATCATGGAATGTGTTGAAGGGGGTAATAGGCCACCCTATGAACCCCTTCGACCCATAAGAATGATTCTAATATTTTTAATAGGGTCCTAGGACCCCTAGGGACATATGTTGTAATCGAATGTGTCGAAAGGGTTCATAAGTCATCCCATGACCCCCTTTGAACCATAAGAACAATTCTAATATATCTCTAGGGGTCTTTGGACACCTAGGGACATATGTCATCATGGAATGTGTTGAAGGGGATCATAGGTCACCCTATGACCCCCTTTGACACATAAGAAAGATTCTAAAATGTCCTTAGGTGTCCTAAGACCCCTAGGGACATGTAATAATGGAATGTGTTGAAGGGGGTCATAGGTCAATCTATGACCCCCTTCGACCTATAAGAAAAATTTTAGTACTTCCCTTAGGGTCGTAGGACCCATAGGAACATATTTCATCATGTAATGGGTCGATGGGGGTTATAGGTCACCTTATGACCCCCTTTGACCCATAATAACAATTCTAATATGTCCCTAGAGGTCTTAGGAGCCCTAGGCACATATGTTGTCATGTAATCACTCGAAGGGGGTTATAAGTAATCCCATGACCCCTTTCATCCCATAAGAATGATTCTAATGTCCTTAGGTGTCCTTGGAGCACTAGGGACATATGTCGTCATGTAATGGGTCAAAGGGGGTCATAGGTGACCCTATGACTCCCTTCGACCCATATGAACAATTGTAATATGTCCCTAAGGGTCCTAGGACCCCTAGGCACATATATCATGATGGAATGTGTAAAAGGGGGTCATAGGGTGACCTATGACCCCCTTCGACACATATGAACGATTATAATATGTCCCTAGTGGTCATAGGACCCCTAGAGAAATATGTAATCATGTAATGGGTCGAAGGGGGTCATAGGTCACCATATGACCAACTTTGACTTATATTTACAATTGTAATATGTCCCTAGGGGTCCTAGGACCCCTAGAGATATATATCATCCATTAATGGGTCGAAGGGGGTCATAGGTCACCCTATGACACCCTACAACCAATATGAATGATAATAATAATAATAATAATATATATTATTATATATTAATAGATTATATGTTATATCTTTACATAGTAATATAACTCAAATTATATCATAACCCACATATTCATTTTTCCCTCTAATTTCTTTCCGGGGAATATTGGATATCCCATATGAGATCAGATATCTGATATGAAATTGAATATCCAAAGTGAAATCAGATATCTGATATAACTAGCATCATTTTTCCCGATATTCCCTGTCCCTGTAGACCGAACAACATCATTTTTTGACGGTCTTTTTCACCAGATTTACAAAAAATCACGTTTTGGGGCCCAACCAATCGAAAAAAGTTTTAAAATATAACCCTAGGTGTCTGATATTTTTATTTGAATGGAGAACAACAGTCATCGAAAGGTTGAATATAAAAGGAAGGTATCCAATGAAGACATTGCGGCGTATAGGGAAAGGGACAAAATGGAACACCGAAGATAAAGAAAAGGTATGTTAAATATCAATCAAGTTGACGATGAATTAGTTGAAGGTGAAATCATAGAGTCAGATCATGAATATGTGTAGTTGGGGAATGAAAATGTACCTATTGAAAATGATAATGCCAAAATAAAAAATTTAGAGAATTAAAATTTCGAGGACAAAATGCTACTAGGTCAGAATGTAAATTGCATAATTGATCATGCCAAACATGAAAATGCACAGGAACCTAATGCACAAGAACCTTACATATCTCCTAATTATTATTGACATGAAGGTTCTAGAACACCAAAATGGATAATTGAAATTGTTGAAACAATTATTACCAGTTTGGAAGGGAGAAAATCAGAAAGAACCATTCGGTTATGGGCTTCAAGACTATATAAGATGTTTTTCGGCAACAAGATAGTGGTGGAGCAATGTCAACTTTTCATGCACTTATTAAAGATGCAAAAGATGAGATCTATGCTTTCCAAATTGAAGATTTGTGTCAATAAAAAGTTAGAAAGAAATGACATTATTGTGAAGAATCTTTTTAGTGCTCTCAATAGCATTGGAAAAAATATTAGGGAGAAGGATAACAGAGTTGCTCGAAGGGTTATTACAACCTCTTTGGTAAGTTGTCATTTGAGAAAGGGTAGATATATGAGACAAACTTGTATTGATTTGAATCTATATCATACTACTTTGAGAAGAGAACTTAGTCAACAAGAGAAAATTGATGATCCTCTTCAAAATAAAACATGGACATTTGGTAGGAGACTTCCACATTTTGATAAGAAGCCATCCGATGATGTGAAGGTAGAAATTACGCAATTTTGGCACTCTAGCTCATGAGTATCACCCAATGCTAAAGATGTGTTAAAGTTGAGAATTGACATCAGAGACTGCACGCCACATCCTAAACACTATTTGGAGGTAAGTCAAACTATTTTGTTCAAACAATTTAGAGAGAGTCATCCTCCAAGTCTTCATATATCAAAAAGGGCTTTTGAATCTTTGAAGCCATTTTATTGTGTGCCACTCAAAATTTGAAATACATGTTGCAAATATCATGTTGAGTTTTCTATGCACCATGAACGATTATGCTTCATTCCTTCTACTTCGCATAGTAAAGAAATGTTGGAGGATTGTGGTGCTAGTGGGCTTTCAAAATTCATCAAGAGACTTGTTAGATCAACTTTTATGTCGTAGAGTTGATGGTTGTTTCTTTTATAGAAATGTTTGTTAAAATGAGAAGTGTTTAGAATGTGGTGGCTTATCCAAGTTTGACACATGTTTCCATGAGGGGTGCAAACAAGATCTTGGAAAGACAATAGTGAAAAAAAAGGTATATGAAATGGTGAAATACACATTGAAGAGTGGGGGTGAGAGCTCTAGATGTGAATTGGTTGGAAAAGATATCAGTGTGGCTAGTTTTATTTCAGATTTTAACAAAAATCTTTTTTACAAGTATGCAAGACATAGTCACAGGTCTCAGTGGTTGGATCAACAATTTAGAATGTGTAAGGAGACTTTTCTCGTTGGCACTTTTATATCAATTGTTGATTTTTCTGTGAACTACAGATTGCAACCTCAAAATGAGACACAATTTCAGCATTACAACTCCATTCAGATTGCTATTTTTGTTCACATAACATATAGACATTCCCGTGATAGTGCAGAAGATAATTGAAAGATTATTAGAGAGTATCATTTTTATATGAGTGATGATAGATCTCACTCTCACGAGTTTGTACAACATTGTTTTGAGAATTATTTTGATTTCTTACATGAGCATGCAATTGCTATGGATAGACATATCATTTGGTCAGATAACTATATAGGTCAATTCAAGAATGCTTACATGTTTTATTGGTTGTGTAGGATGCATGTAGAGAGGGGGGTGCCTCATAGTTGGAGTTTTTTTTAGTCTAGCCATGGAAAAGGGGAACATGATGGAGTAGGGGCATGTGTGAAGAGAGCTCTAGTTAAAGAGAAACTAAATATTTCAGCAGCAGAGGTTCTTGATGCTCGTAGCATTGTTGATTGGTGTAGTTTAGCATTATCACAGGGGAGACTCTTGATTTAGTGGTACGTAGGTTCTTTTGGTTGGTTGAGGAAGGGTCCATAGCTGATAGATCAGATTTTGCTACAATGAGAGACTCATCAAAAATGCATTCATTTCGAAGCTCTGATTCTAGTACATGGACCATTTGGAGATGACATCTAGCTTGCATTTGTCCTAGTTGTTTTCAGTGTGATTGGGATCATTGTGAGTCAAGTGAGCGGGTGGACACATGGGCTCCACATTATCTTACTCCATAATCTATCATACCCTCTATCAAAAATGATGACATGGAAAGTTCACTTGAGCATAACCATCTATCAGATCTACTTCAGCTAGGACATGTCTTTGCATTGGTTGCATCACAAGGGAATGATGAGAAATCTGATCATTGGTTAGCACGTTGTGCAAGAGGTAAACAAAAACTTGCACAACCGATCAAAGATGATGATAGATTCACATATCCTACTAGTTTAGTGGTTGTTGTTGGAACATGCTTGTGGAGATACATGCTTAGAAGGAATAGAATTTGTGCATTCGAAGACTATCAGAAGCACAAAATAATTCTCATATATTCGCATCTTATTATAGAAACAAATGTAAAGTTGTTGAAGCATCAAGGAAGACCAAAAGTAAAAGAAATTTTTACTATTACTAATGCTGATCATGAAGCCCTGTTGGAGACCCTAAAATAGAGAGAGGACCCTACTGGAACACTCGACTAGGTATATTTACTTCTTATGTTATTTTCTTCATATTGATTCAATGAACTGATGATTATCTAGCTTAATACAATAACTTAATCATTTTTTTATGATATTGGAATGTAGGTACATCATGAAGAGTTGGGGGGGGGGGGGGGGGGGGGGTGTTGGGGATAATTCTTAAGATTTATGATATATTATGATGTAAAATGTGAACTTTTTTTGTATATGGTTTTTGTAATAATGAAAAAGATAAGTTAAATTAATTGCACATTCTAATTTGTATTTTGGTAGGTTTTTGTAATAATCCATAAAAATGTACAAAAATGAAATTCTACAATATTAAAGGATGCTAGTCCCTTTGCATACACCCTTTAGCATCTCTAGAAGAGCAAGTGATTTTCGTTTGGATTCAATATCACCCAAACATGTTGAGCCCTTAGGCACACCCATTTTAATTAGTAGGAAAATTGATTGGTTATCCAACAATTCTCATGCTAAGAAAGTTTTTTAATCGATCACATACCAACCACATATCATCAAAAAATAATAATTCAAGCAATGCATACATGAGGTATGCATAATCACTAACCATTCCATGCACTTTTTTATCACATCAATACATGGAACACTAGTGTAGAGAACTTAACCTTTTTTCTTTTCTTGATGTAATAAGGTCTAGGGATAGATCTAATGATCTCCCTATGACCATCCACATTTGTAATGGATACAAGACTCCATGGTGCAACTATAAGCCTTGGGCATCAATTGGTCCAATAAAGTGGTTTTTGGTAAATTCCATTTTTTTTAGATAAGTCTAGATTTTTAGAACATTATTAGGGTCCCTAGGAGTTTGTAGAGTCAATTTGCAATAAAACTTGTCTTAGCACAAAAATTGCAAAAATTGCAAAAAGTTGCTTAGCAACTTTTGCAATTTTTTTGACAACTTCTCAAAATCTAACTCCTAATGGCTAGAACTATTCATAGGTTGATTGAATTAGTTATAAATATCCTATGTAGGCTTTGAGCTTTTGAAGGAGGAGATAGATTGAAGAAGCACATTGTACTTTCTCTCAAATCAATAATGAACTTGTTGTTTCCAGTGCATTTTTTAGATTTTCCACGTGTAGTATAGAACCAAATGGTTGAAGAGTGAACTTTTTGCATTGATAAGTTGGCACAGAGAGCATCCATCATCCATGGCCACCCCGTACCGAGGAGTCTTGAAGGTGCTCTAAGTGCATTTTGAGGTCAATATTCCAAGGGTCATAACTCAGAGCTCATGAGGGCTATCGATGAAATGTTGAATTCTACAGGATGATGATGCTGATACCTAAAATGACCTATCTCATTTTTGAGAGATCACATTTCATTTGGATTCGGCACAGTGATCTCGCTCGATGCCAAAACTCGTAGTGTGCCTCAATTCATAGGTGCACCAGAGCGTAACTCTAAAATTGCTGATCTTGGCATTGAATCATCAGTGCCATTAGCTCTAGGTGGGTGGGTGAACCCTAGTGACACCCTTGTTTTGGCCACGGAGAGCATCCATCATCTGCGGCCACTCCGTACCAAGGAGTCTCCAAGGTTCTCTAAGTGCATTTTGAGGTCGAACTTCTGAGAGTCATAACTCAGAGCTTGTGAGGGCTATCGATGAAACATTGAATTCTACAAGATGGTGATGATGATACTTAAAATAACTATCTCATTTTGATCTAATTAACGGTTCTAGACTAATTATAGCATTGAATGCTTAAATAAAATCCAATTAGCGGAAGTCTTAATACATTTATACATAAATGAAATTTAGCATCAAAAACTCAAAAACTTGAGGTGAAATAAATAGAATTGAGAGAGAGAAGAAGATAGAAAGTGAAAACAAAGTTTGATTTTGGAATTTGCCACAAACGTGACTACGTCTCTAGGTCGGCTCCAATAGAGTACAACCGATCTGATTAATCTCTAGAAATCAATTACAATTATGCACCAAGACCATTTCTTCTAGCACTTCAACAACATAAAAATTCTCTGAAGTACATAAATGGCTCCAATAATCTCCTAGAAAAATCTCCCTATTCCTTTTGAAAACTCCACCCGGGCTCAAAAATTCTAGAATTTTTTATGTCCCCTGAAAGTGCCCCAAAACCCCCTTTTTATACAAAATATTAGCCTATAATAGGCTAAAACAAATTATTTTATTTTTAGGGCCTTATCCTCTGAAAATACCCCTTAGCCATTTTATAAGATTCGGCTAAACAAAATTGGGGTTAAAAATAATAACATCCCTTAACAAATTGCCTTTAATAAAAAGGAAGGCAGGATTTAGTTAGGGGGTAGATAAAATATGGGCCACAAGTATTTTAAGTGCTATTAATAACACAATGGCCAAGTGTTATTTTGGGACATCGGTGGTTGGGAGTTCAACTCCCGCTGGCCATTCCTTGACCATTTAGCACAGGTAGTTGTTTATCAAAAACCACCAGCTATATATGGTAAATGTGAGTGAGTGGTGTAGCGGTAAAGAAGGAAAATAATGAGAGGGTGGTTATGAGTTCGAATTTCATAATAAAAAAACTTTCTGCCCAAATTTCAAAATGCCACATCACTATGCTAAAATCATGATGATGTCATTCAGATTCAAAATGACATTTTAACCTCCAAAATTCAAATGGACATAACTTCTTCATATGAGCTCCATTTTTGACGAAATGAACGCCGTTGGAAAGCTCTCAACAAGGTCTTTCATTTGAAATCCATTTTTAACCACTTTTGAGATGGTCTAATTTCACCTCTTATCTAGCCCTTTGGTCTGCCTGTTGACCAGAACTTTGATCGAGCATAACTTCTGCATTCGGACTCCATTTTTATCCATTCAAGTTGCATTGGAATCAGGAAGCCGAGATATTTCTAATGGTGCAAATTCTGGAGAGAAATGAGACACTTCAATTTTCACTGAAAATATCCACTAGATCACATTTTTTAGAGATCACATTTTGTTTGGATTTGGCATAGCAATCTCGTTCGATGCCAAAACTTGCAGTGTGCCTCAGTTCATAGGTGCACCATAGCATAACTTTGAAACCCCTAATCTTGGCATCGAATCATCAGTTCCATTAACTCTGAGTGGGCTGGTGAACCCTAGTAACACCCTTGTTTTGGCCATGAAGAGCATCCATCATTCGTGGCCACCCCGTACCGAGTAGTCTCCAAGGTGCTCCAAGTGCGTTTCGAGGTCGATCTTCTGAGGGTCATAACTCGAAGCTCGTGAGGGCTATCGATGAAACACAAAATTCTACAAGATGGTGATGTTGCCTAAAATAACCTATCTCATTTTTAAGAGATCACATTCATTTTGGATTCGGCACAACGATCTCGCTCAATGCCAAAACTCGCAGTGTGCCTCAATTCATAAGTGCACCAGAGCGTAACTTTGAAACTATTGATCTTGGCATCAAATTGTTAGTGCCATTAGCTCTAAGTAGGCAAGTGAACCCTAGTGACACCCTTGTTTTAGCCACAGATATCATCCATCATCCACGGCCACCTTGTACCAAGGAGTCTCTAAGGTGCTCTAAGTGCATTTTGAGGTCGATCTTTCGAGGGTCATAACTCGGAGCTCGTGAGGGCTATTGACAAAACATCAAATTTTACATGATGATGATGCTGATACCTAAAATAACCTATCTCATTTTTGAGAGATCACATTCTGTTTGGATTTGGCACAACGATCTCACTCGATGCCAAAACTTGCAGTGTGCCTTAGTTCATAGATGCACCAGAGTGTAACTTTGAAACTGCTAATCTTGGTATTGAATCATCAATGCCATTAGCTTTGGGTGGGAAAGTGAACCCTAGTGACACCCTTGTTTTGGCCATGGAGAGCATCTATCATCCGTGGCCACCCCATACTAAGGAGTCTCCAAGGTGCTCTAAGTGTGTTTCGAGGTCGATCTTCCGAGGTTCATAACTCAGAGCTCGTGAGGGCTATTGATGAAACATCGAATGCTATAGGATAGTGATGCTGAGGCCTAAAATAAATTAGAGCTTATGAGGGCCATCGATGAACCATCCAATCAAGTCTCTTAAGTTGAGATATTTTGAGGTTATGTTGAAATTGAAAAGTTGTAGTATGAGGATAGTAACAAAGTGAAGTGCTAGTTATCAAAGATTTTGAATCTAGGAATGACTTCGTGGTTGGGAATAGAATCTATGGTTGAGGAGTGGAGTCCTTAACTATGTTGAGATTAGATTTGAAGCCAAGAGTTAGTTTCTTTTTTTTTTTTTTTTTCAAATGCGCCTGGTAAAATTTTTAACGTGACCGGTAGTGCTGGCGCGACACGCCCATCGGTACCACCAACACTTTGACCTGGAGCTATGAACCAGTGAGGCCACAAACGGGGGACCTCATCCCCATGAGATTTGAACCTGGATGGCAAGGATAACAACGCAAAAACATAACCATCACAACATGCCACTATTGGCAAGCCAAGAGTTAGTTTCAAGGTTGAAGGTGGAGTTTAAAATCAGATTTGGGGTTATCTAAACCTTGTGTAGGAGGTTAAAAAGCGCATTTATGTCATGATAGTATTTCAAACTAAACATTGCATCCAAATTTGATAATAAAGGTTGTTAAAATGTTATTAAAAAATTATTGCATTTGAATCGAATATAACAAACATAATCAAAATTAATGATATTCCATAAACATGAACAATACACATGATCCACGATAAATTGAACAATCCTAGATACTAAATTAATACATATATCATTGTGCACATAAATGACAAAAATATATATCAAAATAAATATATGAATAGAAAAATTTTTACACAAATATATATCAAAGATCATGTATCCATAGACAAAGTACTCAAATATATATCAAAATACATAGATCCATATACAAAATGTGGCTAATCATGCCATCAAAATGTGTATAATATCAATGTTTCTATATACAATGTGGCATATGCCATCTCAAAATGTCTCATGATGCATCCTACAACAACTATACTATCCTAAGGTGCTGGTGGATGATCAAAATGCAGCCTCTTTGCTGCACTTGGTGGATCAGATGCCTCCTACGTAAACAAAAAAGGAAAACCCAAAGTTAGATTACTAAATTTATATGATTCTTTGTATCTAACATTGAATTACTCAAATGCATAATTATCTTTTTTGGAATGAAGATTTATAATATCAAAATTTCATAATAAATACCTCTCTCGTCAACCCCTTGCGCCGGTCAGGAGTCCTCTCGTATGCCCTCGACAATGCTTGTACCTTGTTGATTGTGGGCTATGTATGTTCAAATACGTTTGTCAGATGAATCTACAACTTAAACTATAACATTATAATTCATAGCATGCTAAATTTATAACATATTTAATCATGAATTAAAACTACAACTTACTATTGTAGGCTCCTCCTCAAGATAGAGTGGCCGCATCATCAAATCTACATAACTCTCCCGTTGGACCTCATGTGCACTAGGAGTCTCTTATGAGATAGAAAATAATAGTTGTTAATATCATGAAAATAAGTTTTAAATTTATTTATGAAGATAAGGAAAATAAAAAATAAATTATACTTATACATACAATGGGGCTCTCAGTGCGAATGGAAATGCCTGATCATCTACGATGCGAAATCTGTACAGGCTCATCACTAGTAGCCACACCCTATATAAAATAAAGAATGTAATTAAATTTCATTACCACAAACATTTTACAAGAATGCATAGATATTTAATCAAATAGAAAGCACCTAATTACCTTTCTTTTGTCAATGCATGTTGGCTCATCCCCTGCACTTTGTCCCCCTAGGACAGGTGGTACCTGCAAGACAAAAGAAAGATTAGCAACCATATATGCTACAATATCAAATAAAAAAAATAATGTGAACAAAAAATAATGTACCGTAGATGTCTCAAGGCCAAATGAAATGGCTGAGAGCATGGCATCATCAATTTGTTTAAGCTCCTCCTCGATCATCAACTAAACAGGAATGAATATCACATACATGTATAAGTCAGTATGGCTTAAAAATTAAAATTACTCTATTATAAAAATTAAATTTAAATTTCATATATCATAAAAAAAAAATGTATACACATACCAATACCGAAGGAGTCCATGTCTCTGCATTCCCCTCCTCTCTTGCATCAAGGTCTGTAGCTTCTGCACATGTGTCTAGTGTATCCTCATCTAATACAAAATGATACTCAGGAAGATTACCTATGGGACCCAGCCAAATATTCTTGCATGTAATGCAAGTGTAAGGCACACAAATGTGTGATGAGCTAGTCGATGATGAACTGGCACCAACATCATCAACACGAGGAGGCAGGACTAACCTAGCCTGAGAGATCATTAGGCTACTCAGCCTATGAATGGCTCTAATGGTCTGAGAGCTAGCCTCTGCCATAATATCTGGATGCTACACTCGAGGAGGGAGGGAGATATCAATGCCAGGGAAAAAAGTGCTAGCTTTCTTCCACTAGGAAGAGGGTCTATCTTGAGGAGCTCCTAGTCCTACATCCATGTTGGGCTTCATTCTCCAATAGTTTACTTTAAGTTTCAACACAAATTCTGCATATAATTTTCTAAGAAAATAAAATGGCATGTCTAAATTGCTATGTGGAGGGATATCAAAGACCATCCACCAACGATCCCAAAAGTTTGCACGTATGGTGTCATTTGTGCACCATTTAATCGATACTTTAGATTTTTTTGGGTCGACTGGTATACCCATTTTTGGATTCACAAAAAGGCTAGCCAAATCCTCTTTGGTTATATTGAGGGCCGCAACCTCATCATATTCCAAACCATCATCAAACATCTCATGCATTTCATCACGCCAACGAAGAGCGACATTTTGTTGGTTTGTAAGGGTTTCAATGTTATCCACTATGGTGTTTAATGTGGATAACATAGGAGCCAATGCGGGTATATTATTATATGTTCTTTGCAAACCTGTCAATTCGATGAGATTTTCATTTATCAAATCTTTCGATTCGAGGAGGGTTTTGAGGGGGTAGAGGATCATTTGGTGGACGATTTTGTGGGGGCACTGGATCGTTTGGTGGGGGTTACGAGGAATATTATTCCCTGCCTCAGTGTCATCATTTTGATTAGCCATTCCTATTGAATTGCAAAACATAATATATATTTTAAAAAACCTTAATTTTAACAATTTTTTTCAAAAAAACCCTAGATTCAACAAAAATAAATAAAATCATGATAAAATCTATTGAATTTACGTTAAAAATGATTTAAAAAACAAAAAAAACTTTATATCTGATATCCGATTCAATATCTGATATCCGATCATCGCTCTGAATAATGGTGTCCAAATAAGCAAAATAAGGGCCTGCGGGTCTATGTTTTTTTTAAATATTGGGACATAGGTATCAAATATCCGATATCTGTGGCAGTTAACACAATGCATATATTATATATTATATTATATTATATTTTATATATACTCTATTATGTTACTATATATTATAATATAATATATTATTATATTATTATAATATATTATTATTATTATATTATATTATTATAATATATTATAATAATATAATATAATAATAATATTATATTATTATAATTTATAATATAATATGTTTATACATATATTTTTTTAATAGAGGGGTAAACACTTTGACCTGGAGCTATGAACCAGTGAGGCCACAAACGGGGGACCTCATCCCCATGAGATTTGAACCTTGATGGCAAGGATAACAACACAACAACTTAACCATCACAACATGCCACTATTGGCATAATAAATAATAATAATATTATAGTATAGTATGATAATTATAATAATTATAATATAATAATAATATTATATTATACTATTATAATATAATATTTTTATATTATTATAATATAATAATAATATTATATTATAGTATAATAATTATAATTATTATATGAGATAAGGCCCGACCTTACTTTCTAGGTTTAGTGCTTGGATAGGTGAAAAAAAATCAAAGCCGATTTTGAAGTGCTTTTAAACATCTTTAAACTCTATTTTTTTTCACATCGCCACTTTTTGGCACACCATGATCCTGCACATACCTAGTAATTAAACCCCTATTGACACCTAGTGAAGATAGAGCTTCTATTTTTGGCACTTTTAGACACTCCTACATCATCTAAAGGATTTCTTCTTCTTATTTTCTCATGTTTTCTTTGTTTTTAAGACATGCAAAGGCTCATGCATCCATTTAATGATATAAATATGGATGGAGTCCTACTAAGCATTAGTTAGAGAGTTAGTTTGTATATAAATAGATTTTTTTTATTAGTTTAGAAGCATATGTTTGCATAAAGATATCTCTCACTCTCAACACAAACTGAGGAGAAGATTTATTATAAATTTAGGAATGTAATATGTATTCTAGGCCATCGTTATTTTGATGCAATAATATATGCTATTGGTGCTCACATTTAGAGTGTAGTAATTCTTGCTTAAGTGTGTTATATTCTGTGGATGTATATTCATGGAATGTAATTAAGCCAATCATTGTATTACATTATTCTAGTTATGTGATCTTTTAATTCTAGTGTTTGCTATGGGTCTACAAATTCTACTAACGTACTTAGTTTGAGAAGAGATCACCATATTGCATTAGTGGAATTAAAGAAACATTTCTCCTATTTCCATTGTTTATCCACTAATCTTTTCAGAGGCTTAACTCACAGACACATTGTTTCCATGGCTTATGTCCATTAAGATTTTATGTTTCATGTTATTTGTTTAAATTTCTTGTTCCCCAATCTTTGTTATTTGATTTACTAACCCCTTGGTTAAATTAGGAATTCATATAGTTGTATTGTTAGATTGCATTCATCATAAAACAAAATAATACAAAAAATATATTTCTTTTTGTATGGTTGTTATTTTGAGATAGCAAGCAGATAATCAAAATCTTATCCAAATTGTTTAAGAACCAGCAAAAGCCTCCTCATGAACATTCACATTTATCTTCAACTGAGTGGATTCCAGTAGGTAACAAGATCGCCTAGAGCCTTGAATTTGATCCCACATTAACTTTTCAAGAGAGGAGTTCGAAAGGATTCCTACTGTTAAGCATCATGCAAAATGATAGCTCAACAATAACTTAGTTTAGAAAATACATATATTTTGAAGTTAATGTTTATATTTATTAAAACACCAATGGGTGCCACAAAAGTAGAATTAGTTGGTCATTAAGGAAACATTTTTCAATTTCCATCATTATCTGACAAGGATCAACACTTATCTTCATCATAAAAAAATATGTAATATGAGATACAAAATCACGCAAGTTTTTAAGGAAATAACTAAATTCAAATCACTACAGATTGGACAGTGATTTTTAAGGCTTGTTTTAGATCATTATGGCATTAATGGAAGACTAATTAGCTTATGTGGTTCCTATATTTATTTTATTGCTAAAGAGATAAAAAAAAGATTAATAATAATAATAGAGTCATAGTTTGTTGAAATACAAAGAATGAAATAATTAATTAGTTAATGAGGACAGTTATTTTTAAAATATGTTGCTATAACCCTTGGACATGTTCTATTATACATCAATGAGTAGTTACAAAAATCAATTTCTTTAAGGTAGAAGATTAGAGGATAAAAACTCGTTGGTTTTCTGATGGCAATCTCATTCAAAGTTGAGTTCATGTTGAAAGAATTTATCTTATTTTCTAGAAAATGTTTGTATTTGATCATCAATATATTGTAATAATAGATTTAATCATTTTAAAATGTTATTTCTTTAATTTTTTTGAAAATAAATAATTTTTTTGACTTATCTCCAACGTGCTTGTATTGTGTGATGAATCTATTCTTACATCTTTTAGGTATTATTCTTTATTTTAACAATGATGGAATTCATTATATACTCTTAGCTCATCTACATCAGATCTTGGTGATAAAAAAAAATTTCAAATGATAATATCTACTTACCACATTATTTCACCCTAGTCATACCTTGGTGATTAAAATCTAGTAATTATATTTCATTAAAATTTATGAGTCATTGAATCGGTATCAATGCTAACTTCTTGCCAACTTGTAAACAATAGAATGCTTCTTCTAATAATTAGGAAAGAGCATATCTATTTTAAGATTTCATTATAGGGATTCAAATGGTAGAAGAAAAGATGATAGAATTATAAATGATAAGTCATGAACAAATTACCTAACTTTTGGCACATCTACTGTGAATCTAGAATAGCACATGTGGTATCATTTTTTTCTATAGAATAAAGTTCATGCTAGAACCTCAAAAGCAGAAAGTTCATCTTCAAATAACTAGCTAATGATTATTTTCATCTCATAACTTGATAGGCCTATGTTTCTACAAAAAAAAGCACTTCTAGCAACTATACAAAGATGGGTGCTAATATCCAATTATGGGAAGGGGTGTCCTAGCATATTAAAGAATTTCAACACTATTAAATGCCTAAAGTAAGGAAAAATAGGAAACCATCTTCCTTGTCTCCAGAGCATTTCCTAAGGGAGACTACTTAAAATCTCCCAACAAATAAAATATACGTAGGCGTTTATTCCTACCTCAAAGTTTTACAATTAACAAAAGAAAAATCATTTACAAAATAAATAGGCAATACATAACACATATGGATTTCTAATGATCTTTCCTTATTTGGGGAATTAGGGCTTCAATAAAATTGCAATTACTTTTCTCCAAAATTAAATATATTTTTTGAGTCATTAAAGAGGTAAGTGCACCAAGATGATGTGCAAAAAAAGGGTATAAGTGGCCAATTTTTTTCTAAAATTAGGTAAACTTGAACTTTGAAGAGAAACTCGGCATCCATGCACTTAAAATTTGAAGTTGTTCAAGTAGTAAGAATTCTAATACTTTTAATCTAGTTTCTAAAAAAATAATTTTTAAAAATAATAAATAAGATTAAGAGGGCCAAGTCTGTTTTGAATAAGTAAAAATAGGTTTTAAAAGACTTGAAACCTTTACAATAACAGAAGTCTAGAGATAAACATTAGAGAAAAGAAGCACAAAACAACATGAAATTGACCTCCAATAAAAACATTCATGAGGTCACACAATATAGAGCTGGAAAAAATAACAAAAGTATAGCAAAAGAACAACAACCGACTAGCTAAGAAGTCTTTATCAACCTGGTTCACTAGAGTTTGCATACTTTTAGTAGCAACCTTCACTTCATCCTTCTTATTGACTTCCTCATTCTTCTTAGAGTGAGCATGGGTGTGTTCTCTTGGTCCCTAAATCTCTGCCCCTAGAGGGGAATCTTGGCCCTTGTCAATCTCATTCCTCTTTATGAGGTTACTCACATTGTATGCCAGCTGTTTGAACAATTTATCCAAATTGCCTAGCTTTGTTTCCAATTTTGAAACTTTCCCCCGAATACTGCTTATCTCTTTATCCATCACCATTTGTTTTGCTTCAAGAAATGGTATCTTATGCATGATATTTTTCACTTCTTCTACATTCTCAATAACTTTTGAAAGTTTATCAATATGCTGGCCCAATGTTCGCTCCCCTCTGGAGGTTTTTCTGAGTTGTTCCATTTCCTTGCCCAACAACTGCATTTGTTGCTTAAGGATACCAATCTCCTTTAGAATTGAACCTAGGTCCTTCAGAATTGAACCTGGGTTGCTAAATAAGCCCTTGGAAGACCCAAGCCCACCTTCGGCTTTATCACCCAAATCTGACATATGCCCCAGTTCACCATCATCCTCATTGTTTGATTCCCCATTCTTCCTTGTTTTATACCTGTCATCTTGCCGCCTTAAGGAATTTCTTTTCCTTTCCAACCAGTGAGCCAAAGGCTCATCATTAGAAGGAGGGGAGACTTGATCATCATGAAAGTCTTTACTCTTTCCTTTTCCTCCACTCCTCTTATTGTAATGGTCTCTCACAATTTCCTCCATGAAGTCACTTTCCTAGTCAGAGTCATCATCCTCAACAATCTTTTTCTTCTTTTTTGAACTACCACCTAAGCCCTTTTTCACGCTCCCCAAACCCCCTTCAACTTCATCTTGGGTATCAAAATCATAGCCCTTACCTGGGATACTCCTTTCCGTTTCTTGATCAACCCCTTTCAAACTCCTAGGTTTCAATTTTTTTTTGGACTTTAACACATTCATAATCAAGACCATGAGACCCTCATGGCAAACATGCTCTCCATTCAAATTTTTCTAAATGGCCTGAGTGGAAATATTAAGAGACTACAAAAGATAAAAAGGAAAATTAATTCTCACATCATGTCAGAAATGATTTGTCAACATGAAATGATACCCATAAAGCTTGGTGAATCTCCCATCTAAAGTCACATATTCCATTATCATAAAGAACACAAAATGCCATGGTTAAGAAACAAGGGCTGGGTTATAACACAAGTTACCTATTTTGACCAGATGATTGCTCTCCTAATCAGTCTCCACAAAATCATCAATAGCCTTGTCCAAAAGCTTCCTTTCCCAATAAAAATTAATTCCATCCATGTCTAGCCTCATAGCCTCTGCAGTAACTTCTTTAGTGGTATGCATATGCAGGTTCCCAACCATCACAGAGCCATCCTTCCAAGATTTGATGAAATGGTGCATAATTTCTAGATTATTGCCTCTAAGCCTTTCCATGTACCCTGTAAAATTGCTCTGCCATAGAATGTCCCACACCTCCAACTTGTTCTTCCACTCCGAGCAGCTAGGTGACTCCACCCTTTTCCTCTTTCCTCGTATTTTCTTAGCACCAAAATAGCTAGTTTTCATTCTTTGAAAACCCCAAAATGCTTTGCAACTAAAAAACACACTACTTTCAAAAATAGGAATGGTAAAAATTTCCCAAAATCTATACAAAAATCCCACCTTTCTAAAAATCATAACCCACCTCACTCTAAAGGAGTTAATCTCATAATTGCAATTCATTGACACCATCATAATAAAAGTTTTTTTGCTGAGATCTCCATTTATCATACTCGATATGATGACAACCATCTAGAGGTAAGGTATCATAAGACTCCCAAATGATTTTATGATCACTTAAACAAGCCACATTCGAAGCCCAATTAGCTAAACAGTTGGCTTCTCTAAAGTTATGAGATATAATGCACATTTGGAAAGAATTTATAATGTTAATAGCCTTGAACACAATTTTACAAATAGTTCACGATGGTTGAGTAAGTTTATTTAAAAAATTAATGATATTGAGGGAGTCACCTTCAACCCATATGTTCTTCAAATTCATACTTTTGGCATAGATAAGACCATGAAGAGTAGCATAAGCTTTAGCAACTTGATTAGTTTGTCTCCCTAATGGTATTGCCATGCCTCCCACAAAGTCTCCATTAGAATTTCTAATAACAACTCTACAACCATCTTTACCCAAGTTCCCTTTCAACGTCCCATCAAAGTTTATCTTAGACCAATTCACCGAAGGACAATCCCATCTAGCATTATCCCTTGGGTTAGAATACTTAATATTCATACCCAAACTCCTTATGTTCCAACTATTAAGCACCCCTTCTTCCCACTCATTACAAGGTTGTTGTCCAGAACCACAAATTTTAATATTTTCAATCATAAGGACCTTGATTTTATAGAATACCTAAGTAGGACTGGAATCCACCCCTCTAAAGATCCTATCATTATGCTCCTTCCAAATGCCCCAACATAGATAAGGAAGAATAAAGTCCCACAATTTAATAATCAAAGCATTCTTGGAAAGAGCCTTCCAACTAGAAAAGAACAACTAGATGGTAGCATGGAAAACCCAATCCACATTCATTAAGCTCCAAAATTTATCCCAAACCATCTTGGTAAAGGGACAATGTAGCATAATATGATCCACCAATTCTCCATCATTCTTACAAAGAACACATCAATGATGAAACCTCTCTTCTTAAGATTATCAAGAGTTAGAATTTTATTTTGTAGAAGAATCCAAAGTGGGAGTCAAGCCTTTCACCCAAGCCATAGCCCAACAAGGTGCATCATGATCATCAAAAGAGTTAGCAAAGTCTGAAGCAATAGAGTACATACCATTGGGATTAGTGTTCCAAATCAAAACATCCTCTTAATGGTTTAGAAAGAACACATTCAAACACTTATCAAGCTCAATCAAGTTATGGTCCACCCTATGAAAATTCACCCACAAATCATCCTTCCAATAATCACTCACAAAAGCTACATACTGATTCTTGCACTACTCCATCTGCCTATTCCACCTTGGATCAGCACAAAGAGGGTGATCCAAGATCCAAATGTCTTCCCAAAAAAGAACTTTCCTACCATTTCCCACCTTCCATTTTACCCCTTTCCTTAAAATATGTTTAAATTTCTGAGCATTCTTCTAGATCAGAGAACTCCCTTGATCAACATCAGTAGAAAGGAAATGCTGAAAATCAAAATGATCCCTATTATATTTGTTGGCCCAAATATTCCTCCATTCCCCCTCTTCCTTATGCCATCTCCAAAGTAATTTAGCCAATAAGAGTTCATTCATTGTTGAAATCCTTCGCAAACCAAGCCCTCCCTTCCCCCAGGTTATGCAAAAATTCTTCCAATCAATAAGAGGGAGTTCTTTTTTAGTCTTTGTACCAGTCCACAAGAAAGTCTTTTGGATTTTCTTAATAGCAAGGGCGAACTATCTTGAAATTTTGAAAACACTCAAGGAAAAAAGTGGGACACTTTGAAGGATAAACTTTAGAGCAATAACCTTACCAGCCAGATTGAGGAGAGAGCCTTTCCAACTAGCAAGTTTCAAGTGGATTTTGTCAATTAGTGAGTTCCAAAAGCTATTAGGAGGGGTTAAGCCCAAAGGTAAACCTAGATAGGTTCCAGGCAGAGAACCACTCTCACAGCCAATAATTTTTTGATCTTATTTTTTCTAGCCTCACTAACATTGATAAAGTAAATCACACTTTTACTTCAGCTAATGATTTAACCAGTGGCCATTCCATAGTCACTCAAAGCCTTCTTAATGTTCCTAAGTCTGTTGTACATGAAAAATGTTCCTTTTTTTTTTTGAAAAACATAAAATAGTGTATTTTGTGCACTTCTAAAAAGATATTATTAGATTTAGTATTTGCAAAACCTTTTGGTTGAATAATAGATATAGTTAGAAATTGCAAGACAAGCTTAGACTTTTTTTTGCTGCATGCCAAAGTTGTGCAATTTTATTATTATAAAAATCAAATGTATTTCTCTAAAAATAAAATTTGGAGGGAATTGTTTCCCCAATTTGAACTAAATAACACATATCTTAAACAATAAAAGGCTACCAAAAAAAGCTCATCATACATCCAATGGAAAAAAAAAATGAGGAAAAAATTTATGAGTCCCCCTAAATCCAAAAATAGAATTGTAGCCCCATCTATACAACCTTGCCTTAGAAACAGACATATAAAAATGTTACTAAAGGTAGATTAATCAGTGAGTAGGTAAATGACTATAAAATCACATTATTATTAGTATTATAATATATACTCTCCTAACATTAAATCCAAAGCTAAATAAATATAAATTAGATATTAAGATTATATATACAAATTTATCTCTAAAGCACTAATAAGTAAATATATATATAAACTAAACTTATATATATATCATCATCATTATCATGGATCCTATAATACACTTCTTATTGAACTTTCATATGTGTTTTTGCTAAAGTGCTTTGAATCTTCATTATCGTTTGCCCTATTTATTTGTGATCCTATTCTCTATGTGTTCATGTTCATAGATGCCACAATGACCTCTTATCTATTGATCCAAAATATTTTGTAAAGTAATTACATATATCAATACAATCTAGTATTATGGCTAATAGAAATTTCATTTTTATAATCATACAAAAATAGGTAAGCTCTTTATTTTCATTAATTTAATGATTTTTGAATCAAAAGTTTGAATGGTGACATTTGTTTGAATACAATAAGAAATACACACTTTATTTTAAGAGGGTAGGTTTTCTTATTAGTTCTTTAGAGATAAATTTGTATATAATCTTAATATCTAATTTTTATTTATTTATCTTTTGATTTATTGTTAGAAGAGTTTATGTGTGTGAGAGATTTTATTGTAATTTAAGTACTTACTTTATGATAGTTATTTATTCATTTACATATAATTTATATTATTATTATTTATTTCATATATATCTTATTTGGCATATTTATTATGTAATGTTAAGAGATTTTAATTAAGGAAAATTATAGGCACACAATAAGAATAAAGAAAAAAAATAGTTATTTTTACATGAAATCTTATGTAAGAAAAGACAAGTTCTATTTTTAAAGATTTCAATGATTCTTTAGATATGTTGAATGTTTCCTTCACTTGTTAATTTTAAATTTTTAAGTTCTTTATTATCTCAAGTTATAAGAATATTTTCAAAGTCCAAAATTTATTGAATTTTTTTCCCCCAAAATAGAGGTTCTCACATATGCCTTTTAAAAAACCTTGTCAATAATTATATAGATTTAGTTAAAATATTTTTTTAAGTACCACATCTCATTTTTCTCATATGCTAATCTATTTAAAGTTATTGACAGTAATTATGTACAATTATGTAAACATTTATGAACTCTCAACATCACCTACTAAAGCCAACAAAAAAAAAAGAGTCAACTTCCACAAAAATCAACACATAAAGACTAATATAATATAAACCCATCTAGAATATTTTTAAAAATAAAATAAAAGTTCTATTGCAATACCAACCTTAATAAAATCAACTAAAATAAGTCAACTTACACATTAATCAATACATGAAGGATCTAAAATATTCTATTTATTTTTCACTTCAACCTTATGAAAATCAATCAAAATAAGTTAGCTAATACATTAATCAATACATAAAGCACAACATAATCTTAATAGATCTAAGATATTTTATAATAAAGTTTGTCTTCCAACTTCAACCTTAAAAAAATAAAGTCATTTTATACATCAATCAACACATAACTAATGTTAATAGGTCCAAAATATAAAAATAAAAATTTATAATAAAAATCAAGTACTTAGATAAGAAAAAACACCTTATGAACATATTTAATCATAAAGTAAGAGTCATAAAGCTACAAGTTAAATAAAATCTTAATTGAGAAATTAAAAATTTGATTTTCTTTTCTTTTTATAATCCTTTCAATAATTATGTAGAATTAGTTATATGATTAAAATTTTATCATTCCTTTTATCCTAGAATATAATGATAAGATTATCGACTTTGTGAAATTTTAGAACCTAAAGTTTTGAATTTTCTCAGTAGTAAAATATACAAGAGACCCACTATGAAAACTCTTACAAATCCCTTAAACATCTCCACAAATATTTCCTAAATTTAAATTACTCATTTTTATTCTAAAAATTCTAACAATTCAAATATTTTTTAAAAATTCATCCATAAAAATGGGCATGCCTTAACCATCACATGCTAAGCTTTGACTGCTTAGTGGGTCCTAGCTATGAGCCATCTTCTTTGTGTTTGTCATTACCAAGTTTGTTTATGCATTGATGGTCTTATGTATATGTTGGAGGACATTCATCTTGTACATTCTTTGCAGCATTCATTAGTAGTACACAACATTGTTCTCTTCTCTAGATGTGCAATTAAAGTATTTTCGAATTTGTCTCCTTCTGCCTACTTATTCAAACACCCATCCAAATCAAAATGGAAAAATTCAAAAGGAAACCTGCTAAGTGTAAATCTCCAGCTAGATAAAAGGTGTCTACAAACTAGGAAATGAGAGATTAAATCTTTGACAATTGAAATTTATGCAATGTTATGCTCTGAACCTTCAATTTTAATTCTTCATATATCATCCTATTGTTTTCCCTTGCCAGTTAGCTTCTTATTTGTTAGCTTCATCTATCTATTGTGGTGAGAGAGTAGAATAAATTGTAATTCTCCTTGCACTATTTTAAAATAGTCCATATAAGTGATAGTAGATAATTATGATTTTATGTGAAGCTTACAAGTATTTTTTCCAAATTAATATATGCTAGCTTCTTCCTAATATAATATATCAAATTGCTTTAGCTCTGATTTCTGGTTTTTGATTTTTTGCCTAATGACTTTGCACAAATTTTTAGATGAGGGTTACACTTATTTCTTATCCTAGAGAATTGTAAGGACCACCTTTGCAAAACCAATGCCACATCAACAATCTCCATAAAATGCGCAAAGTCAGAAAGAGTTGAGGTCATTTGAATATCAAGTCAACAATAATTAGTCTTAAAAGAAATATATATAAAGATAGGAGATAAATGAAATGTTCTAAACAAACCATAAATTAATTACTAGAATATCATCATGTACCAAAACTTTCGACCAAGCTGACAAAGGATTCAAAAATTTTCCTAGCGAGGATATTGTAGGAGTGTTTTACTACCCTACCATGAAGTTTTTAAGCTTCCCCATAATCTTTCTCAATTTGAAAGATAGTTTAGCAATGTGATAGTCTAAACAAGAAAAACTACGAGTAGTAATGGAATGTGTGGTTAAACAAAATCATGTTCTAGAACCATTCACTAATTTATCATGGATAGCCAAGTCAATGTATGAAAGAGAGTCATTAGAATTCCTTGACCATATATACATATCTCTTTTCTATCACATTCAAATATCCACTAAGCACTACCAGCATTATAGGCATAAAATTAAACATGCTTGCCAAAAAGCGTAAACACTTAATGGATAAATTTAGCCTATGCCATTAAGTATGGTGTCATTTCTAACATACCATCAAAACTTAATTTGTTTATAAATCAAGCAAGAGAAAGAATGAATAAAGAAGTTAAGAAACATCTTAACCAAATATATATAAATAGCTCATTGAAACTCAACTATCTAAAAGAGAAAAACATTACCGATTTACTCACAAGTGGATTTAAGGTACCATATCAATAGATAGAAGCATCCCGAATGGATTTCTCAACCAATGGGAATTCATCACAATATAAGATAACCCTTAAAATATACTTTTGTATGTAGTTTTATTGTATCCCAACAGCCATTGGCTCAGTAAATAAATTTTTCAAATTAGACTTCTCCAAACAATTGATAGATAAGGCTTGCTTGGCTAAACGTTTATTCACCACATATAAAAATATAGAAAACAACAATGTTTCCATATATGATTGCTCTCATCAATTACCAATTCTTATTTCTCAACAATTTTCCTTTAAACAGACTAAGAATATAGATATGTATTCCAATATATTTCCCAATTAAATTCTACTTTAGAGTTACACTGGTTCATGTGGAACCATTTACCGATGGACCTTTCTTTATCCTATAACACAATAAGAATATAACAAATTGGTTTTGGCTAGAAGAAGATATTCCACAACTTATTCATATAAATACAAATCTACTTGGATGACGCCATATGGCACATTACTTCACGTGTTTGCTGGAACATATACACATAATGCACGCAATCCTCTCCATTTCATAGGGTATTTATAACATAATTCTATTTTTAAACCAACAAGAATGAGAATACAAATAACTTGGGCTAGCAGTCCATCTGTCCATCTATCCAGTAAATGTATGAAATCTGCTAACTATACAAATACTAACGCTTAGCAACCCAAACATGTGATTTAGTGTATGCAAAATTACAAGGATCACCATGTTGTAGTATAGGAAGCATATGTTATAATTAATAGCAGAGAAGAATAATAAGCATACCGATCCATTTAAAGATATGCATCAATCCATACAATATTATCTGGATGTTGTCAGCAGTTTCTTATTATTGGTGAGCATGCAAGTTGGAAGACTAAGGCATGCCTAGTTTTCATACGTTTCTATCAGTCAAATCAGAGTTCTAAATGTTTGTGCAAACCATTAATCAGCTTCATACCACAACATAAAAAAATTACATGTTTAAGATGGCTGATAAATCACTTCATGTAGTTGTGTGCATGCTCTAAAAATGATTGCATGCCCAAGTAATGTATAGAGGAGACCAAAAAGAAACATGAATTTCTCCATATTAGAGTGGAAGAATACTTATTAAGCTTTAGTTCCAAGCTTTTTTTACCTTTACTATGATGTATGAAAGATAAAGTGGGACTACAGAGTATCATGACTGTTGGTGTCCTCGTTGTCAGCCCTTCAAAGGTTAAACGCTATAGTTCGCTAGCTTGAACCGACAACAAATAATCTATGAATTTAATTTGTATGGAGAGTTTACAGGTATGGTTGTGTTAAACATCATAGCTACCATACATAGTCGCAATAGTTCTTGCAAAAAATAAATTTAACCACTGCTCCCTTTCTCCATAAGTTGAATAAATGGTATTGCACCCATTGAGTTTTATAAATATATATTTAAGTCCAACTAACATACATTTCTGCAAATTAAAATTGCAGGTTACACATGGTTATCAATTTCATACAGTTGTAACTGGAAACTAATCTCTTTGTTTAACTTCTACATTTTATGAGGCGATTTGGACATACCACCATCTTAAGGATAGTGAATACCGCTCAGTGATTCTTAGCCTATCATATTATCCTCTTGAGTTTATAAAACAACGTGTATGTTATAGATGTAATTTAAAATCATGATACGTTTTATTGAGGTTGCAGTGAAAATGGTTTCAAAGACACAAGCCATGTTGCTTCCATAGATGTAATTTAAAATCATGATACGTTTTATTGAGATTGCAGTGAAAATGGTTTCAAAGACACAAGCCATGTTGCTTCCAATAACCACTTCTCTACCATGTCACAAGTAATTATGACTCCAACAACAACAATTGTCGTGTGTGTTAATCCTCGTGTTAACATTTTGCAGATGAAAGACCAAATCACTCGGTTGTCAAAGGAGTTATTCGACAAAAGAACAAAACACCAAGTGAATGCCAAGTAATGTTAACACCTGTCATGATAGCTTGTTACACCTGTCGTGATAGTGTGTTAACTACACGAGAGTTTTGAACGTTAAGCAAAAAGAAGTTTCTAGATTTAGGCACCTGTTTTTTGTAGTTTGAAATAGAGTTTTGGCGCTCATGTTTATTGCTCTATTATATATATATCAAATGTATCTTTATAATGTAAAATTGAGATAGAACAAGGAAGCAATACAAATAATATTTTCTACTTGTGAGTTCTTGATATGCTTTGTTTTGTTTCTTCTCTATTATGTAAATATCTAACATGGTATCAGAGCATTCAACATTTCTAATATGGTATTAGAGCATTCTAAATTCCTAATATACCAAGCCCTATACCGCAGCTCAAAGGTAACACCAAATGGGTCTTAGAGAGTGATAGCCCTATTTTCACTGTGCTAAAATTTTGAATATTCATTGTGAAAATATTTTGAACTATGTTGTATTGTTAGGGTTTTGTGTTTTCTTTATTTTTAGTTTTCAAAAGAATCCTAACCCGGTTATTTTGCCATAGCTCAATATTGAAAATCTTTCCCTAGGGGAATAATTTAATGTCCTGAGGTCATGTTTTTGATTTGTCATTAAAAGAATTCATTAAATCTAAAACCTTTATCCTTAACCTAGGTTTTATTCTGAGTGGGAGATCATTTTCTATTCAAAATTATCTGTTACAATCTCACGATAAGGTTTTAGGCATCTAGTTGTAGGCCTTGAGTCCGAGTCTCTCAATCTCAAGATATATTGTGTGGTTGTAGCATTGTAAGGTTTCAAATTGAGATCCCCGATCTTGTGACTCCCTTTGTATTGTATCATCTTATGTGTTGGTTGGAAGGGTTTGAAGTCAAAGTCATGATGCTATGACAAGATGGTGATCGGGTGATCATAAGAAAAGAAATAAGGACTCTAGACCATATGATGAGGTGTGTGTCAAAGGATCATCAAAGTATAAAGTGCAAAGGTTAAATAGGGTCTCAATGTTATGATAGACAATGTGTTGTGGAATAATGAAAGAAGAAGTGAAGACAACGACTATACAAAAATAAGGTGATCATTAGATCACAAGGACACAAGGGTGCAGATGGTTAAGTGACTCCTGACCGCATGACAGAAAGAGGATCAAGGCATCATAAAGCATTTCAAAAGGGTTTACGAAGATATGAAATGCTTATGATTGTGGGATTGCAGGAGCATTTTTTAGGATGTTCGATAGCACAATAAAGACATGATCGTAAGATTGTAAGATGAAGATGACAAAGCATGGTGGGGCCAAGCACAACCGCATGAAGTTTTGAGACATGTAGCATGTTATGTTCTCTGATGTTACGATAAGTTACAGAGTGTAAGCTCTCAAGGAAAATTTCAAGGGTTTGCGAAGCTACGAAGAAATGTCAGATCATGAGATCATAAAGGTAGAAAGTAAAGTCTCCAAGGCTACGGTAAAGGAGAGATAACTACCAGTGTGTGGTTGTAGGTCAATAGTAACAATAAAAGGGTAACCTCTGATGCTTTGAGATCAGTTTTTAACTATAGTCGTGGGGTCATAAAGAGTGTAATGCTGAGACACGATGTTGCAATATCTCTTGCAACCATAACATCACAAAAGTTTGAAAGGTAATCACCAAAGTTACAAGATATAACATCAAACAACGATCATAGGATCATGAGATAGTATAAAGAAGGATAAGATGTTGTGACAAGGTATGTAAGTTGTTTCGTAAGATCGTAAGGCTTAAAGGAAAGTTCCAAAGGCACGATAAATGTTGTTTTGTAAGATTGTGGGAGCCTTTTCCTAGGTTTACAATGGAAAGATAAGGGATTCAGTTTTGAATGATTGTGAGATCATAGAGCCAAGTTTTTCCAACTAAGATGATATGAAGTGTAGACACCTAAAAATCCTTTAAAAAATAAAGTATTTTTATTTTTTGAAAAAATCTCTGATGACATCATCATTAATTAATTAATTAATTTTTATGCCATTAAATCTCTTTATCTTAATTAAAAATATTTAATTAAGGAATCCCTCCCAAAAATGTTTAAATCTTATTTAAACATTATTTCCTTATTTATTAATTATTTAATTAATAAATTGACCAAAAATCCTAAAATAAATAAAAAAATTATTTTTTGCCTAAAACTTGGCCAATTTCCTTATGACCAATAACCTCTTCCAAAATCTTCTAATACTTCTTTAATTTTGATTAAAGGCTAATCCCATCATTTCCTACCCCTAATCCCAACTCAAAATATTTAATTAAGATTAAATATTAATCCTCATGTTTATTAATTTTTTTAAAATAAATATCTCCTCAACCCAAACCCTTGAAATAAATAAAACTTTATTTATTTCATAAAATCCTCATGCTAAGAAGTTCTAGACTCTTCTAGAAAGTCTTCATCCTCATCCTAGGAAATTCTAGACTATTCTAGAAAGTCTTTATCCTCATCCAAAGTCTAGACTCTTCTAGAAGATGTCTTTAAACCTAATCTTAATCCCCTCCTAACCTTGTCACATTCCCTAGACATGGGTTAAGAATTACTAACCCAAGCCAAAGTTAACAAATATCTCCTCCTTCACCCACCCTCATTAAATGCCATCCACTTGCCTATCCCTAAGCTAATCCTAAACCATCCTAATCCATCCTCTAATAATTTGCACAAGCCTAAGCAAGCTTAAAACCCTCCTAATCAAGTCCAAGTCGAAATTGCTGTCATCACCCTCAAAATATCTCAACCATAAAACTTTATGAAGCCCACTAGGCCATAAATGACTCTTCCAAGCCCTTTTATTGCTCTTACAAGTCATTATGAGGGTCTTTATGAAGATTTTATCCCTTGAGCCTCCTTTGTTGACTCATCCTTCCCCTTTACTCCATCCTCTCACCATGTGACATGTGTCACTCCTTGATTGGCTGTAAGGAAGCACAATCCATGTGCTCTCTTCTCATGCAATCTGAGCCCTCCATAAGATTTTGTAAGAAATGATAATGTTGAGCAAGTAACGAGAAACAATCCAAGTAAGTTAAGTGTGAAACAATGTTACCATAAGATAAGCAAACTCCAAGAGCATACACCAAGATGGTTCAACAATGGAGACAAGGATTTATAAGGGGAAAGCAAAGAAAACCCCTTGTGAGTATTATGAATGAAGGCAAATGCCTAGAGAAGAGAGAGAGAGAGTGTTGGAGAAAAAGTAGCTCAATACAATAACATCAAGTGCTAAGAGTGTGTTGAAGAAAGAAGGAGGAGCATCTCTTATATAGAGATGAGAGAGGAGTTGCATTTGTAACTCCATTTCTATGAATGCCACATTCATAATAGGTGTGTGCAAAGTGTCACAATCCTCTTAAGGAGGATAAACTAAATAAAGAGATAAACAAGAGTTGTCCTTACATGTGGAACAAAGGACAAACAATGACATGTCCTCCACATGTGTACAAGAGGACAAACTATATTTAGGGACCCTTGGAATATCCCAATTAATATATCCAAGGAAAGATTAACCTTTCTAACACCCCCCCTTAATCTTTACTTGGGGAGTTTACATCAACGGGTTGTAAACCCAAATTTTTACAATGGAACTAAAATCTCTCTTTAAAAAGTGGTTTGGTTAAAATATCAGCCACTTGATCTTCTCCTTTACAATAAAGAAGAATAATATGATTGTCTTCAACTTGTTCTCGAATGAAGTGATGTTGAAGTGAAATATGTTTGGTGCATGCATGATAAACTGGATTCTTTGCCAAGGCAATAACACTTTGATTGTCACAATGTATAGGTGTAGGTGATTGTTGAGGTAGACCCAAATCGTCAAGAAGTCTTCGAATCCACAAAGCTTCCTTAGCGGCATTGGTACAAACTTTGTATTCAGCTTCAGTTGAGCATAGGGAAATAGAGTGTTCTTTTTTGCTTTTCCAAGAAATTGGACCTGAACCAACAAAGAAAAAATAACCACAAGTGGATTTCCCATCATTGGGATCTCCACCTAGATTGGAATCAGTATAGCCATGTAAAATAAATTCAGAATTTGCATCATAAAATAATCCCATATTAATAGTTCCTTTAATGTACCTTAAGATGTGTTTAGCAACTTTAAAATGAGTTTGTTGAGGTTTAGACATAAATCGAGAAACTAAACCAACACTATAAGCAATATCAGGTCTAGTAAGAGTTAAATAATTTAAACTTCCTACCAACTGTCTATACAAAGTTTCATCAACAAAAGGAGTATTCATATCAGTCATTAATTTAGTACCTAATTCACATGGAATTGAAACATGGTTAGATTCATTCATCTTAAATTTTGCTAAAAGATCATAAGCATACTTGCTTTGAGAAACAAAGATACCTTTAGGAGTTTGAAAAATTTGCATACCTAAGAAATAATGTAAGACACCTAAGTCTGTCATTTGAAATTTCTGTTTAAGTTGGAATTTGATATCAGAAATCAAAGTGTCTAAACTAGAAGTGAGTATTAGATCATCTACATAAACAATAACAATGATAATATCATCGTTAGTATGTTTAATAGACAAATTAGGATCATTCTTACTTTTAGTAAAACCTTGAGAAAGAAAGAAAGAATTAATTTTAGAATACCATTCTCTAGGTGATTGTTTAAGACCATAAATAGATTTGTTCAATTTGCAAACTAGATTTTCACTACCTTTCTTAACAAATTCAAGAGGTTGAGCCATATAGATTTCTTCATGTAAATCACCATTTAAGAAGGCACTTTTAACATCCATTTGATGAATGGGCCAATTCATTTTAGATGCTAAAGCAAGAACTAATTTGATAGTAGGCATCTTAGCAACAGGAGCAAAAGTTTCATTATAGTCTAATCCTTCAATTTGTGAAAAACCTCTAGCAACTAGTCTAGCCTTGAATTTACTAATTTCATTATTAGTATTCAATTTTGTTTTGTATAACCATTTACATGAAACTATATTCTTTCCATGAAGTAATTTGACTAAGTCTCAAGTTTGATTAGCAAGTAAAGAATCATATTCCTCTTGCATGGCTTTCTGCCAATGAGGTTGAGAGTTAGCTTGATCAAAAGACTTAGGATCGTTAGAATTCATAATATTAGTCATCAAAGCATAATTACAATAATTAATCCTTCTATGTTTAATTCCACCAGATTTAGAAATATAATCATCAGCTTCATTGATTAAGTTTTGAGCCCATTTAGGTTTACGTTTAGTTGTAATAGAATTATCACTAGAGGAAGAATCATTAGTAATAAAAGTATCATTAGTATCTACTTGAGTATCATGAGTTGTAGGAGCAGAAATAATCGGTGGTACTTGATTTGAAGGATTAAGAGAAAGAGTAGGGTTAAGAGAAGGAGGTTGGTCCTCCACCAACACAATTTTAGTGCCACTGAATTCTTCATCATGTGTAGTAGAGCAATCATGAACTCCATTTTCTGCAATACAAACATCTCTAGCAACTTGAACTTTGTTAGTAGTGGAATCATAAACACGATAACCCTTAGTGTTTTCATCATAGCCAACAAACATATAAGGAGATGACTTAGCATCTAATTTATGCCTTTTCTGTTTAGGTGTATGAACATAAGCAATAGAACCAAATATCTGTAAATGATGTAAATTCGGTTTCCTACCAGACCAAGCCTCTTCTGGAGTGATAGCCTTGAGAGCTTTGGTAGGAGTCTGATTAAGAATATAAGTTGCACAAAACATGGCTTCAACCCAAAATTTATAATGCAGATTCTTAGCATGCAACATGCTTCTAGCCATTTCAACAATGGTCCGATGCTTTCTTTCCGCCACACCATTTTGTTGTGGTGTATAAGGAATAGTAAGCTCGTGCTTAATTCCACATGATTTCAAATAAGAATGAAAAGCATTATTCACATATTCCTTCCCATTATCAGTTCTAAGAATTTTAAGTTTATACCCAGATTGCCTTTCAACATATAACTGAAATTCAATAAATATATCAAGGACTTGATCCTTGCTATGCAAAAAATAGATCCAAGTTCGTCTAGAAAAATCATCAACAAAGGAAAGTGCATACCGAGAACCTTGGATGGAGGTATTCTCCATGGGGCCCAAAATATCACTATGGACAAGATGCAACTTATGAGTTGCTCGCCATGATTTTCCACTTGGAAAGGGCTCCCTATGCATCTTACCACTCATACAACCTGTACAAGCAATCTTGGAAGGTATAATGTGAGGCAAGCCATCAACCATATGATGCTTTTGCATGAAAGTAATATAATCGAAATTTAAATGACCAAGTCTTTCATGCCATATATTGAAATCAATAGAAGTATGTAAAGAATATCGTGAACTAGCAAATTCATGGAATTTAAACAAATTTTCATTATCCATTTTAGCATGAGCAATCACTTTGAGAGTTTGAGGATCTATGATATAACATGTATCTTTGTAGAATTCAACTTTATAGTTCTGACATAACTGTGAAACAGAAAGCAGATTAGTTTTCAAGTCAGGTACATATAAAATATCAGGCAATTTACCATTAGGAATAGTAACATCACCTAGTCCTTCAACTTTACAAGTCTGATTATTAGCTAACTGAATAGGAATGTTAGCAATATCAGATTGTAAAGAATCAAAAATTTCTTTATGAGAAGTGATATGTTGTGATGCACCACTGTCAACAATCCATTCTAAAGGTCTGCAAAGATTAAAGCTACAAGTAAAAGCATGACGAGGATTAGAACCAGTCGAGTTACCTTTTTTATGGTTTGAGGTTTGATGATTGTTACTATGATTCATAGGTTTTTTTATCATTTTGCTTTTAAAAACAATTATTGACAATATGACCATCTTTGCCACAATAAGAACAATGAGGTTTGGAATTGGACTGGTTCCTTTGATTATTAGTATTACGAGTATTATTAGGATGATTGGTATTATTATTATATTTGGCATGAAATTTATTGTTGGAATTATTTGAATTAGTATGATATTGTTTGTGATTATTATTATTATTATTATTGGAACGAAAATTATTAGTTGAATTTCTAGACACAAATGCATGTTCAGTTGATTTAAGGGTACCAAACTGAAGTAGCTTAGCTTCTTCCTGTCTTAATAAAGTTTGAAAAATAACATAAGTTAACTAAGAAGTTAAAGTAGGAATAGCAAGCTGTGCATGAATATTAGTTATAAACTGTTGAAACTGTCTAGGAAGACATTTTTTAAGAATAAGATGAATTAAACGAATGTCTTCTAATTGAACACCTAAAGCCATAATTTGACTTTTAAGAGAATCAAATTTTAAGAGAAATTCATCCATACTTTTAAAATATGCATACCTGAGATCTTCAAGTTGATCCTGCAACTGTATTTTGCAGTATTTATCTCCACTGTCATACTTGGTTTTCAAGATGGACCATGCATCATGAGCTTTAGAACAGTGAGCAATTAACACATATAAATCTGGAATAATGGAAATATCAATTAACCCTAAAGCTTCTTCATTTTTAGCTTTCCAAGTATCTTTTTCGTCTTGAGTAGCCGCTGAACCGGGTTCAAGAGAAGGGTCAGTGGCTATTTCGAAGAGGTGTTTAAAACAAAAAATAAATGAGATATGAGTTTTCCAAGAATGATAATTAGAATAATTAAGTTTTATTTCTGGAATTAAGATTGACATGATTAAAAAATTGCTCTTTTTTTATTAAAAAAATCCTTAATTTGAAAATCAAATTGATTGAAAAAAATTTTGTTAATTTTTTTAAAAATAAAATTGAGAATATATATATATTTTTAATTTCAATTATTTATGTGAGAGAAAACAAGAAAAAAAAAATTATAAAAATTAAAAATTTTATTTGTTAAAAAAAATAAATAAAAAATTTATATAAAACACGTTTTATGGTTTTGTTGTTGTTTTTTTTTAAAAAACAAGATTTGAAAAAAATGAAAAAAGGTGGGCAAAGAGGGGGAAAATTTAAAAATGGTTTTGAAAAGGGGAGCAGAGCGCAGGCGGTGGCTGCCGCATGGCCTGGACGCAGGCCGTGCCAAATGGTTTACGTCGGGTGTTATGGGGGTGGTGGAAGTGGTGGAACGAGGTTTAGTAAAAAAATATGAAACTTTACAAGAAAACCCTTTGGCGGCAAGCCTTCCAAAGAGGGTTAGTAAAAAAAATGAAACCTGCATACACAAGATTTGTTAAAAAGAGCTAAAGTCACAACACAAACTTCTTCTCTCAATAACGTCTCCAAATAAGGTGTGCTCCAATGAATGGCAACCTTCACCACAAAATTTAAAACAAAGATTAGATAGCCAAGCTCTGATACCATGTAAGAAATGATAATGTTGAGCAAGGAACGAGAAACAATCCAAGTAAGTTAAGTGTGAAACAATGTTACCATAAGATAAGCAAACTCCAAGAGCATACACCAAGATGGTTCAACAATGGAGACACGGATTTATAAGGGGAAAGCAAATAAAATCCCGTGTGAGTATTATGAATGAAGGCAAATGCCTAGAGAAGAGAGAGAGAGAGTGTTGGAGCAAAAGTAGCTCAATACAATAACATCAAGTGCTAAGAGTGTGTTGAAGAAAGAAGGAGGAGCATCTCTTATATAGAGATGAGAGAGGAGTTGCATTTGTAACTTCCATTTCTATGAATGCCACATTCATAATAGGTGTGTGCAAAGTGTCACAATCCTCTTAAGGAGGATAAACTAAATAAAGAGATAAACAAGAGTTGTCCTTACATGTGGAACAAAGGACAAACAATGACATGTCCTCTACATGTGTACAAGAGGAAAAACTATATTTAGGGACCCTTGGAATATCCCAATTAATATATCCAAGGAAAGATTAACCTTTCTAACATCTTTTTCCCATCCTTGCATCTTAGCCCTCAATCCCTCAAGCCTCTTGCCTATAAATTGGATCCTTCCCCTTTGAAAAATAACACAATCCATGAAATAAAGTCATAATGCCATTTTGAGAAGCCATTTTACATCAAAACCATACACTCACACCCAAATTCCAACTCCATTTGAAGCCCTTTTTGAAGCATAAGCTTGAGCATACATCCTATCTATTTAGACAAAGCTACTCAACAAGAGAGCTTCTCATTGAGAGAGCCCATTAATGGCTCATATTCTCAATTGAGAGTTCATCTTAGTCTATCTTGAAGTTTATGAATTTTGTTTAGTTTGTAGAAGCTTTATTTAAATTTGATTTCTATTAGCATACTAACATTGCTCATATACATTTTGGCATGCCCGGTGGGACCCCGCATGGGTAATCTTCATTAGCTTTTTTAGTCAAATTTTGTATGTCATTTGCTGATTTTGGCTAATTTTGCTTGTTTTTGTGATTGGTAGGATTGTATAAATTGGTTTTGTAAGTCCACATGAGCATGAAGAAGACAAAGGAACTCATAGTATATCTCATAGTGTTTGCAGATTTTTCAAGCTTATAGGTGGACAAAGAACTTGGAATTCTTCTTCCTCTTCTTGTCTATATTCTTCTTTTTCCATCTACTTCTTTTTCTTCTTCTTGTGGGAGATCTTGGCCATTTTTTTTAAGGAAGCAAAATCATACACACTTCTTTTTAGTGCTTAAAATGAACCCCCAAATCATACTTAAATCTATTAAAAATTAAAAATTTGCAAAAAAGAAAAAATCTTTTAACAAGTGAAACTAAACCAATCCAATCATTTGCATCCTTGCAACATCAAGGTTTTAGATGCATTCATGTAAAGTTAGGAACACTTCATTTTTGGGAATTTAAAAAGAACTTCAAGTTTCCATTTCAAAAGGTTCAAAATCAACACTAAGTGCACACTAAAATCTAAATCAAACTCAAAGCATCAATCAAGGATAAAATGAACCTCATTTGCAAATATTTTAAAGTTCTTTTAAAAATCTCATGAAAACTAAGAGTCCTAAATGGTTGCCAAAAATTGTCTTAAAAGCTTTGTTATTTGTTCCAAACAAATGTCTTGTTGCAAAATCTTGAATATTTCTTAGGTTTTTCATGCATCAAAATAATCTAAGAATATCATTTTTGGGCTTAAAATATGCAAACTAGAACACAAAATCTTGAATTAAAACCAAAGTCCAAAGAGTCATTTTCACTTTTGAGTCCAAAATAATCTTAAATGATCTAAGGTTTAAACAAAACACTTCAAAGTTCTTAAAACAACACACAAAATCTCAATCTTGAATGCTCAAAGGAAAAAAATTGAATGTTTAATCACTTGTCTTTGAATGCATGTTGCTAAACACACTCTTGAATGCCATGGATTAAAATCAAAATTTTCTTGAATGCATGATTAAAACAACAAATCCAATCTTGAATTCCAAGGATCAATTAACCATTGCAATATCAAACACTTCATTTGGAGCTTTTAAAATTGAACAAAACAAATCTCTTTTCCACATGCAATTTAGGCAAAGTTTGATTTTTGGACATTTAAGAAACTTCGTTAAGTTAAACACAAATTTGCAAAAATCAATTTGAGTAGTTCCTTGGACTCACCTCTTTTCTAATCACCCATCAAATATTAACCATTAGTTGCAATCTCAGCGCCATTCATGGCGATGGGTCTACTTGAAAAAGGTGTTAAATGTTCCACAATCTAACTCACTCACTTGGTCTTTGAACGTTTGCTTTAACTTTATCAAAAATTTTAAATGACCAAAAATCTAGATTAAATCGATCACACTTCATTTGGGTATTAAAATTGAACAACTATTGACGTGGAGGGCCTCCGAGCGCATGCTTGACAAATCGAGTCTCACACATCTTTGCTTTGGGCTTAAAACAAAATCACACCAACTCTTGAATGCTTTAAAGGAAATTAATCGATACTTGACGTGGAGGGCCTCCGGGTGCGTGAGTTTGCTTTTTTTGACCCTAACTCTTCTTCTTGTTTGCATTCTTCGATTGATTTACTTTTGTTGGCGCTTCAAGTTGGAATTGAACATTGTCTCTTAAACATGAGTGCTTGCAAAGTCTAGATTAGCACACATAAGAGTCAGTTGGTAAAAGAACAAGCATGTTTTTTTTAGCCCAAGGTCATCCAAGTCTTCTCTCCCCTTGTCGTCTTTCGAGGCCATCTTGGGTGCATAAGATTAGGATCCAAAACCTTATTTCTTTTTAGGAGGCCTGCTTGGGGATTTCATCACCCCTTGGACGACCTCAACTCTCGCATTTCAGCAGAGTATAAAAATTGGGAGGTGAATCGAAAGACACCTCTCTTGAGAGATTTTGTCACTCGGGCTAAGCCTCAAGGAACTTTATACCCTTGAGAAGTGAAAGAGGAGAAGTGGGTTACCGCTCCTCTCGGCTGTGTGACATCTTTTTGGTTTCATCTACGGATTTGGGCCTCGCGTACCTTGCATATATTGAGGACTCCCTAGCTAAACCAAATTTCATCCTTGTAAAAAGCTTCCTAGGATGTTGGTGTGTTTGACGTGCTTGCTCCAAAATTTTGTCTGCTTGTTTGTTCATAGCTTTTGAATGAATGTTTGCCAACTTTGGTCAAAATCCCAAAAAAGCAGAAATCTCCCAGCTCAAGGCATACTTAGCGTAGTCACTGCCTTATCAAAAAATCATCCAAGCTCCCCCACTGCAACCGAATCTATCTAGTTCTTTGCCTTAGAACAATCCCAAATCCAAAGTCCATCCAAATCATCCCCCTAGCCAGCTAGCAACCCAATCCAAAATCACCCAAGCCTTTAAAGAGTTGTTGTTACTCTGCCAGAGTTTGCTATCCAATCAATCCTACCAATCAAACAACCTCACCAAGGTTATCCCTTTGACAGAGCTTTGTCTAGGGTAATCTAGCTTTGTCACTTGTTATCCCTCATCACCTTGAGCTAAAGGTTGGGATCCACAAGTGGTCAATCTCGTGTCATGCCCATAGGATCATTAGTCTATCCTTAAGTTGACACAATCTCCACCAATCCAGTGCATAGGAAAGCAAAACTCTCACTTTTTGATAGCATGCCCTTGAAGTCTTCCATCCACAGGAAAGCCAAAAATCTCCAGCCAATCCTCCTTAGGTCTGTCATACAGCTTTGACTCTCCCTAGGAAATCTTTCATCAGCCAATCCAAAATCTGTGCTTAATCCAAATCCAACCATGAGCTTCCGTGTTCATCCATATGCAAGACCCCATCCCCATAAAACTCATCATCAAAGCATGAAGTACCAATCCTATCATGATGTGTTTGGTCGCATTGTCCTTGCTCCCACCAACTCCTATTCCAATGATGATGAAAATCTTGTTGACTATGACGGGTATATTGAAAGCCTTAGAAACATTCCCCCAAGCATCCCCCAAAATCCAAGAGTTATTCCAAACTATCTAGTCATGCCATCTAATATCCCAGCTACCCCTCCATCACCCCATCAACCAAGCTTCCAATCTTCCACCCCCATCACACTAGCTATTCTTGTCAATCCACCTCCACCTTCGACACACAAGTCTCCAAGGAATCTCCTAGAGGAAATACAAGAAAAGTTGCCTCCAACAGTCGATAAGCCATGTCATCTAATCCAACCATGTGAAGTAGTCAGTGATGAAGCTTCCCCATCTATAATATCACCTCCATCTCCCATAGCTATCATCCCCATACCATCCATCAAATTGCTTAAAATCCTTCCACTTCCCACAAGCATCAAAATCCCACCACCTATCAAATCCCTCCAAATCCTATCCACATCGCCTCTAAGCATTTCCCAAATCTCTCATAATGACCCTTATGCATCCATCTTCTACTCACCCATCTCCACTACTGAATCTCCCATCTATCCATCCCTTGCCTTTGAAGAATCCATCCCTTCACCTCCTATCGCACCATCCACTCCAAACCAATCCTATCAAGATCCTACCCAAAAGCATGTTGACATCCCCCAAAGCATAAATGAAGATATCATTGTACCATGTCTTCCATCCATAGTGCAGTCACCATCTCCTCCATCTCCAAAACCTCGAGCCATATCTCCTCCACTACAAGATATCTTGTCATCCCACCAGCTACATCAAGATCCTATCCTTCCATCTCCCCCGCTCCATGCTTCCATCTTACCACCTATCCAAGCTATTCCACCATCTATAATCTACCCTCTTGGTTCACTTACATTCATCCATGGTGGCCCTCTCTCAGCAGAAGAATTAAGAACAGTATCTCCCCATTGCAATAAACCTAATAAATCACTTCTACCATTTTCTGCAAGCAAAAAGTTTCCTCAGCTTGTTCAAATGCTCAATCGATGGCATTATCAAGGTCAAGGTTTAGGACCACAAGAGAAAGGAATCAGAGAGCCTATTATTGCACAAAAAAATCTAGGATTTCATGGTCTTGGATATGTATCCAAAGGCTCACCATCTAAAGGTGTTGGTACACCACACCCCCAAACCAAGCCTATCTCCAAGCCCACCATGCCAGCCTCCCATCACTCCTTCAAAAAATCTTATGTCATCCCCCCTCCACCATCTTTGCAACCCAAAACAACCTACCATATCCCCCCTTCATCCGCTAAATCCATTTTGGGTCCCTATGTCCCAAAATCTACCATCCTCCATCCTCCTATCAGCCATCATAAAAATCCTATTCCATCCATTCCTATGCAAGATCAACAAAGGCACATATCAGGGCACATCATCCATCATCATCCCCCTACATGCTCTTTCGTATCCTCTCCATCTCACAAAGCTTCCCACAATAATGTAAATGCCAACTTCAAAATGCATAAAGCTAAAAATCCATATCCTAGGCAATCATATGTCTATTCTAAAAGACATACTCCAAAAAGGAAAAATCCAATCAAAGAATGCAAAACAATGCAAAAGCCTATGAAAAGAAAATTCAATACCATGTGGATCCCCAAGAAAAAAATTGAAACCCAATGCATAATGGCATCCACCATTGCTAATCCCCCATCTAGTGACTAATGTCCCCCATCTCCTAACTTCATCTTGGGTGCCTATATCCCCAAGCACGCTTCCACAAATCCTCCATCATGCTCGCATCTACCATCTATCCCCCATATGCTCTTTTCACACTCGTTCCAACATGTGCCAATGTTGCTCTTGCAAGCATCCCCATCTCATGCTCCTTTCTAGCATTTTCATCCCTCCATCTCCTAGCATCAATCCCATCTAATCCGATCTATTGCATAAATCACACATCTGGTGTACCAATAGCTAGCAACAAAATTGAACATTCCAACAGCCAGTGAAAAATCCCAAAAAAGCCAAAATAGCTGAAGAAAGCCAAAATCATTCCAGCTAAGTCCAAAGTCAAAAAGTCAAAAAAAAAAAAGAAAAATAAAGCGTCCACTGGTGAAAACTTGGCAATTCAAGCACCTTGGACAAGTACCATGATGAAAACTTGGCAAACAAGCGTCATGCGTAATCCCACCATCCCTAGCTTAGCCTATCACCCTTATGCTTTTGGTCATCTCTTGACATCCAACTCAATCTTCCAATCTATCCACCTATCCTCCACCCTCCATCTTCCATCTCACACCGTCCACTAATCTCCTGCAACTTCAGCCAATCATCCCAGCTATCATCCATCTCCCTAGCCCCTTCAGCTTTTTCCATCCTAGCTTCAATCCTATCACATCCATCATAAGACCTCCTTCTGCATGTTATCTTCTGATTGGGGGCACTATATTCCTTAGAGATCTTGTCTTGTCCATCCTCCCTTGTCATTGGTATCTAGCTCTAGGCTATCCTCATGCAAACCCAATGTCATCTCTTTATATCCATCATAATCCTAGCTATCTACCATCCTATCCAACCATCTCATCCTGCTCCTCTAGCTATCCTTGGTCACAAAATCTCTCATCATCATTGGATGCATCCTTCCAAATCCATATCTTTCGCTATCACCCCACCCTTAGCTTTCGCATCTTGCACAACATCGAACCATATCGCTATCCTATCATCTTGAGCTTTTGCCTGCTTGTAACTATCTTGGTCCGTTAGCTTGTACCATATCTTGATTAGCTCACTTGTAAATATTTGGGTCTGTCAGCTTGTACATCCTCTTTAGCTTAGTACCATTGTATCTATCCAGCATTTGTGTCAGTTCATCCTTGATCAGCATCTTGCACCCATCGCACATCTTGGTTAGCTATTCCAATTCATCCTTTAGCTAGATTTCCTATCACCAAAGTGTTATCTTTCTTAGTTCAGCTTGCCAGATGCATCACTCATCCAAATCCACCAGCTTAGGTGCTCTCCGATAGGTCCTTGCAGGATATAGCTTTCCTCATGTCTGATCGTGGTCCGTTAGTACCTCGTCCTACCCATCTCATTGGCAAATGGTTCTCTTTTGGATTTTCACTTTCTTTTGATTTGGACTCTTCCCTATTGGGTCTTGAAGTATCTTTTCCAAGCAATCTCCTTGTTCCCTCCTCAAGGTTGCCACGATCTTCCATATCATGGTATACTGTGAATAGGGCAATCAGAGCGTAAGGTCTTGATCATGTCTTTTTCTTGTTTTCTTTTTTGCTTATGGGTTACCCAGTGTCATTTCCACACTGCTTCCTTTGGGATTCATGTGTGATACTGGGGCAATCCTTGCGTGTTTGTTTTGAGTCAGGTCGTCAATCCTCTGGACAGTTGGTGAAAAGGCCTTGATGTTCTTGGTAACCTTGGCAATTAACCAACAGTCCTATAGCAAATCTAGTGCTCAACTCCATCCATATTCAGCATCCGTCTCTCCTACCCTAGCTTATGCATCAGTATCTCTTTGAATCACTCATCACTCTTAGCTTTAGGGATCCACAATCCTAGTCTTAGGGATCCACCAATCCAAATCAATCCACCAAGCCTCATCTTTCAAGATCCACAATCCTAGTCCTAGGGATCTCCAAAACCCATCTTCCACCAATCTGACTCTTTGAAATCCTGTTGCATCAGCTTTATAATCCCCTCATCCATCTCCCTATCCTGGATTCCTTTTTATAGCGCTCTACTCCTTCATCCTCCACCTTCCCTAAAGTCTTAAGCTTGCTTCCTCTTCTGCATCTGATTCTCCTTTATCATTCTCCCATAGTGAGAGTTTGAGCTAATTCAGCCCCTTCTCTTTGCCAATCTGAGTTTCCTTACTCATCTTAGATTCTTGTATTTTTCAAGAAGCCATCGAGCCTCGCTTTCTCTCCCCGCTGCCTTCTTGAGGGGGCATCTCATAGTCCATTCTCTCCTCTTCTGCTCTAGCCTTGGGCATCTTATTTTCTTATCTTTGATGCCATACCACTTGCGGCATCACATCAAAGAGAGGCAAAATGTAGACACCTAAAAATCCTTTAAAAAATAAAGTATTTTTATTTTTTGAAAAAATCCCTGATGACATCATCATTAATTAATTAATTAATTAATTTTTATGCCATTAAATCTCTTTATCTTAATTAAAAATATTTAATTAAGGAATCCCTCCCAAAAATGTTTAAATCTTATTTAAACATTATTTCCTTATTTATTAATTATTTAATTAATAAATTGACCAAAAATCCTAAAATAAATAAAAAATTTATTTTTTGCTTAAAACTTGGCCAATTTCCTTATGACCAATAACCTCTTCCAAAATCTTCTAATCCTTCTTTAATTTTGATTAAAGGCTAATCCCATCATTTCCTACCCCTAATCCCAACTCAAAATATTTAATTAAGATTAAATATTAATCCTCATGTTTATTAAATTTTTTTTAATAAATATCTCCTCAACCCAAACCCTTGAAATAAATAAAACTTTATTTATTTCATAAAATCCTCATCCTAAGAAGTTCTAGACTCTTCTAGAAAGTCTTCATCCTCATCCTAGGAAATTCTAGACTATTCTAAAAAGTCTTTATCCTCATCCAAATTCTAGACTCTTCTAGAAGATGTCTTTAAACCTAATCCTAATCCCCTCCTAACCTTATCACATTCCCTAGACATGGGTTAAGAATTACTAACCCAAGCCAAAGTTAACAAATATCTCCTCCTTCACCCACCCTCATTAAATGCCATCCACTTGCCTATCCCTAAGCTAATCCTAAACCATCCTAATCCATCCTCTAATAATTTGCACAATCCTAAGCAAGCTTAAAACCCTCCTAATCAAGTCCAAATCGAAATTGCTGTCATCACCCTCAAAATATCTCAACCATAAAAATTTATGAAGCCCACTAGGCCATAAATGACTCTTCCAAGCCCTTTTATTGCTCTTACAAGTCATTATGAGGGTCTTTATGAAGATTTTATCCCTTGAGCCTCCTTTTTTGACTCATCCTTCCCCTTTCCTCTATCCTCTCACCATGTGACATGTGTCACTCCTTGATTGGCTGTAAGGAAGCACAATCCATGTGCTCTCTTCTCATGCAATCTGAGCCCTCCATAAGCTTTTTCCCATCCTTGCATCTTAGCCCTCAATCCCTCAAGCCTCTTATCTATAAATTGGATCCTTCCCCTTTGAAAAATAACACAATCCATGAAGTAAAGTCATAATGCCATTTTGAGAAGCCATTTTACATCAAAACCATACACTCACACCCAAATTCCAACTCCATTTGAAGCCCTTTTTGAAGCATACGCTTGAGCATACATCCTATCTATTTAGACAAAGCTACTCAACAAGAGAGCTTCTCATTGAGAGAGCCCATTAATGGCTCATATTCTCAATTGAGAGTTCATCTTAGTCTATCTTGAAGTTTATGAATTTTGTTTAGTTTGTAGAAGCTTTATTTAAATTTGGTTTCTATTAGCATACTAACATTGCTCATATACATGAAGGACTTTTCCTTTAGAATGTCGTTAGATCTCAAAGCCCTAATCTAACATGAAAAGACACTTTTTGCTTTTCTTCTAAGCTAGAATATTGACAAGAAACCACGACCAATAAAAATTGAGTAAAGTACAAAGATTTTTGAACTGGATAGTTGTTTGGATGCTCCATCTAAGGTGATAGAAAACATTGAATTTAAGATTCAAGCATGCAAATTATCAATGCATAGAATGGGTTGATGAAGGTATGTTTAGCATAAAACATTCCATGACCTAGTACTCAGCTATCATTTGTAGAGATTAGAGTTTTCAAAGCAATCACAGAGCTTCCAGTGTCAGTGGATTACTATCTTCAAAGCTATTTGCAAAAGTTTGCTAGTATTTATAGTCTATTTTACAAGATGTCTAACAAGGAGGTAGAAGAGATACAAGCATCATAAATGGAAGTTGCTGAAATTTAAACCTCAAAAGGAGGAAAAACTAGACAAAAGAAACCAAATAGGTTTGTGGAAGAATGGATAAATTTATTCTCAAGATCCTCTAATAGAATTTTTGTAGATGACCATGGTTTTGTGGACCTATACTCCCTATGTAGAGATGATACATGTCCTGTAGTCTCTAGTTATAAGCTTTTCAAATATTTCTACAACAACAAAGAGAAGAAGATAACTATTTGCAATCTATGGAAAAAGAACTTGGAAAAGTTAATCTTTCTAGAGGTTTTTGTGGATGTTGATTTGGTAAAGGCCTTGATCAAATCTTATAATCCAGACACCAAATCATTCCATAGGAGAGATGGGACTATTTTGTGTACACTGGACAAGGCTTCTTTCATTAAAGCATTCAGATTGGATGGTGTCATGACTGAGTCAATGGACTTGATTGACCTACAAGAAAAATTTGAAAGAAACACTAAGGCATATAATGGGAAATCAATGTTGTTACATATCCCCATGGACCTAAATTAGGTTGGTGATTACCCCAAGAAGGTGGACAAGAAGATGCCACTAGACAAATTTAAGAATTATTTTGTAAAAACTGTATATGGTGTCCATAAGGTGATTAGAAAGGATGGAACACACATGGTGTATGAGGTAGAATTTATCATTGCCAGAGATGTGAAACACCTCTACCATGGTGGAGATTATGATTATGTTGAGTATATTCTAGAAAAGATGAAGGAAAACATTGGACTCACCCAGGATGGAGAAATGGAGAAATTTAGTTTCCTTCATTACTCACTATTGATGCACTTGATCCTATACAAGAATTTGGGATATATAAGCCTAGACTTTATTGATCATACAACTGATGCCAATGGATAGATTCTAGTCCAATTGTTGACATAGGTATGGGACATTTTGTACCACTATTTTGATTCTATCTCATTTTTCAATAACGTACTATTATAATGAAGATGTTAGACCCAAGTTACTATAGAGCATCTAAGGTATTAAAAGGTTTATTGATACTAGCCCTCCCAAAAAATAAAAGACTAGACCATAATTGGGGAGATATTTTCCTATTTCCTACCTTTTCCTTGATGAGGGTTTATGGTTGTCCCCAACCCCCACATATTTTTCCAAAATCCATTCCTCCCAGAATGTCCATCATTGACTTCATGTGATAGTTATTTATGGTTAATAAGGAGTATCTAGGGCCTAAGGTAGATAGAGATACATTCATATGTAGATGTTTTAAGGTGGGAGATTTTTCAATTGGAAAGGAATCCCTTGACTAGATTCATTATTTTCTTCATCACTACAATTTATCTACTAGCCCATATAGAGTGTCTAATCCTAAATTGGATGAGGAACACCTTAAAAGAAATAAGGAATTATGTGTTGCCTAAAACTAGGGAGTTGCCCATTGATGACCTCATTCCCAATATTGTTGCTAAGGGGGAGGTAGCTGACAAACTATTAAAGTTTGATGATGCGTTGAGGTGGAGAGAGAGCTGAAGAGAGTTGATCCAAAATTTATAGGTTTTTACCTTGATGTCCCTAAGCCTTAGAGGATTAGAAAGATGGTGGTTGACCATGTACAAATCATGACACAAATGCCAGAGAAACCAGTTGGAGATGAAGAAAGGGTGAATCCTGATAGACCAGAGCCTAATGTAACCTTGGAATTAGAAGAAGATGAGCTCCCTAAGGCTTCATGGGTTACAAAGGGAAACAAGAGACAAAAGGTTTTCCACATCCCAGATAAGGCTAAACAAAGAACACTACAAATTCCACCTTGTATAAATCAGTACTTTGTTAATGCACAACTATATACAAGACAAGGTCATTGCAGCTGAGAACACACTCACTGACCTAGAACTAGTTGTAGCAAGGCTAGATGATAGGATCATCTAAGCCCAATTGTTTATAAAGGATGATGAATTCATTAAATCAATAGAATTCAAGATCTTCTTATACAAGGTAAAATAGAGTGAACTGGTGCTAAAGATGAAGCTAGGGGAATCAGATGAACAAAGGCAAGAATTAATTGAAAAATTGTATGCCTATGATCCTAAGAGTGAAGTCATTACTCTAGAGGAGGCAAGAGATCTGGTATAGAGGAGTGGGATTTTTTTAGTGCTTGGGTGGGATTTGGAACAAGAATTCATGCTTGACCAAATTAGGAAACAAGAAAATGCCATTTCCTATGAGGCATATGGTGCTAGAGGATTAGATAGAGGGTCTGATTTTAACATTAACATCAAGGCTCTGGCAATACGGAGCATGGCTCCTTCAACAAATGAGCCTAAATTAATGGATGTACAAAGCACTGATCATGGTACTTCAAGGTACCATAGGTATAGAAATTTCCAAGTTTGTAAAACATTTTTCATTTATGAATGAGGCCAAGGTAGAGGAGACAGAGACAAGGCTAGAAAAATCCTTTCATGATTATATAGATGTTAGGAAGCTCTATGAAGAGGAATTAAGAAAGAGCCATGTCTACATGGAGAGGATCGAGGAGCTTGAGCTAAGGTCTAGGGTTTGGAAGCTGAAGTTGCATCTCTTAGAGACCAACTAGCAAATGCAAAGCAAGTGGTCACTGCAAAATGGAATGGAGAATGGGACAATCAAGAGCAGCCATCTAAGGTCACAAAAAAGACCACAACATAGACAAATGAGCTAGAGGTTGATGATACAGAGCCAAGGAGAATGAGCATTGATGCTCCACCAACTCAGAAAGGAGATGAGGTAAGGACATTTGTCCTTAGATGTATGATTGGCCATAGGGTGGAGATTCTGGAGAACATTTCACAATAGGCCCATACATTGTATGTTTCTTTACAAGATGATGAGAAATTATGCAATGAAGCATATGTTGATGGCTAAAAAGCTAGATTTTCCTAATAAGATAATCATAGTAAAGGAGAGCCTAGAGATAATTAAGGAATTAATTGGTTTCTTCACTAGGAAATTATAAAGTATACAAGGAAAGCTAAAAGTTTTATCTTAGGGAATTGAGCCCTACATTCCACCAATTTTAGATAATGACAAAATGTTGACAGAATGACATGAATGGTCTTTTGAATTTATTGCAATATTGACTCAAGAGGCCACCGTGACAATTTTTTAAGATAGCAGTGACATCCCTTTCAATAATTTAATTGACTCCTTATTCAGAGCAGAAATAGATTTGAATAAATTCTTAGTGGAGTCTAAAGCCTTAATGGATGCCAAGTGGGAAAAATCCATGAAGGACCTAGAAGAGGTTAAAACCATAGAGTGGCCCACCAAGTGAGAGATTTATGTTTGGGAAGTGGTGGGAGAAATAAAGGCTCTACCAATAGGAAGCAACTGAGAAATAATTGAGATTAAAGGGAGCAAGAGATATAGATAATATCAGCTATCCTAAAAAAAGTATAAAAGAAGTAAATCTCTCATAAATACATGTATCAAATTTTGAAACTTTTGAGAAGGATAATGACAGAAGAAGACAAAGAAACAAAGTTAAAGCTCCAGTAGTAAATAGTCACCTGCTGACTTTTTAACTACTTGGATCAAGCGTAGAGGAATGTTTTGTATATCCTTTTGTATATTCCTTTCCCTTTTCTTTTCCATTAAGGTGTTGAAATATGTCCTCCTCCTATCTATAGCTTGTTGCAATCCTTTATAAGGATTTCCAAGATGTGGAGTAGAGGTTGAAAGTCCATATATTTTTCAGATTTATCTCATTTCATAGTCTATCTAGTTTGGTGATTGTATGAATGTGTTCAGGGTTATAATCTTGAAGGAATAGTGAATATGAATAGTCAAGTTGCCAAATTTTGAAATATACTAAGAGTTTATATCAAGTGTTGTATGTATCTTTAAAGAAAATTAATACAAAAGGAAATTTTGCATATTTGTGTATTTGAGTTTTGTCTCCTTCCTTGCATATCTGTGACCTTGAGATTGAAATGAACAATGTTCTTTTAGTTTAACAAAATTTAGATAAATTGTATACCTCTTATTGATTTCTTTTGGTTCAAAGAATTAAGTAATTACTTTTAGTAACTAGTAGGGTTTTGGGGTATATAAGTGGGATATAATATGAATGAAATTCAGAGTTCATAGTTGACAAATTTAATTGCAAGTCAATTAAATAGGTCTAAGATTGCTGGTTTTGACTCTATATAACAATGGATAAGGCATAATCAATTAATTTCAGTTATAATTTGATGGTTTATATAGTTACAAAATGTACACATAAATCAAAATCAATTTTCCATTTTATGTAATGAAGAACTAAAGTTACTAGTCAACCCTTATTTGTAATAGCTTTCCTCATGATTATAAGGTGCTATTGTGATCAAGAAGTTTACTACAAATCTAAGAAGTAACTGTGACCAATATCTTTAATAAGGGATAGGTTTGAAGGAAAAGGCATTAATAAGTAAGTGTTTGAAGAGAAAATCCAAATCATCAATCACCTTCATATCCCTAAGGTTCACCCACCTTGGCACTATAGAGCCTAAAGAGTAGGGAGTACTTTGTGCTCTATTCAAATTGGTCTAGAGCTGAGACTAATCATATTGAATATAGGATCTAGCTAATCCTTAGGTTTGTTTATGTCTTATGCATCCTAGTATTGGGTTTTAAGTACCTACTAGTCTAAAAAAACAAACAACAGAGAGTGACTATGACAACAAAGAGGCAACAACCTACCAATACACAAAATTTTGATGTTGGTTAAGTTTAGTTAGATCTTCCCCAATACTTTATCTTATCCTAAGGATCTATATGAATTGCCTTTGATTCCTTAGTATTTTTACTAGCATAGTACTAGGACATCGTAAAAAATGATTCAATCAAGATAGAACCATTCAATATATATTTAATATTGAACAAGACATGAACACATGTGAGTGATAAGACAATACAAAAGAAAAGGGGAAAAAAACTAGTCAATGACACCAATTCCTTCTTGAAGCTTGGTTATCTCTTCAAGCTCCCTCTTCTTTCCTAACTACTCTAGTTCCACACTACCTCCCCATTTTTGTGTCCTTTCACAAGCTCCATAACTATTTTTACCCTTCCCTTCTTTTGATCAAGTAATTATTTTCCCTTTATTTTCTCCCTTACCAAAACCAACTCCTCCCCATTTTCTAAGTGCAAAAGATATTATTTTGATTCCCTATATCTATTATTATTATTTTAAAATGAAAATTGTTTCAATAGTCTACATAGAAATGAAAACTCCAATTGATGTGGAATATGCAAGAATGGGTTGGACATCTCACTTGGAAAGATTAGTAGACCCACTTTTCTCATTTATGTGACCTAGGCCCTCAAGCCCATCTTGTCATCACAATATTTAAGGGAATTTCAAGTCAGTAATTGTTACATCTTAAGATTAATAAGAATTCATAGTTTTATATATGCAAGTGTGCTTAATTAACATATAAGCACAAGTTGTTATGTATGATCTTCTCGCCATTAAATCATCATAGGTAAGAAACAAAACATAATTATGGTTGAGGTGATTTCTTTCCCAACCATGAAGCTTTACACATCCTTGGGATCCTATCTAACACGTGGAACTCTCAACCTTGCAATGCCCATACAATACAAAAGGTAGGAGGTATTTGGTATATCTATGAAACACAGTACACACTAGCCACCTCAAGATCAAAGAAATCTTGAAATAAAGATTGACAATTCTCAAATCCAAGCCCAAGAAGGAGGCACAAAACCATCAAAAATAAAAGTGAACAAGAGTCACTATAGATATATCACTAACAAAATAAGTGGCTAGGTGCTCACAAGGAACATATAAATATTTCATGTTGTCCCTTCATCACTTCAAAGTTCATAAAAACTAAAAGATCACATAATAAAATAAAAACCACTCCACATAAAAACATAGTGATTCTCACTAATCACCAAGGAGTAGATTCTACATGACACCTTGCATCCAAGGAGCATTAAGAACATGAGAAAACTCCAAAAACACACATCACATGCAATACATCTTGTTAATTATACCTTTTCTTTTGTAATTGCATGCATTCCTAACTTCAAAATGTAACATACAATGCTTTACAATAAAAAAATTTGTATTCTTCCTTTATATCATACTATATTATTCCAACAATATCATGAATCTAGTATCAATTTTTTTGCACCACATGCAACATGTGTCACTTATACAGTATAGACATATTTTCATTTCTATCACAAGCCAAGTCTAGAATCTTGTAGGAACTCATGACCTAGTTCAATAAACCACCAATTAATGACCTCAATGGATAAAATAAATTTTGATAAGGGAAATCTTGCATCACCCACAAATATTTATGTTTCCAATTTTCCAATTTGTATGTTTTTAATAAGGGTTATTCCTGCATAGAGTTTCTATTTGAGAGAGCTTGCTCATTTTAGTAAGCTAGTATTGTGTGCTCTTAATTTTTTAATCTCATATATAGAGGTTCATCTTTGACATATCGGCCTACTAGATGAGTTTTATTGTCATATCATATTTAAAAATATTGGTACAGTTATTGCAGATTTTTGGAATGAATTTTGGCTATCCAAACTTTAGGTCCAACAATGAAGGCCTAAATGGCTTGAAAATGAGGCAAAATATCATCTAATTGCTGCTTATACAATTATTCATTGTAGGTCACTAGCCAAGGTTTCTAGAATGGGGTTGTAATAGCCCATTGGGTCAATGGTTTGCTAGTTATGACTTCTAGAAGTGGACCAATCCGAAAATGTAATTTATAAATTGTCTTGAGTCAATCATATGTGATGAAGTATAATGGAACAATATAATATGAGGTTGGTTAGCCTCAAGGGTTAGGGCTTAATGTTTAAAACCTTCTCAGGTGGTTAAAAGTGCATATATAAGGAAGGCATGTAGGTTGTCTAGGGAAGTTTTGGGTGATAGTCATAACTTTGTCTTCCAAGTTGTTGTGAGGAAGGCACCCATATGCTTTTGCATATTGTAATTTTATAACTCCACATTTGTGACAATAATAAGAAGCCCATATTTTTTTCTCTCAATTTGTGTTGTTCTTTATTTATGTTGGTTGTTGTAGTATTAAGGGGAGCATCCTTCATCAAGTGGTATCAAAGTGGGAGTTCTTAGGTGTGTAAACATATCACTAGCTAGGAGATAATTTACACCAAGACCGTTGTTTGTGCTTGCTAAAATGATTGGACTAGAAACTAAGGTTTGTGCATATAGATTCACTAGTACATTTGCACTTGTTTTTCTACCAAAATTTTCAACCAAAGGTATGATTTATTTTATTTTTTGGTTTTCATCCCTGTATTGGTCAAAGTGTATTAAGTTTTTCCAAATTGGTCAAAATTTTGAGCAACTCAGGTCATAAGAAATAAAAAATATGTTAATCTTATATGTACATAGGATTATAGTATATGATATTATTGTTTAATCTTATTTCATTCCCACCCATGTAGGGTGCCATTGCAGGTAAATTTTGTAAGATTCAACACTGGAGGAAGGTGAATGATCACTGAAGGAAGGTGAATGATCACTGCATTCATTCTATGGCAGTTTTGAGACATTGGCAGATGAAGAAAGTAGGAAGTGTTTACACTATTTTGTCAAGTCTGAAAGGGTGAACTAGTCTAAAAGGGTGAACTTGTGATCAAAGCAACATTCCAGGCATCCTAGAGTGAATTCCTAGGCTAGATTTTCTTAATAGGCAAAGTATGCCATGGACTTTGAAGTCGAGCTTCCCAAGTGCAAGGATTCTTTACCTGTGGTGTCTTGAATCTGCATCTTCTTGCAAAGAAATTGCTGGAGGAAGCTGAATCTGATACTTAGACAAGCCAAATCAACATGCGATTTTCCATTTGAAGGTTACAATATCCTGGTGAGATTTTAATTCCATGTGTCATAATCAATGCAAAAAGAATATAAATATATCATTTATATGCCTTTCTATATTTGTGCAATATGTTTTCCTTTCAACAATGAAGAATATAAGATGTTTGTGCAAATCAATTATATTGACATCTTGGAAAATGATCTCTTAATTTCATGATCATCAAATGCATTCAATCAATGATCCTTAATATGCACCAAGTGCTTGTATCTTACTCCATAGGCTCTTTCAATTTGATAGTATGGATCAAAATGGGATCTTCATTCCAATAACTCCAAAGAATAATGCTTGAATTCTCTCTCTGTTACTTACTACTAGAAGCAATGAACAAGCTTTGGTGTCAAAACTATGTGGAAATGCAATTCCTAGCATGTTCGTATGCTTTTGACTCCTGTCATTTATAACTAACTACCTTGCAACTTCCTTGAGCAACAACTATTTGGTAGAAACTTTGGGAGTTTGATTGGGAATATTGTACTTTCTAATATGCAGATGTAGGTGAATTTTGGAAACTTAGCATACCATGATCCATACTTCTTCACAATTTCTCCACTTAACTTGATAATCTCATTAGGAGTACCTTGTAATACTCTCACTGTGTGCATAGAAAAGGATTTGTTTGCAATCTTAAACCCATCCCTATCTTGAGGTTACATTTGTGGATAATAATCATATATTATGTATTGTCTTGGTCCAATTCCAATTACACCCAAACATTTCAATCCTTTGTACTTGTGTACTCACAAAGTCATGTAGATCATACACGAGCTCATGCAAAATATCATTGATTTCATCATAGTTCTTAATTGTATATTTAAGTTGACATTGATCATTGTTTCCCAATTAAATCTTTCACTTGCATTAATGATAATCTTGATTAAATAGCTCATCCATGATCTGAATAGTGCCGCCTGTGAGCTTCCAATTTCTTTATTCAATTTGATTATGATGTCCTGATATCTTCTTTAAAATATTCCTTGGTCAACTTTGACAACTTGGTATTGTGCTTCCTAGATTATAATCATTCATTGTTGACAAGAGTGATGTAGTCATCCTCTTTTTTTTTCAAACTCTTCCATGACAAACTCTCATGTTCTGATTAAGCCATCTTTGTGCTATGAGATAGTGAATGGATCCCTTATGTTATCAAGTATGATTGCAGCCACAAGACTTCCTTTATGGGTAAGTACTTGTTTCAATATCATATCTTCTAGTACATTCAGCCATTAGCTTGGTGTAAGTTGCTAGTATCTTTATTATTATCTTTATTTGTGATGGGACTAAGTTTACACTTATAAATAAAGATAATTATTAACTTGTGTGCTAATACACTTACAACTTGTGTGATATTATCTTTATTTATCTTCTAGTTTACACCTATATCTTCTAGTATATTATTAATTAAGTGTAAACTTAGTCCCATCACCTATCATTATTTGTAGCAACTTACACATATTCATAAGGATCATATCACAAATCACACACATCATGATTATAATGAGCACTTGTCTCATATACGAAAACTTTCTCATACACATCACAGGTACACAAGTTAACTAGCTTTCCATACATCACATACATAGTAAGTAGCTCCAATATACATCACAAAGACTATAGTGACTTTCTCACATGTGAATCACAAGACAATAGTGACTAGTCCACATATAATGGCTAATCATTCCCCACCCATGTGCATCCCAAAGTAGGGATTGTTAGTGCATCGTGCACTACACTATAGGTCCCATTCCTTTACTTGGTCTTAGCACTAGTAGATACTTGGGAAGGGGATTAGGTTCATCCCATGCTAAACCCAATTGGGTGAAGTTTACCATTTCCACTTCAAACTAAACCCAAAAGCATACCATTAGGTTTGTCCAATTATCACCTACCTATTCCTGATTAGAAATTCTATTCCCTATAGTCCCTCAGATAACCAAGCAATTAATCCTTGAGGAGGTAGCCTCATGATAGGTTTTAGATATATGTGCCACAAATCCTTTGAGGGAGCCTACTCATAAATGGTTTCCAAGGCCCACAAACAAGTAATTCCCCATATTTATCAAGGTTAGTGATGAAGAGTGCAACAAGGAATTGAATGGTTGAAAATGTATTGTGAATCATCAATAATTCCTTAATGTAATTCAAATGCATAATGATGAAAGTTGATCATTAGGAATTGGCACTCTCTTAGTAAGGAAAGTTTTATATCATTATTTCTGAGTGGGATCTAAACCCTAGTTGGGAATAGTAGAGTAAGTTAGTAAAAGTCTCAATAGGGGAAATTATAGTAGTAGAGTATGCTAACATCTCATTTGAGGAAGGCAATGAGTGGAAATGAAACCAGTAAGTCTTCAATGGTAGCAGTTTGACTATATATGAACTAAATATTGGTGAGGGTCCAATAGATAGTTATTAATTACTAGAAAAGTATCAAAATATTACACTTTGACTCAAATCAAGAGTCACATATAAAATAGTCATTGTTTGATGGAGGTTGTGATATAATGCTTTAAGATATGAAGTCATCTATTCACCTAGGCATCGAATAAGATTGAACACTCTATCATAGTTTATCAATTGATGTGGGCATGTGGAGATCTAAGGGATATGAAAGAAGATTAGTCACAAACCTCTACCAATAACACAAAATCTAAGTTATTCAAGTTGATAGATGATAAGATGATCATAGAATTTGCTAAAGATTTAATGATATCAAGATTATTATACTGCTCATGGGGATGATGCACTCTTCATTGCAAAAGCTTACTACCACACCACAACTTCTCTTTGTCACTTAGATAATGAACTCTTCATTGCATTAGTAGGAATATGTTCGAAATGATTATTAGAAACTTGTTGTTAGAGAGGACTGATCATATTGTGGATCTTTTTGAGGGAAGTGGGTCAAATTGGAGGTTGGTAGAAACTAGAACCCCTGGCAAGCTTGGCAGTTTTGAGGACATTCTCTTTACTAGCAATGACATGTAAGATACACCAATGATAATTTCTCTTCAATATGTTATTCATGAGAATTATTACCTTGTGGGTATGGCCTTTTTTGACCTGACAAAGATAACATTAGGCATCAACAAGTTTCTTGATGACAATCAATACTCGAACCTGGAATCTGCTATGATAGCTCTTGGTTGTAGGGAATGCTTGTTACCTCTAAGCAGTGGAAAGTCCACTGATAATATATGCCTGCATGATGTATTAGCAAGTTGTAATGTTCTCTTAACTGAAAAGAAGAAATCCGATCTCAAATCTAGGGATGTTGATCAAGATCTTTGTCACCTTGTAAAAGGTTCAGTTGAGTCATTAAAGGACATAGTTGCAAGTTTAGAGTCTGCTATTGGAGCTTTGGGGGCCCTCCTCTCTTACGTATATTTGCTTGCATATGATAGCAATTATGGAAAGTTTACAATTCAAAATTAACACATAGGCATATTTATGTGGCTAGATGTTGCAACTTTATGAGCATTGAATGTTCTTGAAAGTAAACTATATGTGAACAAGAACCTTAGTTTATTTGGATTGATGAATAGGAAATGTACTACTGGCATGAGGAAGAGACTATTGAATAGGTGGCTCAAGAAACCTCTCTTAGATGTAGAAGAGATCAAGTGTAGACTAGATATGGTGCAGGCATTTGTTGAGGGTGCAACATTACGCCAAGATTTAAGACTTCATCTAATAAGAATTGCAGATATCGACCAACTTATGTAGAAACTAGAGAAGGGTAGGGACAATCTACAAGATATTGTAAAGCTCTATCAGGAAAGGACCTTTAAGTTTTAATGTATTTGATTTTTTATACTATGCATTTACAATAAACAAGGTTTGTGTTTTTTCTCTTCTTGGATACTTTTGCATTGAACTTATGTGTTTCTTTCAAAACAATGACATCATGCTTTTGAATGAAAATTGATCATTGCTTTGTATATAAATTTACTTTTGTGATGTGAAATTGTACTTACTAATTAAATGGTGTATTTCATCATCTATGATTGTTCTTAGCTATCATGCTAAGATTGTAGTTAGTAGATATTACATATTTTACAAGATGAGAACTATGGTTTTCAAGCACTTAAACTATTTTTGGATTATTTTTGTTCGCTATAGTTATTGTACATGTGATAGATGAGCATACAACTTCCTGTAATCAAAAGTTCACTCAAAAGATATCAAGGGGACTTTTCTTTATTGATCGAGGAAAGATATTTGGATGCCTTTGAACTTTGGATAAATGAAGAACATTTGACAAAGTTTGCAGCACTTGTGGAGGCAACTATTGATCTCAATCAACTTGACAATGCATAGTACATGATCTCAACTAGTTACAATCCTAGTTTGACGACACTTAAGAGTGAACTAGATGGAGTGGAAGAAAAAATTCAAAAAGTACATCATAAAGCAATAGATGATTTGGATCTTCCTATTGACAAGGCTTTAAAATTGGACAAAGGTACACAATTTGAACATGTATTTAGGATTACAAAGGAAGAGGAACCAAAAGTATGAAAGAAGTTGAATACACAGTATATAGTCTTAGAGACATAGAAGGATGGAGTCAAATTCACAAATGCAAAAATTAAGCAACTTGGAGAGCAATATATTAAGTTAGCAAATGAATATTCAAGTAGTCAAAGACAATTTGTTACTCGTGTGGTATAGACAACAACAACATTTACTAAGGTAAGTTTTTTTAAGTCTATTTTTAACCTCATTTACTATTTAATCTTTGTGAGAAATAATTCTATACATAGTCTTAATAAAATTTTCTTTGATATTGTGTGTTCTTTTTAAATATATTTATGGCTTTAATTCATATGTCCTCACTCATTGTTGAGTCCTGACTATTTTTATTTAAAGTCCTTAAAGCTTATATGATTATTTCAAATAATAATGGCTAGAATAATCTATTCCTTTTGCATGCTTATTGAATCTTCCAAAAAGAATGTATTATAATAGGAGAACTAAATTTTTTGTAGGTGATGATTGATTTGAAATTTTCTTAATGCCAGTTGGATGATTTTGTATGGATATCAAGTAATGTTGTAAGACAAGATTTGAATGAATTGGTTCTTGAACTCATAGGCTTTTGATAGCATACAATGAAAATCTATGTTAACACTTAAGTAGTTAACTCTATGCTTCATATTTCTTTAGGAATTTTTCAAGATTGTATAAGTAATGGAAAGGCGAGGGTTCCTCATGGTAATATTTTTTCCAGCAATGACCTAAAAGCGGGGTTATGTTTTTGTTTGGTTTAGGATAGCTCCTTTATCCCTTTATAACATCTAACTAAAGGACCATTTGTGATACCATTCATCATTGGAAATGGGGTCTAAGTCCATAAGCATACATGTAGACTATATGTTGTTATAGAGCAATATGTCTCAGGAAATCTAAGCTCACTTTTAAGGATGACTTAGTATAAGATGGCAACATGACCTTAAGTCCTGACCCCATTTCCAAATTTCATGCCCCATTTCCAATTGTCATGCTCCATTTTGGTTTTTCATTGATCAGTTTAGTTTGTTTAGACCATTTTTCATATAGTGTATATTAATGGAGATGCTCTACTCTTAAGTAGAGCTTGAGAGCCCATTGTATCATATTAGGTGTAAAGAAAATTGATTTTGAAGTTGACAGTTTGGTTTTTTGAATCTTGAAGTGCTTAATTAATAATACTTATAATATGTTATGTATATATCAACAATATTATTAATGTTACTTATCACTTCCTTTATGAATAATTTGAAGTGTTGTAGAGATTTCTTCATCAATATTAATTTAGAATTCTAGTTTCATATGATTAATTTGTTATGCTGCATGCAAGTTTTTGAAGTGATTTCTAGTATACTTTTTGAATTGGATGTTTTTCTTAGTTTTTCTGATCTTGTTGTGAGCTATCCAACACCATATGTAAGGCTAGATATCACTTATCAATAAATTCTTTTCCAAAGAATATGTTTTCAATTTTATTTTTCTTATTTGAATTGTCTCTAAAATTATGTTGGATGTGCCTTATTAAATCAAATATATTTTTTCCATGTCTTCGAGTTATTAGGAGGAAGGGTACATAATACTTAAGGGGAGCAGACATCCTTTTGTTGAAGCTCAAGATGGTGTAAATTTCATACCAAATGATTATTTTCTTGTGAGTTGTGTAAATAGGATTCAGATGAATGCCTACTTTTTCATCTTTACTTTCCTTTATTACATTACAATAATATTATTATCTTTGTAATAATGTTAATCATATGGTTGTTTTCTAGGTGAGGGGTAAAAGCTAGTTCCAAATCATCACTGGACCAAACATGAGAGGTAAATCAACTTTCATTAGGTAGGTATGGTATAGTATTTCGACTATAGAACTACAAATTGTTTATTTTCCTTTACATCACCCTACTTAGTATGTTTTCAATTTATATGTTTTATTTTAAAAGTGAGCTGAGTCAAATTAAACTAGATATTTTAAAATTCTGTGATTTTGTTTTGGTCTAGATATTATTCAATCTAGCATTGTACAGCCCAGACACTCAGAATTACCAAAGTTGATAGTATCTTTATGTGAGCAATTAAGAATTATTATGGCTTTAGCCTTAAACTGTAATTGCATCTAGGCGATTCTACTCTTGTTTTATATAAAGAAATCTAGAAGTTTCTTATTTTTTGCTCTGATTTGGTGGTGTTTGGAGTGATTTAGTTCTTTATCTTACTTGCATGATCCTTCCTTCTAAAATTAACTAGACCTTATAATTCTCTTTTCTCTTACCCAATCTCTAGAATTTGGAGTGAATGTTGTTCTTACTTTAAGTTCTTGTGGGAATAATCACTATTTTCAGTTGTGCTGATCATGTCATTTTTTGTTCCTCTCCTTGTTTAGTTTTCTCATTCTCACTTATGCTCTCATTCAAGTTTTTTAATGTTGGGTCACTTCCTTTGTAATCTATTTCTAAGCAATATTTTCTATTAAGCCAATAAAAAATATATTATGATTTCATGTAGAATGGATCGTATTTCCTTAGGGTGATCACTAGCTCAAGAAAATGTAAGGATGCAAGGTTCCAATAACAAATTTTTAGAGAGCACATTGAGGAGAATGTTCTTCTAATAAAGTTTAAGTAGTTACAAATGTGAAATATATTCATTGAGAAACCAAGTAAATTGGTTGTGTCCAACTACATGCACATCTAGTGTACCCTGTATCAAGTGTATGTCATGAGATCAAGGACATTGGTGAAATTCAATGGTTCAAGAAGGTAGTGGTAGAGACAAAGGAGGTGTGTGCATGCTTGCGTGTAACCATCACAGCTCCTTGGCATTGCTTCAATCCTTTTCAATGAAATAATTTCTCAATCTAGTTGAGATCTAGTATGTTTCCTACTTCATTTTTTGAAGAAAATGATTAAGTTATAGAAGTCCTAGAAAGTTATAATCAAGACAAAAGACTGGACTGGGAGTGAAAAGTTCAAGGCAAGGAAAGGAAATGGGATAAGGAGGTTTTGGTTAGTAATGTGTTTGGATCAAGTTTGAGTTAATTAGGATTTATGTGCAACTTTCCATTGGCATCAGATTTGGGGATTCTTAAAGTTGTATGTACAAGTGCCTTGTTAGCATGTTTACCCAGAATAAAGCTGCAATTCATGAGAGTGACCCCATCTTAGAAGCCTAATACAAAAATATTTAGCATAAGTGAGAGAACTTTAACACACATTGACCAATGAAAACATATGTAGTGAATCCAAAATGATGTGCAAAAAAGCCCAATAGAGGTGTTCCCATTGATAACAGTGAAACAAAGAAGAGCCTTGTAAAGACCTCCAAATAAATTAGCATATACAGAGAGGGCTAGCAAGGCACACAAAAGGCCAAATATGTGGTGGTGACTATATAAACCTTGAAGATTATTTCATGCACATAGAATTCACCTTCTCTACCAAGTATTTAGATCCTTTCCTACAAAAAAGAGAAAACTAACATATAACTTCAGCCACTTTGCTAAGAGGAACATAACCTATCTCTTGAAAAGAAAAGAAGCATGTGTTCATATACAATGCCTTGAATACCATGCCTCACAAGACATCCCAATATGGGTATAGCCTACCAACATAATAGAATGTAGAGCCAAAGAAGCCAATACAACTTGATAAGAACCAAGATGTGCAGCCAATCGGGGGCCCATTCTAGAAAGTGTGTGACTTTGAATCCCAAAGTTCTAGCAATGAGTAGCTACCAACATATCCATTGGATGATGCTTGTACTTTCTAATCTAGTGACTCAATGTTCCCACTAGCTGTGTATTATGCATAATGCAACATTTCTTTTCTTGCATATGTCTATAATTATTACTATCAGTTTATCAGATGGATTCCAAGTTCAACTGATTTCATTACACTTGAACACTTCAACTTCTATTGATTTCTTCAAGCTATGGTTAGGTATTTAAAAAATATTTGTATTTTGAAAACTCAAGTACATATACATTATATATGATGCATTAAATGAAGTTTGTTGAGTCCCTCATCCATAAAAATAAAATCTTAGAACTAGTCTCCCAATCATAAGATAAAAAATGAACAACTCCATTACAAAACTGAAATCCCAAAATCTAAAAAACTGCTATCTACTTATTATAATAACTTTAGTTACATTTTTTGCTACAATATCACTTGTATAAACTAAAACTAGGCAATATAGCTGACAAGACACCTTGAATCTCAAAGTTTTGATGATAGTTACATGGCGCCAATACCATCTTGTTGGAAGGGAATATGTCAAGAAGGAGAGTTGTTTAATACATCACATTGCAATAGGTTTGTGTTATATCTTAGGCATCTCATTATTCAGAAAGTCCAATGTATAGGGGGTGAAGTTTATTAAGTGGATCTTGTAATTTTTAAGATTATTGCCAGGGTTAGCTTCAAATATTTGTGAAAATACTATAGTTTTTTTTAGGCCTAGATGTTATGTGGGCCAAGCTTCACAAATTCATACTTCACGAGTTTCACCCAAAACTATGGATTTATCTATAAATAGTTTTATTCATCTCTTCTTTTAATTTGTCAAAATTTGTCCTAACACATCCATTATTGATTAGAGCTTATGATTTAGGAAGTTCATCATTGCATGATGGTATATTAAAGCATATGAAGCTAAATTTGGGCCACTAAATAGGAGTAGTGTAAAAGAGTTTTTGTCACCTCGTGATGTATCAGGTCATGGAACTTATACTTCTCCAATAGTAGTGGGTAATTTGGTAGATAATGTGAGCTTTCTTAGGCTAGGTCCAAGATCTATGAGGGGGGGTGCCCCAATATCTCACATTGCAACATACAAAGTATTTTGGGCTACTGGTGATTGTAGTTTAGCCGACATGCTTGCTGCATTTGATGATGCAATTCATGATGGTGTGGATGTGCTCTCTGTGTCTCCTGGATCACCACCTCCACTGGATGCTTATTTTGATGATGTAATTGCTATTGGGTCATTTAATGCTCTAGAAAAAGGAATTGTTGTAGTTTGTTCAACTAGAAACTCTAGACCTTACTTGGATACAGTTACAAATATAACTTCCTAGTTAGTCACAGTAGCAGCAAGCACAATTGACAGAAGTTTCCCTACTGCATTGACTCTTGGAAACAATAAAACCTTCAAGGTTAAATACCCTTTCTTTTCTATTTAGCAAATTGTGTAAGATGTTTAATATAGCTGGATCATTCATACTTAATATCAATAATAAGAGATTTCCACAATCTAGATTGTATAGAAAAAGTTGTCTTTGGATTAAATTGTGTACACTATTTTTGTACCCCACTCTATGATTCATAATATCTTGATGATGAATCATGAAATCTGATCTAAAAGATTGATACAAAAAGCTTGTACACAATTTAATTTTAAACCAATTTTCTTTCTCTACTAATTTAGTAAGTTAAAGTTTGATGGCATTACTATAAGGCATATTTTATCCTATAGGGTCAAACAATGTATACCAAAAAGCATATGGGGAAGTCATATAGCTATGTTTATGCAGAAGACATTGCTTCTAGGGATGCTGCTACCTCACAAGTTAGGTATGACTTCTAACATTTATTGCTAACTTTCACCTTGAATGAAGTAATGGTTCTTATAGGAAGTAATAAATTTGTAGGTTTTTCAAAACAAACTCTCTTAATGCTACTTTAGAAAAAGGTAAATTTTTTATGTGCTTCCAAACTAGAACATAAAAGCCAAGCAATGCTACAACACTTAGTGTCTACAATGCCCAAGGAACTGGAGTGATCTATGCTCAAATAAGAACCAAGACTACAGTTTCTTCCCCTATTATTCCATATGTACAAGTGGATTTTGAAGTGGGCACTAGTATTCTTTCCTACATATAGACATCAAGGTAATCAATTGATAATTTCTACAAAGGAAACAAGGTAGCTAATTTTTTAAAAACACTTTGACTAAAAATGCCTTGATAATGATACTTTGTAGATCTCCTCTTCTGAGACTAGCCGCTACAGAGATAGCTATCAAGAAGACACTTGCTCCACAAACTGCATTTTTCTCCTCTAGAGGACCTAGCTCTTTGTCTCCAACAATATTAAAGGTAAGCAATTGCAATCTTCTTGCCCTTTTGCAATATGATTTATTTACTATGGATCCAATTTGACTAGTGTATATTATATCAAATGATAATGTCTCATTTCAATAGTGAAACAGTGCTGCAAAACAATAAATTTTTGAATGCCTCTAAAACTTAACCTTGGAGATTGTTTAGTACACATATTGTTCTTCTTGCTAAATATAATTATAAAAGCATCGTACAATTTGAGTGAAATAATTATTTTCAATTTGGGGTCATTATAAGACAACATTGTAACCAAAAAGTAATGGAAATTTTCATATTGATGAAAGCTGCGATGAATGTATTCCCCTACTTTGTTATTGAATTGAATAATTATGTGAAAAAATTCTTATGTCTATTGCTCATCTACATTTTATGGTATGCCAATTACACTTTCTTTCAATTGTATATGTTTGACTTTCATAAGAAGGCTTCTTGAAACACACCTCTCATGGATGTCCTTTTAGCATAGAAGCCAGGTCTGGAAATGTCTGTAGTGTATTTAGCTTATCCTTCACCTTAGATGTGTTGCCTAGAAACCAAGCCTCTTCTCTTGTATTCAAATTTGAAATTTCACAAGCAATTTGGATAATACAAACACCAAACACTGATCACACTATTTAAAATCTATTTCTCATCCCACAACTTCTGTATTTCTGATTCACATGTTGTTGAATTCCTCTAAGGGTGAAGCTTGTTTGAGGTAAGTCAACCGTATGCTTGTACTCATTTTCATCTTTAGTTTTACTTTGAGATGTTTATGCACTGCTTCCATGTTACTCTTGATATAATAAATACTATGGGACCCATCTTTATTCAGATTGATTTTTGTAAAGGACTATCTTCCTAATGTTGGATGTTTCAAAATTCCATCACATATATTATACTCTTGAATGGATTCAGAACTGATTATTTAATTTAATCATTTTTTAGAAGCAAAATCATTTACTTATTGACAACAGTTTGATTTGTCTTTATTCCTAATAGTCAGAGCTTACTATTTTGTGCATGTGAGAATGCTTTGTATTAAAAATGGAGTGTCATGTATAAAGGATGTATTTGAGACAACATTGACCTTGTCTGGGCTTCTGTGTTGAATATTTCTTATTTTTAGAATGGGTTGTGATAAATTTTAATGAAGGAAAAAACATATGTATTGGTGGGAATATGCACTGCTACAAATTTTAGAAATATTACTCTTTATTTCTGCTATCATGGGCCATGCACTATTTAGTCAAGGGTGAATGTGTCATTATTTTATAAAGAGAGTGGTATTAGTTCTTGGAGCATGCATGAGGAGCTCGAGATTTGGCTAACTATGATTCTTCTTATCATGTGTGTACTAAGTGAGCATCCATTTGATTACAAGTCTTTTATATATCCAGCTCTTGGAGAATATAGCTATTGTTTTATTCCTATGAATGAGTTGAGTAAAGCATATGATGTAGTAAGAGTAGATATATAGAGATAAGAAGTTTATTGCAAAATGGGAGGTGAAAATATACATTAAAGGACAAATGAGTGATTTGTGTGATAGATATTATTTGATGTTGTGCATTTCATTGTAGTTGAGATGTTGTCATTGAAGATGATATTTGTAGTGCAAGATTCATTTTTCTATTATTGCTGATAAAAAAGGGGTGTTATCTAAAATCCTAAGAATGTTCCAAAAAGTGGTATTAAGTTCTGCATTTGGGTTGGTGCTCACATTTGTATGCTAGGTTGTTGGTGGCCATTTTTCATTTTGGTTAATAAAAAGCTCTTGTATGCTATGGTTTTTTACCCATAAAGGTTTTACGTGAATAAATTAATGTATGCATCTTTATGCTTACTCTCTTTAGTCTTTAATACTTTATGTTGTTTAATGCGCATTCAAAAGTTCTAATAGTTCTAAAATATTGATTCATTCGCATAACAAAGATGAAGACTCACATAGGGTATAGGAGCCCACAAAAAAGATGAAGACTATTTAATTTTTTAACTCACATAAGGGATAGGAGCCCATAACAAAGATTAAGATTGTCAGTCTATGGTGCAAGTTAATCAGTGATGAAGTAGACAATGAAGAAGTTCCCTCTCCATAGCCCTTACAACCACAATGTCAACCGCATAGAGATTAGAAACCTTATATTAATTGGTGGCTTTGACCCCAAAAAATTTGACTGCATCACTCACATAATTGATGGTGCCTTATGCATAAATGTCCGTTTTTTCCATGTTGTACCAAGCAATTATTTCTTATCCAAGCCATTTAATTTGTAACCTTTTAAATCTCTACAAAGATAAAGTTGGAGCAGGAGAATTTTTCTTCTCAAAGGTGTCCTCTAATTGTAAAGTGTCCATTCCATTATCTGTTCAACAAACAAGACATATCTAGTTCAACAGATAATGGAATGGATGCCTTACAATCAGAGGACACCTTTGAGAAGAAAAATTCTCCTGCTCCAATTTTATCTTGTAGAGATTTAAAAGGTTGCAAATGAAATGGCTTGGATAAGAAACAATTGCTTGATACAACATTTTAAAAAAAATTGACCAATTATTGGTAGAAATTTTGACCAATTATTGATAGTTTTCTAGCAAGACTTGGTCAAAATTTCCACCAATTATATAAAAAAATTCGACCAAAGATTGGTGGAAATTTTGACCAATTCTTGATAGTTTTCTACCAAGACTTAGTTGAAATTCCCACCAATTATAAAAAAAATTTGACAAAACATTGGTGGAAATTTTGACCAACATTGCCAAATCAGAGCTAGCAAAAATTAAAAAATTTTGATGAATGTATTTGTCAAAATTTTGACCAAACATTGGTTGGTCAAAATTTTGATGAGAAAATTTACCACGAACTACTTGGTCAAAATTTTGACCAACCTGCGTCAAAATTTTGACCAATATTCGTCAAAAAATGAGTTCAAATTTAGTAGCATTGTACATCCAGAAGAGAACATGAACTATTCATTAGACCCATTTACTTAATTGATTAGGGACATAAGCTTGAAATGATGATCATAAAATATATGCTTTAAACCTCTTTAACTGTCATTTCTATCCTATAGAACTAAGAGCATAAACATTTAATCCATATGAAAGCGTAAGAAACATTTAGCTAAATGGAAAAATGAAATGCAAACAAGATTTTACATTGTTTTCCTTTAATGTAGGAACCATGAGAACTTAGCAATCCAATGAGTTATAACATCATGGTACACATCTTGATGGAATGAGTCTTTCAACAAATACAAGACATAATGACTTTTGAATTTGTGCAATAGTTGGTAGTTAGGCTGACTCGATCTTCAACAATTCATAAATATCAGGTGGTTACATAATTTTGTTATTAATTCCTTTGCATGCACTCCTTTCTTTGACTTATTCATGGAATAGATTAGTACACATGCAATAATTCACAACACATATTCATTCCTATTAGAAAGATTAATCTTTCCTTGGATGTATTTAAGTAAGATATTCCAAGGATCCCTAAATGTAGTTTTTCCTATTGTACGCATGTGGAGGACATGTCATTTACTTTTCCTTTAGTCCACATGTGAGGAAAACTCATTTTTATAATTCCTTTATTAAGGAATTTAGTTTATCCTCCTTAAGAGGATCTTGACACTTTGCACACACTTATTATGAATGTGGCATTCATAGAAATGAGAGTTACACATGTGAACACATGAAAATCCTTTCTCATCTCTTTAAAAGAGATGCTCCTTTCTTTTTCTTCCTTATACATCACTTTGATGTTATTGTATTGAACTATTTTGCTCCACCAATTTCTCTCTCTTTTATCTAGGCATTTGCCTTCATTCATAATACTCACAAGGGGTTTTCTTTGCTTTCCCCTTTCAAATCGTTATCTCCATTTTTGAACTATCTTGATGTATGTTCTTGATTTTTCTTATCTCATGGTAATATTATTTCACACTTAACTTACTTGGATTGTTTTCTTTCTTTGCTCTATCTTATGGTTTCTTACATGGTATCAAAGCTTGGTTACTAATCCTTGTTTTAAGTTTTTGTGTTGGAGGTTTCCATTCATTGGAGCACACCTTATTTGGATACATTATTGAGAGAAGAAGTTTGTTTTGTGGTTTTTAGCTCATCCTAATATCTTGTGTGTGCAGGTTTTTTATTTTTTATTTATTTTTATCATCTTTTAACTATTATTTTCTAACCCTCTTTGGAAGGCTTGCCACCAAAGGGTTTTCCTATAAAAAATCATAATTTTTATTGCTCTTGTTTTGGAATGCTTGCCACCAAAACAAGAAGCATGTATCATTCATACTATGATAGCAATCGTTTATTACAAAGTGTGCATTTTTTTTAATTTAAAACAAAAGTTATTACTTTACTAATATTTCACTTGGAGGAAATACTTCATTAATATTATTTGTGTTTAATATTTTACTTATCTCATATTTGTTAGATAAATTTGTTTCATAAATCTTATAGACAATTTAAAATTTATTTTAATCTTTTTTTTTCTAGAATCTTTTATTTATTCAATGTTTTTTAATATATCAACTTTAGCAATTCTGAGATTTCCTAATCTGCACTAATTTTTTTTTAGTATCTTCCTCTATAGTCTCTAGCTTTTCTTGTTTTCATTCCTATTCTTGCCCTTAATTAGTTGTCTCTTTCATTTTGCTAACCTCTTATTGCTCTTGGTTGCCCTTTCCTTCCAGCGATAGTCCTTGTTTGATTTTGTAGATTCAATCTGAAGTTTTTTGCTTTTTTTCTCTTCTTCATTGTGTGCAATTCTCATTTTTTTCTTGTTTGCTCGGTTTGTCTTCCTCTCATGATCTCACATTTCTTGAAATCATGGGCTCTCTCAATCTTGCATTCTCTTATTGCCTGAATTGTGAGCTTTCCCAATCTAGTTAATATCGTGGTTGTTGGGATTTGAGCCTAATCTGGCTTTCATTTTTGTGTGCTTCCTCTAGCGACTGCCCTTGCTGTTGTTGTTGCCAGTTACATTGCTGAGGACCCCCTTTCACTCTTCCTGCCCTTGTGTCTATTTTCTGCCCTTCAAGCACCCTTGTGCCTGCTAATTTCTTTAGCAACAAGCACCATTTTGGTCTTAGTAAACGTTAGCCAAGATCTCGTGCATCACTTAGAACTCGACTGCATCTCTTCTCCTTTCGAGCTGCTTCCACTTTCTCCTGAGCTACTCTTTCTTTAACCTATGGCCAAAACCCCTCATCCTTGCTCTCCATTCTAGTGGCCTCCTTGCTGCTTTAGATTTCCTTACATTTTCTTAGGTTTTCTTACATTTAAAAAAAAAATCAAGCTTTAAACTAAATTAATATAGTTTTAATCCTTCTATTTATCAAGCTTTTATTGTTACTATTATATATATAATTATTTTTTGTTTGGTTTGTCTTTACTTAGTCCTGTGTTCTTTGTCTTCTTTCTTCAGCATTCTAACCTTTTTGAGTGGTTCCTTTTATAATTTTAAGTTATCAATTTAGTTATATAGTTTTCATTCTTATTTCTTCAAATTTGTTTGTCATAAATCATTTTTTTAGAACTTATTATGGTGGTCATATTATAAAGTTATAAAATTAATTTATAACTTCAAATTTTGATCCCTTATAAGTTGTTTTTAGTCATTTAAAATCATTAAGAATCATAATAATAGTTAGTTGGATTTGTCTGACATTTTTTTAACATAATAATCATTCTGTAACACTTCTGTATTATTCTTTTTTCATTACATGATCAAGGTTGTATCATTTTTTTTTTCATTTGTCCCACTTCTATTTGTCATTTTTTTCTCTATCAATTTTCTTTTCTGTCGAGTTTCATCTTTTAAAAACTTATTCATAGTTTCATCTTTTAAAAACTTATTCATAGTTTCATTAACAAGTTTCTTTAATTCAAGTTAACTTTTAAGTCATATTTCTATAAGGGGGACATTTTTTCCCCCATAAATATGTCAACCTTAATTCTAGAAATAAAGCTTACTAGTTCTAATTATCACTCCTAGAAAACATATATTTTGTTCATTTTTAGTTTTAAACACATGTTAGAGATAGCCACTGATCCTTCTATTGAACCTAGTTCAACAGCTACCTAAGATGAAAAAGATACTTGGAAACTTAAAAATGAAGAAGTTTTAGGTTTAATTGGTATTTCCATTATTCTAGATTTATATGTTTTAATTGGAAATTGTTCCAAAGCTCATGAAGCCTAAACAATTTTGCAAACCTAGTATGACAATGTAGATGAATCCCGCAAAATGCAATTGCAGGATCAACTTGAATATCTAAGGTATACATATTTTAAGATCATGGATGAATTTATATTAAAATTTGATGCTATTAAAAGTCATCTAGTTGGTTTAGGTGATCAGTTAGCTAACATTTGCTTAATTCATATTATTCTTAAAAAGTGTCTTCCTAGATAGTTTCAACAGTTTATAACTAATATACATGCACAACTTGCTATTCCTACTTTAACTACTCAATTAACTAATGTTATTTTTCAAAATCTATTACGGAAGGAAGAAGCTAAGCTAATTCAATTTGGTACTCTTAAATCAATTGAACATGCATTTATGTCTCAAAATTTCAAAAATAATAGATTTCATTCAAATAATAATAATAATCATCATAATAATCACAATCACAATAATAAAAACTCTAATCATTCCAATAATAAATCTAATGTCAAATATAACAATAATAATGATAATCATAACAATCATCACAATCACAATCATAGTAATTCCAACTTTAATAATAATAATCAAAGGAATCATTCAAATTCCAAACCTCATTGTTCTTATTGTGGTAAAGTTGGTCATGTTGTTAATAACTGTTTTAAAAAGAAAAATGATAAAAAACCTATGAACAATAGTAACCATCAACAAAAATCAAATCATAAGAAAGATAACTCTAATGGTTCTAATTCTCATCATGCTTTTACTTGTAGCTATAATGTTTGTAGATCTTTAGAATGGATTGTTGATAGTACTGCATCACAACATGTCACTTCTCATAAAGAAATTTTTTATTCTCTGCAACCTGATATTGCTAATATTCCTATTCAATTAGCCAATAATTAGACTTGTAAAGTTGAAGGTTTAGGTGATGTAACTATTCTTAATGGTAAATTGTATGATGTACTGTATGTACTTGATCTGGAAACTAATATGGTTTCTGTTGCAAAGTTATGTCAGGAGTATAAAGTTGAATTCTATAAAGATATGTGTTATGTGATTGATCCTCAAACTAAACAAGTGATTGCTCATGCTACAATGGATAATGAAAATTTATTTAAATTCCATGAATTTTCTAGTTCATGATATTCTTTACATACTTCCATTGATTTCAATATATGGCATGAAACACTTGGCCATTTAAATTTGGATTTTATTACTTTAATGCAAAAATGCAATATGTTTGATGGTTTGCCTCACATTATTCCTTCTAAGATTTCTTGCACTAGTTGTATGAGTTGTAAGATGCATAGGGAGCCCTTTGCAAGTGGTAAATCATGGTGGTCAACTCATAAGTTGTACTTTGTCCATAGTGACCTTTTGGGCCCCATGGAGAATAACTCCATCCAAGGTTCTCGGTATGCACTTACCTTTGTTGATGATTTTTCTAGATGAACTTAGATCTATTTTTTGCATAGAAAGGATCAAGTTCTTGATATATTCATTGAATTTCAATTATATGTTGAAAGGCGATCTGGTTTTAAACTTAAAATTCTCAGAACTAATAATGGAAAGGAATATGTTAATAATGTTTTTCACTCTTATTTGAAATCATGTGGAATTAAACATGAGCTTACTATTCCTTATACACCACAAAAAAATGGTGTGGTGCAAAGAAAGCATCAGACCATTGTTGAAATGGCTAGATGCATGTTACATGCTAAGAATTTGTATTATAAATTTTGGGCTGAAGCCATGTTTTGTGCAACTTATCTTCTTGATAGGACTCCTACCAAAGCTCTCAAGGATACTACTCCAGAAGAGGCTTGGTCTGGTAGGAAACTTGATTTACATCATTTGTAGATTTTTGGATCTGTTGCTTATGTTCATACTCCTAAATAGAAAAGGCATAAATTAGATGCTAAGTCTTCTCCTTATATTTTTGTTGGTTATGATGAAAACACTAAGGGTTATCATGTTTATGATTCTAATACTAACAAAGTTCAAGTTGCAAGAGATGTTTGCATTGCAGAAAATGGTGTCCATGCCTATTCTACTACACATGATGTAGAATTCAATGGCACTAAAATTGTGCTAGTGGAGTACCAACCTTCTTCTCTTAACCCTACTCCTCCTCTTAACCCTACAACTCAAGCTCCACCTATTATTTCTACTTATACTAGTAATGGTATTCAAATAGCTACTAATGATGCTTTTATTGATAATGATTCTTCCTCTAGTGATGATTCTATTACTACTAAACATAAACCTAAATGGGCTAAAGGCTTGATTAATGAAAGCGATGACTATATTACTAGATTTGGTGGAATTAAAGCTAGAAGGATTAATTATTGCAATTATGTTTTGATGACTACTATTATGAATTCTAATGATCCTAAGTATTTTGATCAAGCTAACTCTCAACCTTACTGGCAAAAGGCCATGAAAGAGGAATAAGATTCTTTAATTGCTATTCAAACTTGGGACTTAGTCAATTTACCTGATGGAAAGAATATAGTTTCATGTAAATGGTTATACAAAACAAAATTGAATGCTAATAATGAGATTAGTAAATTTAAGGCTAGATTAGGTTCTAGAGGTTTTTCACAAATTGAAGGATTAGATTATAATGAAACTTTTTCCCCTATTGCTAAAATGCCTACTATCAAATTAGTTCTTGCTTTAACATCTAAAATGAATTGGCCCATTCACCAAATGGATGTTAAAAGTGCATTCTTAAATGGTGATTTACATGAAGAAATCTATACGGCTCAACCCCTTGGATTTGTTAAGAAAGGTAGTGAAAATTTGGTTTGCAAATTAAAAAAATCTATTTATGGTCTCAAAGAATCACCTAGAGAATGGTATTCTAAAATTAATTCATTATTTATTTCTCAAGGCTTTTCTAGAAGTAAGAATGATCCTAACTTATATATTAAACATACTCAAGATGATATTATCATCGTTATTATTTATGTAGATGATCTAATTCTCACTTTGAGTTTAGATGCTTTGATTTCTGATATTAAGTTTCAACTTAAACGGAAATTCCAAATGACTAACTTAGGTATTTTACATTACTTCTTAGGTATGCAAATTTGGAAAACTCCTAAGGGTATCTTTCTTTCTCAAAGCAAGTATGCTCATGACCTTTAAAAAAAATTTAAGATAAATGATTCTAACCATATTTCAATTCCATGTGAATTAGGAACTAAATTAATGGCTGATATGAATACTCCTTTAGTTGATGAAACTTTGTATAGGTAACTGGTAGGAAGTTTAAATTATTTAACTCTTACTAGACCTGATATTGCTTATAGTGTTGGTTTAGTTTCCAAATTTATGTCTAAACCTCAACAAACACATTTTAAAGTTGCTAAAAGAATCTTAAGGTACATTAAAGGAACTATTAATATGGGATTATTTTATGATGCCAATTTTGCATTTATTTTACAAGGCTATATTGATTTTGATCTAGGTGGAGATGCCAATGATGGGAAATCCACTTGTGGCTATTGTTTCTTTGTTAGTTCAGGTGCAATTTCTTGGAAAAGTTAAAAAGAATACTCTATTTCTCTTTGCTCAATTGAAGCTAAATACAAAGGTTGTACTAATGTAGCTAAGGAAGCCTTATGGCTTAGAAGAATTCTTGAAGATTTGGGTCTACCTCAAAAATCACCTACCCCTCTACATTGTGACAATCAAAGTGCCATTACCTTGGTGAAGAATCTAGTTTCTCATACAAGGACCAAACATATTTCTCTTCAACATCACTTCATTCAAGAACAAGTTGAAGATAAGAAAGTTACCCTCCTTTATTGTACGGGTGAACATCAAGTGGCTGATATTTTGACAAAACTACCTTCTAAAGAAATATTTCAATTTCATTGTAAAAATTTGGGTTTACAACCCTTTGATGTAAGCTTCCCAAGTAAGGATTAAGGGGGGGTGTTAGAAAGATTAATCTTTCCTTGGATGTATTTAAGTGGGATATTCTGAGGATCCCTAAATGTAGTTTGTCCTATTGTACACATGTGGAGGACATGTCATTTACTTGTCCTTTAGTCCACATGTGAGGCCAACTCATTTTTATAATTCCTTTATTAAGGAATTTAGTTTATCCTCCTTAACAGGATCTTGACACTTTGCACACACTTATTATGAATGTGGCATTCATAGAAATGGGAGTTACACATGCAAATCATTTCTCATCTCTTTAAAAGAGATGCTCCTTTCTCTTTCTTCTTTACACATCACTTTGATGTTATTATATTGAGCTATTTTTCTCTACCACTTTCTCTCTCTCTTCTCTAGGCATTTGCCTTCATTCATAATACTCACAAGGGGTTTTCTTTGCTTTCCCCTTTGAAATCCTTGTCTCCATTGTTGAACTATCTTGGTGTATGCTCTTGGATTTTTCTTATCTCATGGTAATATTTTTCACACTTAACTTACTTGGATTATTTTCTTTCCTTGCTCTATCTTATCATTTCTTACAATTCCATTAATTCATGATAGATATTTAATGCATATATCAATCCTTGCTCATAATGCATAGTTGTAGGAACCTACCCATTAAAAGTAAGAAAGGAAAAATGTATGCATGTCTATAAATTAAACACATATAATCCCATTTCTTTATATAAGTTTTAACCATAGCAGTATATCTAGGAAACTATATAATATAATGAAACTTATAAAAAAGAAAGGCAGTTATAGGTTTATATAGAGCATTATAGTAAAAATTCTCTTTACTCAAACATGAAATATCCCATCAAAACCATAAAATTAAATAGACTTATGTCATTCCTTCATCCCATCATTCCCCCCAACTTAGAAATTGGTTCGTCCTCCAGACAAGATGCAATTCTTAACACTGGCCTTTAACCTAAAATCTTCTACAATATTGGACCATGCTCCTTTTTGCCAACTCCAATAATATCCATTAGAATCTAAAAATTGTTCCTAGGCTTGTACTTTGGCAACCATGTCATGTGCATTGACATCTTCATCAATCCCTAATAGTGGATGTGTTAATAGAGGGGATTGAAAGCTAAGTGGAATCTAGAAACTACCCCTAGTCTATCCCAACATAACATGCCATGGTATATGTCTACTTTCCATAATTAAATTCTAGGGAGAGTGTGGCTCCATAACCTTCAAGTCATGAGGAAGTCTTATCCATCTCTAAATGTTAGATCTCTCTAATTCTTGTAGCTCATTTGATTGTATCTCCTTGAATTCTAAATAGGCAACTATCCTAAGAGGCTTTATGTGTTTCTCATCTTTCTTAGAATTTGAAACTTTCAAAAAGCCATAGTAATATGTCCATGAATCCTTTTCCTTGGGCCTCATATACAATGGTTCTAACTCCTTTTCATCTCTATATGATTTAGCTTGATTTTCTCTAGTGTTCTCATTCTGAATCTAGGACATAAATGCTCTTAATTGGATATCCCCCACATACATTAAGGGATTCCATTCTATTATTAGGAATAGATAAATTGTGCATATATAGTTCACAAAAAAATTCTAAATGGCTTCAAGAGATTTTTGGAAGGCATGGTAAAATTTGTGAGTATTGATAAAGAGTTAAGACATTGATCAATCTAATTCATCAAATAATTCAATATCTAATCCTTTAGGAACATAGTATAGACTTGAGTTGATGGTCTACATTAAAGAAGTTTGGGAATCAAAGTAGTCAATTGAGTGACTTTTTCATCCAAAACCATAATGTTATCTTCCCGATCCAGATTTCCCCTCTCATTATTACTAACTCACTGCATCCTCTTTTTTTCTTCTAACCACATAGCCTTTTTGTTAAAAACCACTAGTATAAAATCATTCCTATAGCTAATGGAATTAAGAGGTTAGGTGGGGGCATTTATTCTTCATTTTTGATATCTACCCACTCAAAATCATCATTATCACTAATCCTTTCAACGAGAGTTTTAACAATTGAATCTCCTTTCCATAAAACAATGGCTCTTTCAATATTTTCAAGAGATGGTTGTTGCAATGAAGAGTCTTCTTCCATTTTTTTTTGCAGCCTAGACTAAAGTCTCTAATCCTTCACTAATCATTTCCTTAATAACTTGCTCTACAATTTTTATATTGACTACAGGAAAATTTGTATCCAGGTCTTGAGGATCATTAATTTCAAGTTCTGTAGGTTCATTTCTGGAAACAAAAACATCATCATTCTTAGATTCATATATAGCTTGAGTGTTTTTCCCTTTCCTTTGGATCATAAAGTTACCATGCTCTAAATCATTATCACTTCTCTCATCCCCAATGTAAACAACATCCTCTTAGTATTGACTAGGATTATGTCGCTTATTTCTTGAATCTTTTCTTAATTCTTCTAACTTATCATGCTTAGGAATTTCTTCATTATTTTTAGGGATATTATTTTGAGAAATGTTATTTACAGTGGTATTTGTTGGAACAAAACTCTTAGAAATCCTCTCACTCCTCCTCACAAGTATTTCAATATGAATTTTAGACACCTTCTTCCTTTTCTTTGAAGATTCTCCTTCAATATGCAATAAGAGTCTCCCTCTAAACTCTCTTTATCTTAACAGAGGGTGGGGAAGTGACAAAATTATCATGAACATACCTTAACTCTTGTGTGTGATCTAGGTTAACTTCTTCTTATTCTTGGACTAGTTAACTTTCAACCCATGTGTAGAAGACCTAGCTTTTATATTGGCTTTGAATTGAGGTGATGTAGGGTTTTCCTTTGCCTTTTCCTTTTTAAATATGGATGGTGATTTCTCCACTATTTTTTTCTCTTTCCACCTAGGTGAGGGTTCATAAGATATATTTTTCTCTATAATTTTTATAGTATTGGTTGTTGTAGCAACCCTTCTTCTTAATCCTGAATCCCTAGGTCCCCCAAATGTTGGAAAAAACTCATCCATCAACAAGAAATCATCTTAAGAGATAGTAGAAATCTATCTTAAATCCCTCTATATTATCAATTTAATCAAATAATGATATGCGACTGAGTTAGGTTTATCTTCATGCATATATATTGATTCTTTCTTCAGTACACTGAACAAGAAGTATGGAAGATTGACAGGTCTATTGTCACGCCTTAAATAATAGAGGAGCTTAAAATGAATACCATATAATGATTGATGCCTTCCCTTGCATGTAATGTACTTCATGATATAAAGGGAACACTAATTATAGGGTTATTTTATAGAAATTATCCTCATTCCTTGCTTCCTATCCACTTCCAATGGCCCATCTGTGTGTAAGGTGAATTGGGCTCTCACCGTACATGGATTTGTATTTTCTTCAAAATATTCTCCTTCCAATGGTAACCCTAAGGTTTTAGAGATTATCTCCTGATCAAATTTGACCCTAAGCCATTTAACCATGGGTGCCCCATTACTCAATGAATTCATAAACTGAAAAACAATTTCATCATTCCAAGCTGTGAGCTTCTGAAAATATTGTAGCCAACCACAATTTTTAAATAGTGGATGAAAAACATTGTCTTAGAGAATGAGGTTATGAATTGTAGGTTTATGGTGTATCAAGTCACCCCCCATGGTTATACTAGAAAAATGCCAAAATGTATACTTCCACACTCAGAGAACAAATATAGGTATAGAGAGACAAATTCAAGATTTGTAGAGCATGTGTTTTCAGAGGTAGCGGAGAACAAAAAGGTTTAAATATTTTGAGAAAATAACATGCCACATAATAATGTCATGTCATCGTTGAAATTTTACCATTCATCCTCATTTTATTCAATAAATGCAAGTTATGTTCATACTTTCCAAAAGGGAGGCAAGTGTCACATTAGCTTCATAAGTGTAAAGGATATGATATAACATATCCTCAAATATTTATTCAAAGTATGGTATACTACTTATCATATGATCATAAGATTTATATATGAAAAAAAATATAACACACACATTCCCTCCAACCTAAAATAAAGCATGGGTCCCACCATGTAATGTAAGAAAAGAATGAAAATTTCATAAAAATGTAAATGCATGAAATTAAAGAAAATAAATAAGGATGGAAGAATGAATGGTGCAAACTTGTGCAATGGGTTGAAAATTTGTATCAATGCATACATGTTGTGGAAGCCAAAAAGGAGATGGTTGGGTGAGAGATAATGAAGGTCAGATGTATTTATTATGAACTTTGATCAGAGTCAAAGTAATGGGGAACGTTTAGTGGGAGACTTAGGTACCATTTTTGTAGGAGAATTTGTAAAAGAAAAGTACTATAAGAAGTCTTCTCTAGTCTATGGTTTATTGTAGATTTTAAGTCAATTCCCTTTAACTAGAAGTTGGAATTGGATAGGATCAATTGTTGCTCCACTATCATATAATGTTGCAATTTTAGATGGTCCTAACCATATAGTTTGGAACTTGCCCAGATTATGTTGATACCTTGAGTCATAGAGAAGTGCAACTCACCCACACTAAAGTTCTTATCCTTAATGAATATATCATGCCATTTCTTGTGCTAGATTTGGATTAATTTGATAATTTGTAATGCAGTTTTTCAAAACTCATCAAGTTCATTTAGTTGCAGATGTGTTCTTTTGAGCATCGTGGAGATCTATGTTGAGGTCCAATGTAGTGCAGAGTGTTTTGTGATCAAACTCAATTGGCATTGTGGCCATTTTTCCATAGACTAATTCAAAAGGACTAAATCCTATTGTTGTCTTCCATGTTTTTCTATATGACCATAATGCCTCTGGAAGCTTTGTTGCCAAGACCTTCTTATGTATTTGAAGTTTTTTTATCAAGATGGCTTCAACTTCTCTATTTTTTGTCTTAACCTGTCCATTAGCTTATAGATGGCAAGGAGAATATTTACCATGTTGAATTGTATATTGAGTTATGAGTGTAGTAATGAGATTTGATGTGAATTGGGCACCTTGATCAGTTACTAATTCTCTAGGGACTCCAATTCATGCAAAGATGACTTCATATAAGAATTTTAGAACATTTTTATCCCTAGCATATTTCATAGGTTTCAATTCAGCCCATTTAGTAACATAATTAGTACAGACCAAAATATAAGATTTACATTTTGATGGAGGATCAATTGGCCTAGCAAATATATTCCTCATTTGTTAAATGGTGTAACAACTACTTGTGGTTGTAGGGGAATTTTATCTAATTTTTTTGGTCTTCCCATACATTGACATCTGTCACATTTCTTTGTATATTTTATTGCATCCTTGTGTAAATTTTCCCAATAGTATTTAGTTGTCAGAATCTTGAATGTTTTCCTTTTAGTGGAAAAATGTCCTCCACATGGTTCATCATGGAAGGCTCATAGGATATAATAAGTTTCATCTTCTTTGAGGCATCTGTGCACAACCTAATCAGGTCTAATATAAAACATACAACTATCTTAGAAAAATTGAAACTCTTTTTAGCTAGAAGTCTTTTATCATTAGGAGAGAAAAGAGCTAGAGTTATCCTTGTAGTGAGATAATTGGAAATGTTAGCACACCATGAATTATGTGCTAGTAAAGAAAAAAAATGTTCATTTGGGAAGTTATCATCAATAAATTTAGGGTCATTAGGGACCTGCAATCATGAATGGAAAGCTACCACAATATTAGCCTTTACTAGGTCTATTACTTTTTTGAGGTCAGAGTTAAGTTGTTGGCTCAAAATGACTAGAGAAATTAGAGTCCCTATTTTTCTATATGCATCATACTTGTTGGGGAGAGGCATAAAAGGGAGATAGAGGGAGAAGTTGAGAAGTGGAAGAGGCATTTGAAGGTGTGGGAGAAATTGAGGGAAGTCGATATTTCTCCTTCATTGAAAAAATTCATGGCTAGGACTTGAAGATTACTGACCTAATGGTGAAGTCATGGAAAGAGGGGAAGGTTAGGATTGATGGAGTGGACTTCCAAGTCAATGAAGGCGTTATAGATAAGGTGAAAAACTCCCCCAACAAGGGAATAAAATTCTATAGGGACAAGAAAATTTTCCTGAATGTGGTCAAGGATTTTGCTAAGGATGTGAAGGAAATGAAGGATCTTGTGAAGACTATTGCCTATTATGAGCCCACATCTATAAAGAATTTGTAGAGGTTTTTCCTAAGGGAAATTATTTTCTACATTATGCTTGATACAGGTTTGAGAGGATTCAAACCCACCATTTCATTATTCTTAATCATTTTAGGTATGGAACCAAAATTTCCATCCCCTACTATCTATTTTTCTATGCAAATAAGAGTACAATGACTATAAGAAGAAAGTGTACTCTAACCCTTCCTTCCATGAGGGTTTGTTATTACTCATATTTGAGCATTTTAATGCTCAAACTTGAGTGAGGATTGTTTCCCAAAAGGCAATTTCTTTTGAGGAAATAAAGAGCTCCTACCTCTCATCAGACAGAGAGGATAGTGTTGAGATGTGTACACTTGAATTGTGTCACACTCTAAACCCTTCTATCCAAACGATTCCATGAGTTGGAATGCTTGGATGTCAGCTTAGAGCTCCCTATCCATAGAGTGCAAGAAGCTAGTTTTCAAGCATGAAGGCTCTTAGCCAAGCCTTAGAAATGTGCTTCTTACTAGTAAACCATGCAATGGGAGGTTCTTTGAGACAAGAGCAAGAGTGCAAATATCTTCAAGGAATCCCTCAAGAATGCAATGCAAGTATGGAAACTAAGCTAAGATGATAATGCAAAATGCAGCTATGCTAAGCATGTATGAGAGTATTACAAAACCAAATATTAAGCTATGTGAGATTATTTGCAAGAATGAAAGCTAAACTAACATGCAACTATGCTAAGAATGCCATATGATCTTATGCTAATATGATGGAATGAGAGAATGAGACAAGAAATGAGAAGTTCTCCACAAAGCTCCCAAGAAACCTATTAGAAAACCTGCAGCATGACAATATTCAAATGAGGATGGATTGAGGGGGAAAGCTCTCTCCCTTTTAAAGATGTATGGACAGTAGAGATCAAGATGAAGATGGTGGATGATCAATGGTGGAATTTGAAAAGAGGAGTGATCCATGTGCACACACAAGTCAACCAATAGAATATAAGTTGACTTGTCATATAAGACAAAAGTCACAAAGCCTTTTCTTTTAATTGCAAAATAGAAAAAGGACTTTATGTGTGCACTTTAAGTGGGTTAGAAGAATGGGGTCTTTTATTTAATTAAAAGGGGACATGTTCTTTTAATCAAATAATGAACTTAGGATAACATAGTCAAACTATAGGTTATAATCAAATAAATTGATTATTAGCAATTTGGTCTAGGTAAATGATTAAATTAATTTAGCCAAAATGTTGAAAAGGGGGCTAATAGTCTAGATGACCATTTTTAGGTGATTACATTTGCCCCTCTTTGACTAATGCGTGATTGATCTAGGAACACATTATGTTAAAGAAAATTGAAGCCAAGTAGGCAATGATAGATATAGATATCTGATTCCAAAGAATGAAATGTAGAAATAGATAGCAAGTCCTGAATGCACAGCTTGATAGCAGTAGTACTGAACATTAAGAAGATGATGTTAGGATCCGAAAAGAATTCTTGAATAGATCAAGAGCAAGTGATAAGGTTAAACAAATGCTCCTAAGAAATAGATAGCTGTAACAATCAACAATAGAGTATTTCTGCCCCCTTGGGATCGAAATTGAAATGAGGCAAGAGGAAGTAGAAAGTAGCTAGACATGAGAAAATTGAGATATAGCATTATCTGATATGATAGATAAATGATTAGAACCCAAGAATGACTATAAAAAATTGATAAAATGCCCAAGTTTGACCAAAGTTGACCGCGAAAGATAAATCATAAAAATTAGGTCAAATTGAGTAGAAAGAGGATTTAGATGTGAAAAGGTGAATAGAAGTAGATATGAAGCATAGAAATAATGAAGTCATGAAGAAATGAAGATGCCCCAGCGATGATTTGGAGATTAGACCTCAAAAGGTCAGCTAACTGCTTAGAAGAAAGTAGAAATTCAGAAGACAATTTTGACCATGAAGATGAACTCGAATTTGGATTTTGATCCCAAAAATGAATCTAGGATGTCGAAATTATTTAAGAGGTCAAAACTTTATATAATGTGATGATAAGATAGAAAAGAGATAAAGAAAAAGATTAAGAAGGTGAAAAGACATGAACAAGAAGAAAGTAAAGAAATATATAAAAGGAGTTAGCCGATATGTCTGCAAAAAGATGAAGAGTGAGCTTTCCCCATATGCAAGAATGCAAGACTAAGCTAGAAAATGAACCTAAAATGCAAGCTAATATGCAAAGTGGTTTACCAGCAAGAAGTGCATAACATTTAGACTCTTAATTTCATCATTGAGCATTTATTAGGGACATCATGAGATCATATAACCATCACTAGTATAACTACGAGGATATGAATATGATCGATATCAGATAGGTATGTGAAAATCCAATCTAAGCATCAGAGACATGTAAGTCAAGATAGCTATGTGATTAGATTCCCTCAGTTTAATTTAGCAAGATTACACCTGTATCAAGGCATAAGTGCTAGGATAAACCCCAAGTGCGATCTTGCAAAATAGTCAAGGATGATACATTTATAAGTCAAAGTGTTGAATAGACAAACAAAGTATACCCACAAGCAGAAATCAAGAAAACATGCCCCATGCCCCCAGTCTTCTAGTCAATGACATCCTTGAAAGACTATTAGGGATGGAACATATAGTAAAGAAATTGTCATAGACATCACACAAAGTAGATAAAGATTAGCATAGCTCAGTTGTTTAAGTGTTAAAGTGTGTGTGTGTGTGTGTAAGTCACTTGGCCATTTCTTCAAGACTTGATCCTGATAGTGAAAAATATCATGACATCAAAGACCGTAGGTAAACTATCTGAAAAGTGTTGAAAAACACTTGATGTCAAGGTGGGGGAAGTGTTGAGAAACACTATTTTGTGAGTTTTCAAAGAAACCCTAATGCACAAGAATACCTCAAAAGGCCAAGTAGTTATGCCCTTGAGATGAGGACAAGAAACAATTCTAAGCTAGGAAATGTGTAGCGAAGTGGATGATTGAGATTGATAGACATAGGTGCAAGGGTTTCAAGTAGCGCTTGTTTCCAAGTTTTCACCACTTTGATAGATTTTTTTTTTTTTTTTTTTTTGAATTTTTTCAGGATCATAGATATATACAAGATAGTTGAGCAGCAAGCCTCTAAGTATAGAACTTCTTCAAGTGTAGGATGTTGATAGGCTCTGCAAGTTCTTCACCCTCTGATGTAGACAATTGGTAATCACCAGACCCAAATGCTACTATGATAATGTAAGGACCCAACCAGTTAGGTTCAAATTTCCCTTTCTGTTCTCTATTTTGCTGATTTTTGGGATTCTCTCTAAGCATGAGTTCACCAACTTGGAACTCACAGGGGTGAACCTTCTTGTTATATTTTGTAGACATGCGCTTCTGATAAGCTCTCATGTGATCAAAAATAGCCTTGTGACATTCATCCAAAGTCTCTAATTCCTGTACTCGCATAGCTCTATGATCTTCATCGGTTATTAACCCATGTAAGGAGACGCGCAAGGAAGGTATCTCGACTTCTAATGGGAGAATAGCCTCAGAGCCATAGACTAGAGAAAGGGGAATAGCCCCTATAGGAGTACGAATAGAGGTTCTGTAGGCCCAAAGTGCCAGATTTATTTGCAAGTGCCAATCTTTCCTAGACTTGTGAACTGTGCGGTGTAGGATTTTTAGCAGTGTTTTGTTAGAGGCCTCAGCTTGGCCATTCCCTTGAGGATAGTAAATGGAGGACCAATGTTGTTTAATTCAAAATTTTTTGCATAGCTGTTTTAAGTCCTTATTCTTGAATTGCCCTCCATTATCTATAACAATAGAGGATGGGATACCATATTGGCAAATGATGTGATTCAGTATAAATAGGGCAACATGTTTGCCTGTAGCAAAAGATAATGGTATAGCTTCAACCCATTTAGTGAAATACTCTATTGCTGTGATGGTGAATTTATGACTGCTGGATGAGCTTGGATGAATCTTTCCTACCAAGTCAAAGGCCCATTGCTGAAATGGCCAATATGTCACAGAAGGGATTAACTCTCACCTGGGAGCATGTATCAAGTTGCCATGGAGCTGACATTTCTGATAGGACTTTGCATATCGCACAACATCGGCTTACATGGTGGGCTAGTAATAACCCGTCCTAAGCAATTTTCAGGCAAGTGCAAGGCCATTAGAATGTGCCCCACAAATGCCATCGTGGACTTTGGCAAGTGCTTTCTCAGAATCTTCTAGCTCTAAACACCTAAGCAACGTTTTGTCTAGACCCTTCCTATACAAGTCACTAGAGACCAAAGTGTAGTGTGAAGCATTACGAAGCAGTTGGCATTTGTGGTTGCGCGTGAGGGTTTCAAGAATAACCTAATCACGTAGGTAGGAGAAAATAGCCGCATAGCGAGAAGAATCATGACCCACAACAGTGTAGATCACTGGTTATCTGAGGAGTCATAGGTTGGATGACGTAATTCTTCCACTAGGAACTCAAATCGTGATTCATGTTCTTGTAATTGGAGGATAGATGCTAAGGTGGCCATAGCATCAGTAGCCTTGTTTTCTACTCTAGGAATTTTTTGGAATGTTACAAAGGTAAAATAATTCCTTAGAGCGTCTATCAACTTTTTATAAGGGATCAACTTGTCATCCTTTGTTTGATATTCATTATTCACTTGGTTCACAACTAGTTGAGAATCCCCATAGATGTGTAGCTCAGTTATTCACCATTCAAGGGCCATTTTGATCCCATTTGTTAATGCTTCATACTCTGCAATATTGTTTGTACATGGGAACAATAATTTGTAGGACTTTGGGATCGTATAACCATGAGGGGAAACAAACAACACCCCTGCTCCTGCTCCATTCTGTGTATGGGATCCATCAAAAAACATCTTCCATGTTCTGTTAGTAATGTTCATGATCGAGGCATTTGGAAACTCAATTTGCATAGGTGCTACATCTTCAAGTGGGAAGTCAGCCAACTAGTCAGCTATGGCCTATCCTTTGATTGCCTTACGTTCAACATACTAAATGTCAAATTTGAAAAGAATCATCATCCATTTAGCAAGGCGACCAGTAAGTGCAGCTTTACTTAATAAATATTTCAAAGGGTCTATCTTGGAAATCAAGTGAACTGTATGGGCCAACATATAATGCCAAAGTTTTTGGGAGGCAAAAACTACAGCAAGGCATGCCTTCTCTATACTTGTATAATTTAGTTCATAAGCCACCAAAGTTCAACTGATATAGTATATGGCTCTTTCTTTACCCGTCTCATCACTTTGGGCTAAGAGTGCTCCTAGAGAAGAATTCATAGCTGAAATGTACAGAATCAAAGGTTTTCCCAGAATGGGTGGCATCAAAACTGGCGGTTTTGCCAAATAGCCTTTGATTTGATCTAAGATTTGTTGATAGTCACTGTTCCAAATATGGGTAGATCCTTTATGCAAATTTTTATTGAAAGGTTGAGCCTTATCAGCTAATTGAGAGATAAATCTTCTTATGGATTGTAGCCATCCTTGCAGACCTCTAAGCTGACTAATAGTCTTTGGTGGAGGCATATCCATGATAGCTTGGACCTTTTCAGGGTCAACCTCAATGCCTTTTGCTGAAATGATATAACCTAGAAATTTTCCAAAAGTGACACCAAAGGCACATTTTTTTGGATTCAGCCTAAGTTGGAATTGTTCCATATGGTCTAATATCAAACTAAGGTCTTTGAGATGTGTGTCTCATTTCTTTGATTTTTCCAATGTGTCATCAACATAGTCTTCCATGTTTTTATGCATCATATCATGAAAGATGGTTGTCATTGCTCTTTGATATGTAGCACCAGCATTTTTGAGCCCAAAAGGCATGACATTCTAGCAAAAGGTACCCCATGCACATGTAAAAGCTGTCTTTTCTTGGTCTGCTGGAGCTATCTTTATTTGGTTGTACCTAGAAAATCCATCCATGAGCGAGTACATCTCATATGCCATAGTCATGTCCACTATCATATCGATGTTTGGTAGTGGAAAATCATCCTTGGGGCACACTTTATTGAGATCTCTAAAATTAGTACAAACTCGTATGGATTTGTCATACTTGAAGATAGGTACAATGTTGGAAATCCACTCGGCATAATCAATGGCCCTAATGAAGTTTGCATTCAATAGTTTTTCTAACTCTATCTTGAACAGTAGGGCCACATGTGGATGCATTTTTATCGACTTCTATTTGATAGGCTTGACATTTGGTGAGATTGATAAGTGATGCATGATGAGATCTGTATCAAGCCCTGGCATGTCAAAGTATGTCCATGTGAAGTTGACCTTCTTATCTTGAAAGAATTGAGCAAACTGTGTCTTTTCTTCGTGTGACAAAGATTGAGCTACATGGATAATCTGAGGACATTCTTTTGTTCTCAAGTTGATAGGCTATGTAGGTTCAACTAGAACCGAAGATCTATCCTAGAAATAGCTTGGCAGACTACCAAGTACCTCATCCACAAGTGCCTCAAAGAGGTTTTCACCATTAGATACGCCTTTATTTTTACTTTTTTGAGGATCAAACATCGCCACAATGTAGTTTTTGCCATCTGATTGCTTATTTTTCCTTTTAATTTTTTGACTGAGGTACCTGACATTTGATTTTGTCATGTTAACCACAGGTTCACTGGTGGAAGAAATGACAGGTTCAATTGCATTTAGATAACAAGCAATCTCATAGTCATTTTGGAAAGATCATATTTTAGGTCTTTGATTTAAGATAGACCAATCTATGAGATCTGGGTAAATTAACGAGAGTGAGGGAGGAGTTTCAATGTGATTGATATGAAAGGAGTCATCTCTGGTGACTTGTGAAGTTGAGCCTATAGAAAATGTCGCAAAAGAGTCCAGCTCAGGAATAGTCCTAGAGGAACTAGCATGATCCATTGAGACATATTGTGAGTCAAACTCATTCGACCCCATACTAGACCATTCAACTACATCGAGTTGGGTTGCATAGGCATGAATGACATCCACCCCTAGCTTGCAAGATGCATCAGAGAGGCTTTCCCACTCATACTCATGAGAATCTGTACTTTGACCCCTATCTATGAGATGAGCAATATTTTGCCTAATTCGTCCTCTATTTATGTCCTTAGAAGTAGACCCTTCTTGTTCCTATTGTTGGGAGGTAGAAGCTTCTCCATTATTAGCAGTCACTATTTCTTCTCCCCAAAGGAGGGAAGTGAGAGGAACAAAGTCTTCATCTTGTGTAGTAGTAGCAATTATGGGAGAGTCATCATCCGTCGATTCACTAGACATGAGCAATCTTCGATCACAATTTGGTGTATTATTGTCTAGCCCAAAGCCTAGACCAGCGGTGTCTCGAGCATCATGACCTTGAGTGTGACTTAAAGGTTCAACTAGAGCGTTCTTACAACCAGTTAAGGACCCATGGCCCTGGTAGCCCATTTTTGTTAGAAATTTATAGCCTTTTCCATATTTTTTGGGAGAAATAGGGGTAGTCATTATAACCTCCTCATCTTCCTCTTCTCTGTAGATGTATTCCCTAATGGCTTGTTCTTCCTTCTTTGCTTCTAGTGTTATGGAAGATTGCACAAAAGCGCCAAAAAGTGTCATAGTAGAAGAAGAAGACTTCTTTGCAATAGTTGGTTTCCCATAGGATCGAGGGGAAATTGGTAAGGCAACAATAGAGTCCAAAGTGTACTTGCCCATACCAAGGCTCATCATTTTCAGTTTTTGTTCACATTCTGTGAAAGATGGTGCTAGCTCATCAGAAGAGCGATTGTGAGGGACTAGCATTTCAGCAATAGATAATGTGTTGATAGACATGGAGTTATTACCGGGGACAACCACTTCAATACCATTAAAAGGGAACTTAATGCATTGATGTAGAGGGTACTGCTTGCATATCGTGAATCCATGGTCATCCCAACAACAAGTTGTATGCAAGTGGTATGTCTAAGACTTGGAAAATGACATTCTTCTCAACTAGACCAACTCTGATTGGAAGTACAATTAGACCTTTAGAAGGCCTTTCAACCTCATCATAGGCCTTTATAGTGATCTTGTGCTTAGGATCGATGGAAAATTTAGACATGCCCAATTGTTGGATTACATTGAATGAAATGATATTTAACCCTGCACCATTGTCTATCAGGACTCGACGAACGCGGGTATGAAAGATTTGAACTTCGATATGAAGAGCAAGGTTATGGGGATGACTGAGAGCTCGGTCATGTTCTTCAGAAAAGGTGAGATAGTGAGGCGAGGAGATGTAGTTCACCATAGCTTGGAATTGTTCCGCATCAATATCTATGGGAACATTGGCAGAACGTAAAGCTTTCTCAAGGATATCCCTGTGCAAAGGAGATAACTCTAGCAATTCAAAAATGGAGATTTGTGTTTGTGTGCATTGCAGTTGGCTAACAAGATCATAGTTGGGGATCTTGGAAGTAATTGGTTTCCTAGACGATGAAGCATTTTTAGGATCATTAGCAACTTTTAGGACAACCTTAGATTGCCCCCTAGTGACAGCATTGAGTGGTTCACCTTGAGAAGATGAAGACTCAGCCACTCAGAGTACCACCTTGGGTCTAGTATCAGTATGATCTTGAGGAGTGGATTGTGTCCTTAAGACCACTCTTGGTCGTTCATCTTCAGCATCATAATTTGGCCAGTTGTTATTGTTGGAGCTTGCCATACATATGTATTCAACGGGCTCAAGCATGCTTATAACATTATCAGGGTTAGTGTAAGCATAACTGATTTTGGCGTCATGATTCTTTTTGGCAGCTACCCTTGAGGTCTCACCCTTTTCGTATTTAGGTAATGGTTTTTGGAAAGCCTTATGATCAGTATTCTTAACAAGGCCATCTGTAACAACTTTTCCAGCTTCGATGAGGTCTTGAATTACATCTTTGAGTTTAAAGAAATTCTCTGTGTTATGTCCCTTACTTCGGTGATAGTTGCAAGTATGATCTTCTCTCCACCATGGAGGTCTAACAAGTGGATCATAAGGACATGAGTTGTCTGGCAAGGTAACCAATTTGTTTGCAATTAAGGTTTTTAAAACCACTTTGTAAGGTTCGACCATAGGTGTGTAAACATGTCGCTTCTTTGCAAATTTAGAGCCTTTGTCAAAGGTTTGTGGTTTTGAACCTTCTTGTTGCTTTGCTACATAGATGGCATTAGAAAGGTTAAATGCAGGTTCCTTAGTCTTAGGAGTGTCCACTACTCCGTCATTGACAACATACTTGTTTTTGTTCCAAGGTTTGGCTTTGTCTTTACTATTTCCATTGTTAACTCTATCCTTGTTTATGGCAATATCACCTCTTTTGATAGCAACATCCTCAATGTGATATGCACTTTCTACCATGGCATTGAAGGATGTGAATAACTATTTTCTTAGATCAAAATATAATTCAGGTACAAGCATATTGACAAAAATGTCAATTTTTTCAGCCTCAGGGACTTGCCGAGGATACCGAGAGTATAAAGATCTCCATCGTTGGAGGTATATTGTAAAAGATTCTCCTAGTTTTTGTTTGATGTTGCATAAGTCTAGCACAGTCACAGGATCTTGAATGTTGTATGAATATTGCTGGATGAAGTGTTGCGCAAGTTCGTCAAATGTTTTAAGAGGAGGACTCAATTTTGTGAACCATTCCATAGCTTGTCCTCTTAGAATTCTAGGAAACAAATGCATAAGAAAGGTGTCTTCATGCATAAATTCCATGCTAATAGCATAGAAATGTCTCACATGGCTATGAGGGTCACCATTTCCATTGTATTTGTCATACTTAGGAACCTCTATATCCTTAGGAAATGGCAGCATGTATAGACTCCTATCAAATGGAAGAGCGCAAATTGATTCAACAAATGATGTCTTAGGTGGCTCTTTTGAAGTTTGCAGTTGTGCAAATTGTTTCCTTAGTTCCTGTATTTCTTCCCTTAAGATTTCAGCCTCAGTGGGCTCTCATTTTGGAATAATATGTTCAACATTAAAACCTTGAGGGATTTTCCATCCCCTAGCTGTCATGTATCAGAAGTATTGGTCTCCAATTTCCTCTAAAGCTCTGAGCATTAGTTTTTGGGTGAAGCCATCTTGTTGAAATTTGATCACGTCTTCAATAGTTACTTCTTCATCACTATCATGATGAGATGGTTTAGGTGAAGGACATGCACCAGTGGCAGCTCTAGGAGTCCTTGGAGGCATGTGATTACCATCATTGTTCTCAAAAGGATTTCGAGGACAAGTCCTTTATATCCTTCATAGCGTGCCTAATTGTCAGTTTCAGCTTGTTGATTTTCTCTCTCCATAGCATATATAGCCTCTAAAGTCTTTTGGGTTTCACGTACTTGTTCTTCTAAGTGATGTTTAATTTCATTAGGGTGCACCATAGTGACTATACCACTCGTATCGTTGGGTGTCTCAAAGGGTGTACCAAATGGATTTTCAAAACTATAAAGTGGGTTGTGCCGAACATTAGCTATTTGTGTTTGAGCAAATTCAAGATTCTTATCACAAGGTTGTTTGCGAGGACATTTGGGTGGTGTTTCCAATTGCTTGAAAATGAAAGGTGTGTGGCTACTATTACCAATTTGATATCTAGTTGTGACCGGCATGTAAAGAGTTGTCTTTGTTTAGTAGGACAAGAAAAGCAAGTCAAATTTGAAGCTTTTACGATCAGGACTAGTCACTTATCAAAATGTGATAGATGGCTTGTCAAACAGTGCTCAAGATCTTACAACACGGGTGACTTGAGCTGAGCAGATGAGCGAGAAGCTCAATAGTGGATAGCTAGAATAAAATAATAGCTGAATTTTGACAAGTGATTCATCAAGATGTTTCAAGACTTACATTCGATGGACTAAACCCATCTTTTCAACCTAGGACAAATTCTTCACACACTGATATGTAGCCAGGATCAAGGGTGACCAGCGTGATGCTCCTTAGACCAAACAAATCCAACAACAAACTCTATTTTTGACCCAAAATGACTCTAGGTGATACTTTCTCAAAAGGAGGGTGACATAAGTTTAGCAAACAGTGTCGCGTGACAAAATTTCAGGAACGGTGCGACACCTTTTTCTCAGGCGATAGATATTTGACCCAAGTGTGATAGAATCTCAAACACAGTGCGATAGAATTTACCAGGACATGCAACAAATTTTCTTTTAAAAATGTCACATGATATTTCTCTTGAAAGCGTGCGATAGAGTGTCAGTTTTGTGCAAAAAAAGTCAATTTTTTGGTTTGAAGTTCGTTTCAATTTGTCAATCAAACAGTCATTTTAATCAGACATCATTTCGTTTCAGTTTGTATCAGTAAACAACAAGGTTTGCAAATAGTAAGTGTTGTAACATGTCTCAAAACAATTGATTAAGGGTAAAAAAAACCTTGTCAATATGCATTTGGGATATCAGAATGGACTTCCTAACAACTTTTTATCGAAATGTTTATGTTGCAAGAACGTTAACACTGGTCAAAACATCGAAAACAATAGCCAAGCAATCTACCTTAGAGTCACAATTCATTACTCAACAACTTGGCCCACGCTTTATGCTCCTTCGCCTCACACCAAGTGGTTTCCCACAAGAGATATTGGCTTTGTCATGGAAGTGCCATAAGCATAACCAAGGGAACACATATGGTGAGTGTAAATCTTGGGGTGATCTGGGTAGTCCACTAGGATCGATCCTTGCACCAAGAAGTTGAGTGGCTAAAAAGGGTAGTTACTAACTTAGGATTTTTAGATCGGGCTTCCATTCATAGTGTTCTTCTTGCTCCCAATTACGAGATACCTCACCTTGCAATGAGTAACCGATCTCGCGACCACAAGAGTACCTTAAGCATTCTTTCCTAGTGATCTCCCTATGGTCGAAACCCCATAAGCGATCACACTAGGCAAAGACAAAAACTATGTCTACCAAAGTTTTGTGTCCTTGGTAGCCTTGAGTTTATAGTGGGTTGGAAGAGCTAGGTAATCGGCTTTTCCCCACTTGGGTCATTCCTCTCAGGTTGTCCAAGAGCAGGCCCTCTAAAGGATTCTAACTACACAAAGTGGATCAACTTTTGAAAGTCAAGATTTCTGGTTCACCACAAGGGTGAAGAGCATACTCTCCTATTCCAATCATTTTCTCCCAAACACGCCAGGAAGATTCAGTTACCCCTTGCTTTTGAAACCAAATGGCAAGTCAAGATTTCTGATTCACCACAAGGGTGAAGAGCATACTCTCCTATTACCAAAAGACTTCAATCACAAGTTTTATGTGCCTATAAAAAATGAAAAATTATTCAATGCCACAAATGGAAACAAAAATCAAGCAAGTTTGAGTTTTTATGCTTTGGGCAGCCCTGCAAACAATGTTAGTAGCCCTTGCGCATTTGAAGCTTTGACATGCATTCTTTTTATGCAATGTTTCAAATTTTTTTCATAAGGATGGCAACCTGTAATCAAAACTTGTTAGCACCAAAAGTTAGTGTGAAATAACATAAAAATCTTCAATAAAAAGTGGTGAGTTGCCTCAAAAATCCAATTTATCTTCCAACCAAGTACATGCAAAGAAAGTGCAAGTTAATCACAAATGCTCTCATTTTTACTCTTTGGTTTTGACCTAGTCAACAAGATTGGACTTGTTTGCTATGATTTCATATCCAAAAATAAAAATGAAAAGAAGAGACCCCTATTAAAAATCAGAGAGCTTTCCAAAAATGCAAGAAATTTAAAAAATCTCTTCATTTGCGCTCTAGAGATTGATTTTGTCAAAATAGGCCAAATTTTTCAAATCGAGTTTTTGATCCTTAATACGACTTCAAAATTCAAAACACAAAGAAAGAACCCCCATTAGAATTGAAAAATCTTTCTTGAAATGTAAGTTTTTTTGAAAAATACACTGATGTGCGACCAGAAATGACTTTTTATGAAAATAAAAAAAAATATCATAACTTTCGCAAATCACATCAAAATGCTCTGAAAATCGGACTAGGACATTTTGAACACATAAGAAACTTGCAAAAAAAATTTAGAACCAAAATCCAAGCGGTTTAAAAGATATGATCAAATCTTTAAACCAACTAGATTTTTGGCCTTCAAACCAATCTACTTATGAGTTGGCCTTAAAATCCAAGTGATAATTGTACAAAAGCACTTGATTAGATCCAATATGTTCGTGTAAAAAAAAATAGAGATGAGAAATGAAAGCAAATGGAGCTAGAAACTTGATTCATGCCCCACGGTGGGCGCCAAAAATGTACACTTGAATTGTGTCACACTCTAAACCCTTCTATCCAAATGATTCCATGAGTTGGAATGCTTGGATGCCGGCTTAGAGCTCCCTATCCACGGAGTGCAAGAATCTAGTTTTCAAGCATGAAGGCTCTCAGCCAAGCCTTAGAAATGTGCTTCTTACTAGTAAACCATGCAACGAGAGGTTCTTTGAGACAAGAGCAAGAGTGCAAATATCTTCAAGGAATCCCTCAAGAATGCAATGCAAGTATGGAAACTAAGCTAAGATGATAATGCAAAATGCAGCTATGTTAAGCATGTATGAGAGTATTACATACCATTATTAAGCTATGTGAGATTAAGCTACATGTAAAAATGAAAGCTAAGCTAAGCTAGAATGCCATGATGCCATGGATGAGAGAATGTAGACAAGAAATAGAAGTTCTCCACAAAGCTCCCAAGAAACCTGTTAGAAAACCTGCACCATGACAATATTCAAATGAGGATGGATTGAGGGGGAAAGCTCTCTCCCTTTTAAAGATGTATGGATGGTAGAGATCAAGATGAAGATGGTGGATGATCAACAGTGAAATTTGAAAAGAGGAGTGATCCATGTGCACACAAAAGTCAACCAATAGAATATAAGTTGACTTGTCATATAAGACAAAAGTCACAAAGCCTTTTCTTTTAATTGCAAAATAGAAAAAGGACTTTATGTGTGCACTTTAAGTGGGTTAGAAGAATGGGGTCTTTTATTTAATTAAAAGGGGACATGTTCTTTTAATCAAATAATGAACTTAGGATAGCATAGTCAAACTATAGGTTATAATCAAATAAATTGATTATTAGCAATTTGGTCTCGGTAAATGATTAAATTAATTTAGCCATAATGTTGAAAAGGGGGCTAATAGTCTAGATGACCATTTTTAGGTGATTACAACATGCACTCGAAAGATGAGGAGGAGGTGGAAAAAATCATGAAGGATATGGGTAAAAAGAACAAAAAGAAGCTAGGGAAAGGATTGGAGAAAATGATTAAGTAGGAGGAGGAAATGGAGGATGACTATAATGATGAGGAAGAGGGGATGGACACGGATAGGAAAGGCAATGTGAGAGAGGAAGGACTAGTAAGGAATAGGTAAGTAGGTGTGTGCTAAAATGTTGTCACACTTCTATGAATCGTTACATGTAAGAAAACTCAAGAATGAGCCCTCACAAATCGATCCATAGCTCTCTACTCATAGAGTGCAAGGGTTTGCAATGAAGGCCCTCAGTTTGACCTATTTTTGTGCTCATGCAAGTACACCATGAGATGAGAGATTCAAAGAGGAAAAGCAAGAATGCTAGTCTCCATGATCTTCAAATATGCATGAAAATAAGATCTAATCTATGAAAGCAAAATCTAATCTATAAATGCAAGATCTAAACTAAAAGCCCATGATGGGTGCAAGAGAGAAAAAGACAAGAAAATAGAAGTTCTCCACAAAAAGCTTTTGTATTCAAACTCCTTCAAAAATTGGTCTTCAAACCTACAGCATAATGATAGCATAATCATGGGTGTCTAACATGAGGAGAGGGCTCTCCCTTATAAAGAAAATTATGGAGGTGAGAGGCTTCTCACAACCAATATGGGATAATAGAGCTTGATCCATGTGAGACAAAATTCCACCAATGAGAAAAGAGGAGTGGTTGAGAAGAAAGTGGTGATCCATGTGAGACAAGATTCCACCAATTAGAAAAAAGGAGTGGTTGAGGAGAAAGTGGAAAGATAAATCCCACTTAGATCACATTTTTAAGTGTAGAGAAATTAAATAAAAAGAATTTATTTTTATTTCCTTTTTTTCATCAAAAGAGATATTTAAGTGGGATTTTTATTTAATTAAAAGGGAGCAAGTTCTTTTTAATTAAATAGAAGATATTTAATTAAATTAAAAGAGAGGTTTTTCTCTTAATTAATTAAATGTGGATGAACTGTTTAATTAAAAGAGAGGTTTTCTTTTAATTAAATGGGGATTTTATTTTATTTAATTAAAAGAGAAGATTTTCTTTTAATTAAATAAGACTTGGAATAAAATGATCAATCTTAGAAATGAAATAAATCGAATTTGATCAAGGAAATTGATTTGAACTGATTTAATAAAATATTACAAACCATTGATTCAGAAAATTTGATAAATTGATAAATTGAATAATGGGGTAGGCGACCATTTTTGGGTGCATACATTTGCCCCTCTTTGACTAATGTGTGATCGATTCAGGAACACATGTAGTCAAAGAAAGAAATTGAAGTGTGAGGTCAATTTGGGATCACAAAACAACCCAGATGTGTGGTCGACTCGGGAACACATCAGGACAAAGAAGACAAATAAATTTTAACTTGAAAAAGTCGAGGATAAAATTGATAAAACTGAATCAAGGATTGAAATTGATAATTACTGCCCCCTCGCGATCGAAATCGAAATGAGATAGAGGAGAAACAAAAAATTGATAAATTTGATCAAATCGAACAAAAGATAAGGTTCTTGATGTAAGATGAAAGATATAAGAATCATAGAACCAAGGTAGATCATCAAGCATGAAATATTATGCCCCAAAGGTGATTTAGAAGAAAAGAAGTGGGGAAAAAGAAAATGGAAGATAAAAGTTTGAAAGATATGGAAAGAAATAGAAATAAGAAAAGAAAATGCTCCAAAAATCAATCAACTGTTTAAGATAGAAATTTTGATTGAGATCACGAAAGAAAATAAGGAAATGAAGATCAAAATGTGACCACAATTGATTAAATGTCCACAATAAAGATGAAAGGAGAACCCTCTCAAACTCATAATGCAGCCTAAAAATGCAAACTAACATGAAGTCTAATAATGCAAGCTACATGAAATGCAATGGTGTACTTGCAAAAGAGCAACTGTAACATAGGATTTTGTGTTCATCATTCATTAGAGAATGTAAAAGAACTTATTTTCATCATTGGGCCATTATTAACGGACATCGAAAAATCACACAATCATCACTAGTTACAAATGCAACTATGAAGATATGAATGCGATTTATATTAGATTGAAATGTGGAAAGATTCTAACATAAGCATCAAAGACATAAAGGTCAAGATGACTTCGATGTTAGCTTACCCAATTTAATATAGAAAAACTATGCTCGCATCAAGGCATAGATGCCAAGATGACTATAAGAATGGTTGTGCAAAAACAATCAAGGATGATGTCTCAAATCTCCTAAGTGTTTCAAGGGGACAACAAAAGACACTCTAGAGTTCAAGACCACACCCGCAAGCAAAAACAAAAAACAAATAAAAACATGTCACATGCCCCAAGTCCTCTAGCGATGCATCCCAGAGAGACTTATCAGACAAGGACACTCAACAAAAATCAATAACAGTTAGTACACAGAGAAAAAAAAATCATGACATAAGTAAAGCATTAAGTGTTGCGTTTAAAAATTTAAGTGTGTTAACTGATACTGAGTTCTGAGGACAAGGATCAAATGCTTGCAGGAAGGTAAGATCACATGATGATACTGGGTAAGACCAAACCAATAAGTGTTGAAAAACACTCGATGTCAATGGGTGTTGAAAAACACCATTTGCAAGGTGTCCTAAAGACTCACACATCTAAGAAACCAAAGCTAACATAGTTATGCCCCCTAGACAAAGACCAATTCCAAACCAAGGTAACAAGGACAAGGCAAGGTGGAGAAAGGCTAAGTGTCGAGGACATGTGCTAAGATACAAGGGTGCAAAGGCCTCAAGTAGCGCCCATTTCCAAGTTTTCACCACTTGGATTTTTATTTTTTTTTATTTTTTTTGCTACCAAGGCTCCTGTTTCCAGGTTTTCACCAAGGCACTTTTTCTATTTTTTTTGAATTTTTGAAATTTTTTTTTTTTTTTTTTTGTATTTTTGGAATATATAATTTTTTTGAAGATACATCAAAGTGCCTTTTGCTAGGTTGTCACTAAGATGATCATTTTTTTCAGGACATTTTTCAATTTTTAGAATTTTTACAATATATCATTTTTTTGGATTTTTTTAAATATGTCAATTTTTTTGAATTTTTTTTTTAGGATCAATAAATATGTACAAAGATGCCCATAGATAGAATGGGCATTATGGATAGAACTTCTTCAAGTGCAAGACATTGATAGGATCAGGGAGCTACTCTCCCTCTGTTGTAGATAGTAAATAGGCACCTGAACCAAAAGTTGTTGTAATAATGTAAGGTCCAAGCCAATTAGGTTCAAACTTACCCTTTTGATCTCTATTCTGTTGATTCTTATGATTCACACGTAGGACAAGATCTCCCACTTGAAACTCTCTAGGGTGAACCTTTTTGTTGAATGCTTTTGACATGCGCTTTTGATAGACTCTCATATGGTCAAATGATGCTTGGCGTTTCTCATCTAAAAGTTCTATCTCTTGAAGTCTCATGGCACGGTAGTCTTCATCTGTAACTAGACTTTTGAGAGAAACTCTAAGTGAAGGAATTTCAACCTCTAAAGGTAACACTGCTTCAGCACCATATGTAAGAGAAAAAGGAGTAGCCCCAGTAGGAGTGTGAATACTCATTCTATAGGCCCACAAAGCTGGATTTATTTGTAAATGCCAATCTCTACCATTCTTATGAATTGTTCTGTGCAAGATTTTAAGAATGGTTTTGTTTGATGCTTCTGCTTGACTATTCCCTTGTGGGAAATAAATAGAGGACCAATGTTGTTTTATCTTAAACTTCTTACAGAGTTGCTTAAGGTCCTTATTTTTAAACTGACCTCCATTGTCAGTGATAATCTCAGAAGGCACTCCATATCTACAAATAATATGATTCAAAATAAATAGAGAAATTGTCTTTCCCGAGGCAACAGAAAGTGGGACAGCTTCTACCCATTTAGTGAAATAATCAGTGGCAGTAATAATAAACTTGTGTCCAGATGATGAGTTGGGATGAATTTGCCCAACAAGATCAAAGGCCCACCGTTGAAATGGCCAATGAGATATAGAAGGAATGAGCTCCCTACTTGGAGTATGTATCAGGTTACCATGTTTTTGACATTTTTCACATGACTTTGCAAAAGCTACTGCATCAATCTGCATTGTGGGCCAATAGTATCCCGCCCTAAGAAATCTTTGAGCCATGGAAAGACCATTAGAATTTCCCCCACAGATACCCTCATGGATGTCAACTAACGCTTGATCAGATTCATCCTTTTCTAAGCATCTAAGAAGTGTTCCATCTAGACCCTTTCTATACAAATCACCAGAGATAAGGGAGTGATGAGAGGCATTTCGAATAAGGTTTCTGCATTCAGATCGGTTAAAGGTTTCAGGTATAATCCCATCATGAATGTACGAGTAAATGGCACCATAACGAGATGACTCATGACCAACAAGGGTACAAATAACATGACTTTCTTGGGAATCATAGATAGGGTGATGTAGCTCTTCCACCAAGAATTCAAATCTTGATTCATGTTGCTCTAATTGAAGAAGTGAAGCAAGTGTAGCCATAGCATCAGCTGCCTTATTTTCTATTCGAGGAATTTGCTAAAATGAGACAAATGTGAAGTAGAGTCTCAAGGAATCAACCATTTTCTTGTAAGGGACCAATTTATCATTTTTTGTTAGACAATCATCATTGACTTGGTTGATTATCAGCTGTGAATCTCCATAGATGTGTAACTCTATAATTCTCCATTCTATGGCCATCTTAAGTCCATTTGTTAAAGCTTCATATTCAGCAATATTGTTTGTACATGGGAATAATAACTTGTAAGATTTAGGAATTGTGTACCCATTAGGAGAAACAAACAACACACCAGCTCCTGAACCATTTTGCATAAAAGACCCATCAAAGAACATCTTCCATGTTCTTTCAGTCAAATACATGAGGTGCTCATCTGGGAAATCAACTTGAATAGGTGCATCATCTTGTAGTGGAAAATCAGCCAATTGATCTGCTATAACTTGTCCTTTGATTGCTTTACGCTCAATGTACTCTATGTCAAACTCTGAAAGAATCATCATCCATTTAGCAAGTCTACCTGTGAGGGCAGCCTTACATAGTAAGTACTTGAGTGGATCTATTTTTGCTGTGAGGTGTATAGTGTGCGCAAGCATATAATGTCGCAACTTTTGGGAAGCAAACACAACTGCAAGGCAAGCTTTCTCAATACTAGTGTAATTAACCTCATATGAAACAAGAGTACGACTAATATAGTATATTGCTCTTTCTTTCCCATGTTCATCAAGTTGAGCTAATAATGCCCCCAAGGCAGATTCTGTTGCTGAAACATATAGGATAAGTGGTTTTCCTGGGATAGGAGGCATTAAAATAGGAGGATTTGCCAAGTATTTCTTGATCTGGTCCATGCTCTATTGACATTCATCATTCCATACACATTTGACTCCTTTATGTAAGTTCTTGTTGAAAGGTTGAGCTCTGTCTGCCAATTGTGAAATAAACCTCTGTATAGATTGAAGACATCCTTGAAGACTCCTCATTTGACTAATATTTTTAGGAGGTGGCATATCCACAATTGCTTGAACCTTTTCTGGATCCACCTCTATCCCTTTTGCTAAAATAATGAATCCTAGCAATTTGCCAGAGGTAACTCCAAATGCACACTTTTTAGGATTTAACCTTAGTTGAAATTGTTCCATACGATCTAGAATGACTTCTAAATCATCTAAGTGTGTGTCTCTTTTCTTAGACTTGACCAAGGTGTCATCCACATAATCTTCCATGTTTTTATGCATCATATCATGAAAAATAGTTGTCATAGCTCGTTGATAGGTAGCTCCTACATTTTTTAATCCAAAAGGCATAACATTCCAACAATAGGTACCCCATGCACATGTAAATGCAGTCTTTTCTTGGTCTTCAGGAGCTATCTTAATCTGATTATATCTAGAAAACTATCCATTAAGGAATAAATCTCATAACCCGCAGTCATATCCACTATCATGTCTATATTAGGAAGTGGAAAATCATCCTTTGGGCATGTTTTATTAACATCTCTAAAATCTGTGCAAACTCGAATGGTTTTGTCATGTTTTGAAACTGGTACAATGTTTGATATCCATTCAGCATAGGCAATATCTCTTATGAATTTTGCAGCAAGAAGTTTCTCTAATTCTGCCTTGACTAAGAGAGCTATGTGAGGATGCATTTTTCTCAGTTTTTGCTTAACTGGTTTAACACCTAGAGCTATGGATAAGTGATGCATAATAAGATTAGTGTCCAACCCTGGCATATCTGAATAAGTCCATGCAAAATTAATCTTCTTTTCTTGTAAGAATTTAGTATAAGCTTATTTTTCTCGTGATGACAAAGACTGAGCCAAATGTACCATTTGCGGAGCTTCATCCATACCCAAATTGACTGCTTGTGTTGGTTCAATAAGTACTGAAGATCTATCTTGAAAATAACTAGGAAGAGAATCAAGTACCTCATCTTTAGGTGCCTCAGAGAGGTTTTCACTCTTGGATATGTCCTTTCTTTTTACTTTTTTTGGTTCTGACACTACCACATAGTGGTTTTCACCATCAGAACTCTTTTTCTTTTTCTTTTCTTTTATCTTTATTTTGCGACTAAGGTACTTGATATCTGGCTCTATCATACTAGCAGCTGGTTCACTGGTGGAAGAGACTACAGGTTCAATGGCATTCAAATAACAGGCTATTTCATAGTCATTTTAAAATGTTAAGATCTCAGGTTCTTGGTTGCATTGGGACCAATCAATCAGATCAGGATGAACAAGGGATAAATCAATGACAGGTTCAAGATTGTGAATATGGATGATATCTCTAGTGTTTGAAGATTCAAGGTCTGTCAAGTAACTTCCTAAACTACCCAAATCAAGATTCATCCTCACAAGCGAAGAATCGTCCACTAAGGCAACATGCGAGTTCAAATCCTCTAATCCTACATATGATTCATTGAATAACTCAGTTTGAGAACTATATGTATGAACAACATCAACATCCATATCAACTGTGGAAGATTCTGAGAAAGAATCCCATTCATACTCATTAGAATCTATTTCAAAGTCTCGACTAGGATGCTTATACCATGAATGCTTGGGATGTCTAGATGTGGAAGCTTCAATATCATCAAGAGTCACACTTTCTTGTTCTAAATTGGCAACTATCTCATTAGATACCAGATTATTTGAATCTCCCCAAAGGAGATTAGTAGAAGGGACCCAATCTTCACACATATCTTGTTGGTTTTCTGAATTAGGTATGTATTCTTGTTCTTCTTCACTATCTGACTTATCAAGGATAGAAGCAACATTCTTACTTTGATCCACATACCCTAGGCCAACTGACTTCTTAGACTTGCATCCAAAAAGTTGATGATCAAGAGGTTCAGCTCTAGCATCCAATCTATTACTAAGAGGACCATGTCCAGGATAACCCATTTTCTTGACAAAAGAATACCCTCTTCCATAAGCATTAGGTGAAGGAGTGAAATCTTCATTGTGCAAATACTTCTTTTCTCTATAAATCCAATCTCTAATAGCCACATCTTCTTTCTCATCTTGAATAGGCACTGATGACTGTACAAATGTGTCAAACAATGTCATAGCTGAAGAAGAAGGTTTCATCTCTTGTGAAGGTTTACCATAAGACCTAGGTGAAACTGGTAATGCAGCGAGGGAGTTGAGTTGATATCCCCCCATGCCAAAGTCTATGGACTTAAACTTGTTCTTGCAATTAGTTAAAATTGCATTAAAATCATCTGCTTGTCTATTAAGGGGAACATGAGTACTTTCTGAAATCGAGTTGATAGACAAAGTATTATCCCCAGGAATGCATATCTCTGTTCCATTGTAAGGAAACTTGACACACTGATGATAAGTAGATGGTACTTCTTGCATATCATGAATCCATGGTCTCCCAAGAAAAATGTTGTATGCAAGGGGTCCAGCATCAACTATTTGGAACAAAACATCTTTTTCCACGGGGCCAATCCTAACAGGAAGGACAGCCAACCCCTTTGAACTTCTCTCTGCCTCATCATAAGCTTTGATAGTAATCCTTCTTTTGCTATCAATAACATGTTTAGAATAACCCAATGTCTTTAAAAGACTCAAAGAACAAATATTAAGCCCAACACCCCCATCTATCAACACACGCCTAACACGGGTCCGATGTATCATAACCTCAATATGAAGAGCAAGATTGTGCGGATGACCCAAAGATTTATCATCTTCCTCCGAAAAGGAAATATGATGAGGGCTTGCAATATGATTAACCATGTTTTGGAATTGATCAACGTCTAAATTATTGGGGACATTCGCCATGCGCAAAGCATCCTCAAGAACCTGTTTATGTCTTGGAGACAATTCTAAAAGCTCAAAAATTGAAATTTGAGCAGGGGTTCTTTGCAATTGATCAACAAGATTATAATTTGACTCGGGATTAACCATTGGTTTTGAAGGAACATTCTTGGATTGCACTTGTTTTGTTTTACTTGGTTGGTTTGAACTAGGTCCTTTGATAACAAGGGGACCTTGACTTCGTGTAACAACATTGAGACTTTGAGAAGACACTTGCTTAGGTTTACTTGACTGGTTTGAATTGGGTCCTCTAATGACAAGGGGACCTTGAGATGACTCTCTAGAGTGAGTACCCCTTAACATCAACATAGGTTTTTCACCAAAGGTAGGAGAATTCAAATTTAAATTATAACCATTGGGATCTTTATCTTCCATCATGTTGACACTTTCTTCTACAACCTCAAGCATATTGATAACATTTTCTGCATTTGAATAAGTGTAATTGATTGCAGCCCTGCCATTCTTAGGTTGGGAAGCTTCCCCTTTCTCATATTTGGGCAAAGGCTCTTTGAATGCTGTGTGATCAGCATTGGTATTTAGTCCATCTATTTTAAGTTTTCCATTCTCAATAAGATCTTGAACAATATGCTTGAATCTCCCACATTTTTCAATATTGTGTCCAATGCCATTGTGAAGCTTGCAATAAGCCTTCTCATCCCACCACCATGGCTTAACTTCAGGTATATAGAACTTTGCAGCATCATAAGGGTGCACAAGATCACGTGCAAGGAGCTTTGTAAATATCTCTTCATATGTCTCACCCAATTGGGTGAAGTTACGTTTCTCTCCTTTAGGCCTTTCTTGATATCTTGGCTTGTTACTATGTTGATTAGCACTGGCCAAATGGAGAACAGCTTGGTCTTTAGGATTTGAGGAATCTACAACTCCATCATTGACCACTTGTTTGTTCTTATTCCAATTGATGTTCTTTCCTTTATCTTTGTTGTTGTTGTTATTATGACCATTATTGTTGTTGTTTCCATTTTTGGTCAAAATACCTTGCTCTCTCAAAACATCCTCAATTCTAAATGCAGCTTCAATCATGGTATCAAAGGACTCAAAAACCATCTTCTTAACTTCATACTTCATCTCAGGAACCATATTACTAATGAGGATTTCAATCTTTTCTTTCTCAGGAATAGTCCTAGAATAACGAGAGCACTGTCGTCTCCATCTTTGAAAGAAAGTAACAAAGGGTTCTCCTTGATTTTTCTTTGTGTGACATAAGTCCAATAGTGAGACAGATCATGAAAGATTGTATGAAAAGTGTTGAACAAATCTTTGAATTAACTCAGGGAATGTCTTAACAGGAGGAGTTATATTGGTAAACCATTCCATGGCTTGAGCTTTAAGACTCCTTGGAAATAATCTCATAAGATATGAGTCTTCATGATGAAACTCAAAACTCATAGTATAGAACTGACGCACGTGATCATTTGGATCCCCATTTCCATCATATTTGTCATATTGGGGAATCTCAACTTTTCTAGGAAAATCTTTCATGTCAACTCTCTTATCAAAAGGATTAGGGCAAATTGAATCTAGTGAAAAAGAACTCTTGGGTGCTGATATTTGCTTCATTTGTTTCTTCAATTCATAAATTTCTTCTTTTATGGAAGGATCATGCTTTTGAATCTTCTTATCCATATCAAAGTTGTAAGGAACCTTAGCACCTTTATTGATTAAATGTTGAAAGCATGCATCTGTATTTTGGTCCATATAAGCTTCCATACGTTGTTGAAAATGTGGATCTTGTGGTATAGCCATGAAATCATAAGAATTATATTCAAAGTTGGAGCTAACACCTCCATATTGTAAACCATGATGAGCTTGTTGTGAAGGTTTTCTTGAAACTCTAGGAGGTGTTGGTCTCCTATAATAATCATGTCTTGAAATTTTCCTTCCTCTAGGAGTAGGAGATTGTGAAGATGTTCTCCCACTTTGTGGAGTCTTAGGAGGGGTAGATGGGGGAGAGTTGTTTCCACCACCAATGTGCACATTGTTGAATTGATTGTCAAGTTGTGAAGTCTTAAAAAAATCTTGTTCCTCTTGACGGGATTTCCTTTCCATCTCAATAATAACTTGCCTTTCTTCCTCTAGGCGTTGAAATTGTTCTTCCTTCTTAGCTTGTTCTTCTAGAAGAGATTTTCTTTCATGATCAATTTCTTTGAGTCTTCCACTTGCATAACCTAGAGGTTTCATGAGTGGTGTACATGGTCTTGATTGTCTAAACCGATTACCAGTAAATGTTGCATTCACATGAGCACTAGAAGGCTCACCAATTTGATCATCATGTTGGGCTTCCTCTTCTTGATAGGCATAATGTCTTCCTTTCTCATCCCTTTGATGTGCATCCAAATACCTATCCTCAATAAGAGGTAAAGTTGGTCTACTTCCACGAGTGGGATCACCACTCAAAAGGTCAACATTATACTCACTACTTTGATTCTTCTTGTATGGCGCTCTTGTAAAACTCATATCCATAGCTGAATGAGGTGATGCTAAGGGTGTACTCAACTCAATAAGATCACCACTAAGGTCACACAAAACTTTGGGAATACTCTCAGGTGATTGAATAGACACAAGTTCCTTTCCCTTACGTCTTCTACGAGTTTGAACTAAAGGTAATTTTTTAAAGACAACTTGAGGTTGCTTTCCTTGATCTACTTGATATCTTGCTGTAACCGGCATGAAAGAAAAAGTACTAATTGATAGGATAACCCTAAGAAATGTTGGTACCAAACAAGGATAGTAAAAGCACTCACTTGTCCAAAATAAATGTGATAAGATTGAATTTTGCAATAGGCATAAATCAACACTACCACAGAGGTGCTCACAACTTTGGGTGAATACCCTAGCACATATGGACCAGGAGGATGATTTACCCAAATTATAAATAATTAAAATTGATTTTTTTTTTTTTTTATGAAAGTGTGGACAAAAAATTACTAAAACTCTCCAAGTGTAATATCAAAGGATCCAAGTGTATATCTTTCTCAATAAGGACAATTTCTATCTTACCAACTCCAAACAAGGTCTCTTGTGAAATCAATGACTACTAATTCAAGAGGTCAAAGCATAATAACCCATGGTGCAAAAAGGCTTTTAAAAATGAGAAAAGTAGCCTAATCCAAATAGGACCAACCTAGGAAGACTAGGAATAATGGGATAACAAAGTTATTCGATCATAAAGTCTCAACTCAAGAACTCAGATTTTGTTCATTTTAAATATCCAACTAGATGTATCAATAGATTTTTTATCATAAACCAAGCATGCAAGATAGAAAATAGGGATTTCAAGAAAATAGTCTTCAAACAATGAACAAGGGGCAAAGCAACCTTGCACATGAGAAATCAAGTGACTTAGTTTATGCTAATCCCTAGGAGAGCTAATTGTGTATGTTCTCAAAAAGTTTCACAATCATTGCATAGATCCCTAGAAAATAAAAGTTGGCCTCTATAAGGTTTTTAGTAATGGTTTGACTCTGCAACTTTTATGATTCACAGGGGTGACCTCCAATCTCGGCGCACCGAGGTTTTGACACAGTCTGAGAACTTAATCTTCAAGAGCTGCTAGGGAGATCCGACAACCCACAATGAACCATACCCCATGGAGATTTCTTCCACAAGGACATTTATATAGCAATTGTTGCAACCACGACAGAAGTGGCTATTACCGCTTGAGGTTCCGTTCGTAGTTTGCCCTGTATAGGGATTGTCTGCTATGGTTAACCCTCTCTAAAGGTGACCGAATCACAATAGTGGACCACAAGGGGACTTAGCTTTCAGATCCAAGGTTTTGACACCTTTTCACTTTTAGCCCAATCAAAGCAAGCAGATTAATCCGACATGCTAACTAAGATTATCTCAAGATCTATGATATCAACCCCTAGTGATCTATCAACCTCTCTGGAGAAAGGATGCCTCAATCAACAAGTTGAAGATCCATCTATCTAAGAGATTCTCAAAGTATCCTCCCCACCTACAAGGAATCCGTCTTTGAGAGGAGTTTCACTAGGAACTCACTCCCTCAAGATCCACGAATAGTATTCATGGGGCCTAATTACTATGTGTGTACAGATGTTAATTCTCCAAAAGAAAATCTATCCAAGAATAATCAAAAAGCACAAGGTGGTACACTTAACACTTTAACTAATGCAAGGTGAGTCCGAAGATGTGGAACACTTAACCCCTCACACAAGCCAAATTGAGTCCACAGCTCAAAGATTAGTGAGTTCTAGAAAGCACAAGAGGGTTGCCAAGTGGAGCACTTAACGCTTCTATCCTATAGACCCCTCACCTTTAATGTGGTGCTGATCTTGCAACCACAGGGTGGAATGAGGGGCCGACGGATTCAGCGAGTCCAATAACCCAATATAGTTATCTAAATCTATCACTAATAATCAAGCTTGCTAAATAAAAATTAATGGAGATTACAACCTAGTATCAATTATGCATGTGTTTTAAAAATAAAAGCATAAGAAAAACACACAAGCTAGACACATGAGAGGTTCATTTTAAGGTTCTAAATCAAAGTGTTATCAGCCAAAGAAGAATACCTGAAGTCCTCGCAACGCGCTTAGTAGATCTTACCTATTTTTAACAAATTTAGCACTTTTTTCCAATGAAATCATAACTTGCTGCTATGCTGTTCCAAAAAAATCAGAAAACACAGAAAAACCCAAAACAGTGAGCAGTTAGCAGAAAAAACCAGAAAAACACGAAAATCCCTGCAAAAAAAATACGAATAACCTAGTCAACATGATTAGACCTTTTTTTTGCTATGATTTTGAACCCAAAAATAGAAATGAAAAGAAGAGACCCCTACTAAAAACTAAAGAGATTTCCAAAAATGTAAGAAATTTTAAAAAATCTCTTCATTTGTGCTCTAGGGACCTAATTTTTCAAAATAGGCCAGATTCATCAAATCGAGTTTTTGATCCTTAATACGGCCTCAAAATTCAAAACACAAAGAAAGAACCCACCTTAGAATTCAAAATTCTTTCTGAAAATGTAAATTTTTCTGAAAAATATGCTGATTTGCGATCAGAAATGACTTTTTATGAAAAATAAAGAGAAATTCATAACTTGCGCAAATCATTTCAAAATGCTTTGAAAATCGAACTGGGACATGTTGGGCACATACCCAACTCACGAAAAAAATGTCAGAACCAAAATTTAAGTGGTTTAAAAGATATGATTGAATCTTTAAACCAACTAGATTTTTTGCCTGCAAACCAATCTATATATGGGTTAGCCTTAAAACCAAAGTGAAAAATTTACAAGACCACTTGATTAGATCCAATATGCTGCTGTAAAAAAATAGAGATGAAAAATAAAAGCAAATGGAGCTAGAAACTTGATTCAAGCCCCACGGTGGGCGCCAAAAATGTGTGCTAAAATGTTGTCACACTTCTATGAATCATTACATGTAAGAAAACTCAAGAATGAGCCCTCACAAATCGATCCATAGCTCTCTACTCATAGAGTGCAAGGGTTTGCAATGAAGGCCCTCAGTTTGACCTATTTTTGTGCTCATGCAAGTACACCATGAGATGAGAGATTCAAAGAGGAAAAGCAAGAATGCTAGTCTCCATGATCTTCAAATATGCATGAAAATAAGATCTAATCTATGAAAGAAAAATCTAATCTATAAATGCAAGATCTAAGCTAAAAGCCCATGATGGGTACAAGAGAGAAAAAGACAAGAAAATAGAAGTTCTCCACAAAAAGCTTTTGTATTCAAACTCCTTCAAAAATTGGTCTTCAAACTTGCAGCATAACGATAGCATAATCATGGGTGTCTAACATGAGGAGAGGGCTCTCCCTTATAAAGAAAATTATGGAGGTGAGAGGCTTCTCACAACCAATATGGGATAATAGAGCTTGATCCATGTGAGACAAAATTCCACCAATGAGAAAAGAGAAGTGGTTGAGAAGAAAGTGGTGATCCATGTGAGACAAGATTCCACCAATTAGAAAAGAGGAGTGGTTGAGGAGAAAGTGGAAAGATAAATCCCACTTAGATCACATTTTTAAGTGTAGAGAAATTAAATAAAAAGAATTTATTTTTATTTCCTTTTTTTCATCAAAAGAGATATTTAAGTGGGATTTTTATTTAATTAAAAGGGAGCAAGTTCTTTTTAATTAAATAGAAGATATTTAATTAAATTAAAAGAGAGGTTTTTCTCTTAATTAATTAAATGTGGATGAACTGTTTAATTAAAAGAGAGGTTTTCTTTTAATTAAATGGGGATTTTATTTTATTTTATTAAAAGAGAAGATTTTCTTTTAATTAAATAAGACTTGGAATAAAATGATCAATCTTAGAAATGAAATAAATCAAATTTGATCAAGGAAATTGATTTGAACTGATTTAATAAAATATTACAAACCATTGATTCAGAAAATTTGATAAATTGATAAATTGAATAATGGGGGCCCATAGTCTAGGCGACCATTTTTGGGTGCATACAGTAGGAAGGTGGAGAGCTTGGTCAAAATGAAAAGAGGAGGGGAGAAGGAAGATGAGAGGGTTCACAGAAAGGGTATAGAGAGTACTTTTGAGGTGTTAGAAGAAAGGAAGGAGGAAGAGGACATGGTAAAAACTACAATTTTTCTAGAAGCAAAGGGAAGGAAATTTGCATCGAGGAACTTTCATGCCAATAAAAAAAAATTGGAGCTTGTCAAAGAACATATCAACCTGAAGGTGTTGAAGGGAAGGGATGGAAAAATTAAATTAGAAGAGCTTATTGACCTAGTTCTAGTAATTCTTAGTGACATTTCTTGGAAATGGGCATGAACCTCCTTAACAATTCTTGCAATAGATTGGTGGACAATTTTTGGTCCATAAAATGAATTTTCCATGAAATTGAAGAAATTAAGTTTATGTTGTAGGGGTAGGAAAGGTAGGAAGGGGTGGATGAGAATGAAAAAATTGGCAAATTGGAGGCTAGGTTTTAGAGATTGAAAAAAAGGTGGAAAGGATGGAGACCATGCTCCATAGCTCAGCTAATCAGAGCTTGAATATAATTAAAGCCCTAAATGATAACATCATTTAGTTGCATGACATGATGGAGGAAACTAAAAATGGGAAGGAGGAAAAGGACAAAGAGGAAACTAGGGTGACTAACGAGGAAGCATCTTTGCAAGGGGAGGGCCCAAACAAAAAAAGGAAAGTGGAAAAGAGGAAAAGGGAAGAGGAGGCTTCTTAGGATTTAAGCTATTCAAAGACCAATGAGGTGGAGGCCAAGGAAGAGATGGAGTTCAAGAAACTAGAGCTTGCTAAAGAACTTGTACCCTGGTCATTTCTCCTAGTTTTTGCTTGTTCCCTGGCTTTTAGCCTTTTCATTTTTTGCTTCCACTTGTTAGTTGGGTTAGGCCTGTTGGTTTTATGTTTCTTGGTTGCTAGACCTAGACTTTTAGTTTATTTATGTTGGTTATTGGTGGGTTTCAGGAACCCCTATAAAAGACTTGTTTTACTTAATCAAAAACATTAGCCTTTACTAGTTTGTCTATCACTTTTATATCAAATTCCTACGTAAGAAATAATTATTGAGCTATTCCTCCTAAAATAGTAGATATATGTATGAGGTACTTAATTGCAACATGGTCAATGTGCGCAAAGATTTCATATCCAGTGATATAGTGAATGAACTTTTTAAGATCATAAATCATAGCTAATAATTCATTTTCTATGATGGTGTAGTTCAGTTCTTCTCCTTGTAGATTTTTTACTGATATAATAGATAATATGTTCTACAATTCCTTCCTTTTGTCCTAATATAGCTCTTATAGCATAATCTGAAGTATCAGTATGAATATGAAACATAATATTCCAATTGGAACCTCTATGTACAAGTGCTTTATTCAAGACATCTTTAAGGTGTTGAAATGATTTGTCACATTCTAAACCCCAAGAAAATTTAGAATCTTTCTTTAACAAATCATATAGTAGAGCTTCTATTTGGCTGAAATATTTTATGAATATCCTATAGTAACCAACATAACCTAGAAAGCTTCTAACATGCTTTTGTTTTGTAGGTATAGGTAGAGTGTCAATCACCTCTATCTTATGAGGATTGACTTCAGTACCACTTGAAGAAATGTTGTGACCTAATAAAATCCTTTCTCCATCATCATATAAAACCTCTCACTATTTAATGAAGGGTTGTGTTCTTGACATCTTTTCAATACTTTATCCAAATTGGATTTAGCTTCATCAAAGGTAGATCCATAAACAATGAAATCATCCATATTGATTTCCATAGAGTTAGTAGACATATTAGAGAAAATACTTATTATTGCTCACTAAAAGGTAGAAAAAGCATTACACAATCCAAAGGATAATACTGAATAATAAAATGTGCCCTAGGGATAAGATAAAGTTGTCTTGTCTTGATCTTCTGGTGCTATTTGTATTTGATTATACCCACTAAATCAATCCAAGAAAGATAAATACTTTTTCCCAAACAAATTGGCAAGAACTTGATCAATGAAAGGTAAGGGAAAATGATCATTTTTATTTGTTGTATTAACTTCTCTATAATCCACACATACTTTCCATTTACCCCCATTTTAAGATATAATTACCAAAGGTGAGACCCATTGACTATCATAAATAGGATAGATGAATCCAACATTCAAAAGATTTTATAGTTCAATTTTTATAATATCATGTAATGTAGTATTGACTCTTTGTTAGGGATGTTTGATACACTTACATTCAAGTGTAGTGTAAATTTTGTGAGTACAAAGTTTTGGGTCTAGTCCATTCATGTCTATGTAATCTAAGGTAAATGATTTTTGGTTTTCCTATAATAGCTTAAGTGTACTTTCCAAATTGTCATAAGTAAGACTCTTATTGATATTGAGCTCCTTTCCTAGGATAACTTCAACTCTAGTGACTTTATCAACCATAGCTAACTCATTGAAGTTAGAAGACATAATTTAGTGAGGTAACAAGGTATGAAGATAGCTAGTGGTTGCAAGAAAGTTAGGTGTATCTTTAGGAGGAAGAATTGTCTGTAATAATCAATTCTGGTCAGCACACAGAGAAGAATCTTCACCATATTCTTTGAACAAGATGGTTGTTAGCATATAATTATCATTCTAAGGAATCATAAAGGGGTTTCTTTCAATCATTATGAGATAACTTAATGAGTTTATGTTAGGTTCATCATCTCCTAAATTAGGCCACATAGCTTAAGCATTTTGCAAGAGTGGTTTAGCGAATGAATATAAGGCCAACTTCTTAATAGTTGGTCCATTAGAAATGGTCATTTTTCCTAATTAAAAAGCAATGCAAGCATTTTATGTGGCTAACCAAGGCCATCCTAGGATAATAGAATAACCACCTAAAGTTTCTTTAGGTGATAAAATGACAAAATCCACCAAATACTCCCAAGAATCCAAATTAACTATGAAATCCTCTATCATGCCATTAGGTTTAACTATAGAACTATCAACAAGTTGAAGTATGGTAAGATTTTCTCTAATACCAATGATATTAAGGTGGAGAAGTACCTCCCTAGTCATGATATTAATAGATGTACCTAAGTCTATCAAAGCATTCTATACCTATACTCCATTGATATGTACTGTGACAACTAAGCTTTGTAGATTAGAATATTTTGGGACTATTGATTTATTCACCATAAGGTCAAATTACTAACAAATGACATGGACAGTTTGGGGGTAAGCACTTTCTACCATGTTTTTTTATATAGGCTTCTTTAATAGATTTAGTATATGCCAAAATTTCCTTGAGGGAATATAGCAGTGATATTTTTACTATCATTTTTTTAATTGAGTGAGAAATTCTTCTATGGAAGGATTTTTAAGAGGAATTGATGATTGAGAAAGTCTTTGTGGAAATGGTGGTGACTTAGCTATAGGAGGCTATGATGGAATAAGAAGGGATTCTTTATTCAAGACTTCCTCAGAAGTAACCTCTATTATTACTAGACCTTTAGTATTTGGAAGAGTAGTTCTAGACCTAAGTTTTTTTTAATTAATTGAATAGGTTTGTTGTTAAGTATCACTGGAAGAATATACTTTCTTTGAGTAGGCACACTATTCAAATTTGGTGTTGGTTGAGTGGGTAACTAAGTTTGTTTGGGTGGATGGGTATTGGCTATAGGAGGAGGTTGCATTAAATCTTGTTGTTGAGGTTGTTCTAGGACATTATACTATTGGAAATTTGATTGAAAATCTGATTGTTGAAGATCAAAGAGGGAGATTGTTGCAAAGAAAGAATATTGTTGTTTTCAATCATTGTTTTTTCATTGATGTCAAAGCTGCTATTTGTAGGAATGACATTTTCTTAAAAGATCCAAGTACTATCACTTAGTTGATTGATGAAGAGGATTTGATCAATAAGATGTAACAAGAGAACCTAAGGGAAAGGTTGAGTTATGATGTGGAAATGAAGTGCACAGATCAGTTAAGAAAATGATTAAATAATGTATTGATAACATACTCAAAGATTTAGAGGTTGGTCACACTCAGAAATATTGGAGGAAGAAGTTGTAACAAGCATGACTGTAAAGCTTAAACTAAGATCTTTAGTGGGTTTCGAGAAAGTTAGGTGAAGTCGAAAAAATTCTTAGTTGGAGTGAGTAACAGGAAATTCTAGTGTATACTGAGTGATTTTTAGGTGCTGAGTGAAGATCAAGTGCCGAGCATCATGAAAAACACAATTGATGTCAAGTAACATAGTATGTGCCAAGCACTAGTATTTCAATAGTGCCGAGCTATTGCATTATTTCAAATGACAAATATTTGCCAAATTTGAGCTAACAAAATGGTTACCTTGAATTTTTTGAACAAGTTAGAAGATAAGGATGATGAGATGGTGGCACAAAATTCTATGTAAACCATTTTTCAGTGAATTCAAGAGGATTATTGAAGAAGTTTCTAGAGGAAACAAAATATGGGTTAGATGTAATGAATCCTACCTAATCCATATGAATTGAAATTAAAGAATTGAAGAATCAAGCAAGAAAAGGACTCCAAGACTTCTATTTAAGAAGTCATAGACCAAGAAGCAAATGCTATTGATACTGTTGCTGTTGAAGAGCCAAATCTACGAAGTGGTTAGAAGGGTGTCAAGGAGAAGACATCTAGAAAAAGGAAGAGAATAGAGGCTCTACTTCTTAAAATGGTCATAAAGAGATGATTGCATTGGTACATTGAGCATGGAGACTCAAGGAGACTAAGCTTGAAAGGAGGGCAAGCTATCAGAATTGTAGTGATTGAAGGCCAGGCAATGGTATGATCTGTGAAGTGATCTGGGATCTGCAAGATAAGGTGTATGTTGTAGTTAGGTCAAATATTTTCTAATACTCTCTAGAAATTGTATTAGATCTAAAAATTCTATGGACTTAGGTTGGTTTAATAACCATTTGTAAATCCTTTAACAAGGTGGCATTCCAAGTGAATGTTCTAAAGTCCTCTAATCAGACCCACTTCTAATAGGGTGGTTAAATCCTCTAACAAGGTCACATTTAATAGTGTGTTGTAAGCCTTTAATAGGGCATCACTTTAGAAGAGTGAGAATTGAGTATCATGTTACTAGTAATTTTTCCCAAATTGGGTTTCCATATAAATCACTATGTTATGTGTTGATTTCTTGTGTGTTATGCTTGCATGTTGATTTACAGTAACTTGCTAATTAGAAAAATTAAAGCTTGGATGAATAAATGATTGAATGAGCTTACTACACTTAGTGAAAAGTTCAAATAGGATATTTGGACCTTGAATAAATGATTCACCCTCCCCTCTCAATTATTTTAAAGCATTTATAACAATTGGTATCAGAGCCATCTACTGATTTAGTTTCAAGGTACTAGAAGCAAGAAGATCAAGATGTCCAAGAGAGAAGTTCCCAAGCTCAACAAATAAAACTTTGCTACATGGTAGAGTCTGATGAAATTTCACCTTCGATCAATAGGTGACTATGCACAAACCTTAATTGGAACAGAACATGCGAGTCCAATAGGACCTCTGCAGATGATTTGAATAAAAAGAAGGAGCACAATCAAGAAATGTTGGAGATTGCCTCTGCACTTAATTATGCAGAATATGATGACATCAAAGATTGTGACATTGCATTCAAAATGTGGAAAGCCTTATCAGATATCTATGGAGGAGATTAGAATGTCCAAAGAGCAAAGAGAGAAATCCTAAGAGGAAAGTTTGATGACATGAAAATGGAGGAAGGTGAAAATGTTGCTCAATATGTTTCAATAATGAAAGAAGTGGTAAGTGCAATAAGAAGTCTAGGTGGTCAATTGGAAGAAGAAACTGTCATCAACAAATACTTAAGAAATCTGCTTCCTATCTATTCTATTAGAGTTTCAACCATCCAAGAGCTAAGGTGTGTATAAGGGAACACACTAACCTTTGAAGGAATAGTGGGAAGACTTACTGCATTTAAATTGTCCAATTTTGATAACTATAGACTTGAAAACCTTGAATCTAATGTCAAGGAAAAGATGACAATAAAAGACATTGATGAGGAAACATCAAAAAAAAAGAGAAGAAAGGTAAAACTTGAATCCAGTGATAGCAGCACAAATGAGGAAGATGTGGAATAGTTAGAAGCACTACTGGCTAGGAGATTCCATAGAGGCAAAGGTAAATTCAAAGGTAAGCTCCCTATCATATGTTTCAATTGCAATGAAGTAGGTCATATTAGTACAAGATGTACATAGAAGAAGAACTACAAAGAAGGAAACAAGTATAGGAACAAGAGGGAAGATGATAGCAAAGAATACAAGGAGAAAGGCAAGAGATGCTACATTGTTGAAGAAGATTCTGATGAGAATGATGAAGTAGTCTATGTGGCCATGAAGGATGAATCAAATAAAGATGAAGATGAAGCAACAACATTGGTTACCTGTGTGAATAAAAATGACAAGTGGATTATAGACAGTGGATGCTCACATCACATGATAAGAGATAAAAGTAAGTTCATTACCTTTACTCAATATGATGTAAATAGTGTTAGATTTGGTAATGATGCTCCATGTCAAATCAAAGGAAAAGGTTCTATTAAAATCATACAAAAAAATTTATGTGATAATGCATACTATGTTGAAGGATTGAATTACAACTTGTTGAGTGTATCATAGTAAGGCAATGTAGGTTGCAAAGTTGAATTTGGAAACAAAACTACCAAGATCTATGAAAATGATGGAAATCTGATAGCAAAAGGTGAATAAACTAAGAGTAATCTATTTTACCTAGATATGGAAGATGCAACATGTCTTGTTATTAGATTTGATAATGTGTGGGTTTGGCATAAAAGGCTATGTCATGTTAACTTTGATAATCTGATTAGCATCAGCAAGAAGAAGAAGGTTAGAGGGTTGCCCAAGTTGAAGAAACCTAAAAATACAATGTGCAAACAATGTCAATTAGGGAAGATAACTAAGTCTAGTTTCAAAAGTAAAGCATACACTTCTAAAGAAGTACTAGAGTTAGTCCATATAGACTGATATGGTCTAATAGAAGTGCAAAGCTATGTAGGAGACATATACATAATATTATTTGTAGATGACTATTCAAGGATGATGACTATTATGCTTTTAAAGCAGAAATCTGATGCATTTCAAATGTTTAAGTGGTATTTGGCTAGAGTTGAGAAGGAGACAGGAAAGAACCTAAAATGCCTAAGTTCAGACAAAGGAGGCAAGTTTACATCAAAAGAATTTGAGGTATTCTACAATGACAAAGGTATCAAAAGGAAAACATCAGCACCAAGAACTCCACCACAAAATGGTATTGCTGAAACAAGGAATAGATCAATGATTGACTGTGCTAGAACCTTGATGATGGAAAAAAATGTTGCACTAAAGTACTAGAGAGAAGCTATAAGTACTACAATCTACACACTAAATAGAGTTCAAGTCAATAAAGGTACAAATATAACACCTTTTGAATTATGGTATAGTCACTCACCTAATGTTAAACATTTCAAAGTATTTGGTTGTAAATGCTATATTCTTAAAGATAATAGAAATGGAAAGTTTGATGAAAAAAGTGATGAAGGAATATTCTTTGGATACTCCACTAGAAGTAAAGCATATAAGTGTTTGAACACTAATACTAACAAGATTGTGGAGAGTGCAAGTGTAAATTTTGATGAGCATGCAGAAGTCAAAGTTGATGAGTCCAAGCAATCAGAGGATTATAGATACTTTGTATACTTCTATGTAGGAATGGTTATTGAAGACAATGCTACAAATCAAGTTGGGAATCAACAACAAATTTTAGTATCTACTGAGTCTCAGCCTATGAATGTTGAGCTGCATTCAAAAGTTGAGCTGTAGAATGTAGAAAATGCACATTCTGATTCTAAAAACAATATACATGAGAGGAATGATTAAGTTCCAAATGAAGAAGAGAAAAATGACTCTAAAGTTGAAGGACCAAACATGGAAAGAAGGATAGAATGAAGGTTAGCCAAGTATGTGAGAAGACATCACCCTATAGAACAAATCATTGGTGACAAGGATGCTAGACCAATGACAAGGAATAGACTAACGAATGAATCATGTCTACTAAGCAAGGTTGAACCCAAAATAGTAAAAGATGCACTACAAGATGATGATTGGTATAAAGCCATGGAAGAGGAGATAGATTAGATTAAGAAGAACAAAACATGGACCCTAGTTCCTAGACCAGCTGATAAGAATTTGATTGGTACCAAATGGGTGTTTAGAAACAAACTTGATAAGAATGGTGAGATAACAAGAAACAAAGCTAGATTAGTTTGCAAAGGCTATGCACAAGAAGAAGGACTGGATTATGGGGAAACATTTGCCCCTGTTGCAAGCTGAATGGAAGGAGTAAGAACATTACTTGCACATGCTACTTACAAAGGTTTCAAAGTCTACCAAATGGATGTGAAGTCTACTTTTCTGAATGGTATACTAGAGGAGGAAGTCTATATAGAACAATTAGACAGATTTGTAGATAACAAGAATAAGCACATCGTCTACAAATTGCACAAGGAACTTAATGGATTGAAGCAAGAACCTAGAGCATGGTATGAGAGATTGCACAAATATCTTGTGAAGATAGGATTTGAGAGAATAGATGACAACAAAAAATTGCACATCAAAGCTAAAAAAGGTAGAGACATTTTGATATCAGAAATCTTTGTTGATGATATAATATTTGGAGGAAAAGATGTTCTTTACAAAGATTTTTTTGATAAAATGAAACATGAATTTGAGATGTCAATGTTAGGAGAAATCAAATTCTTTGTTGGATTACAAGTACATCAATTGAAGCATGGCATATTTGTGACCCAATCCAAATACATCAAGGATATACTCAAAACATTTGGGTTAGAAGACTCAAGACTAGTCAACACACCAATGGAAATAGGACATAAGCTATCCAAGAATGATCAGTCCACTAAAGTGAATTAGACACTATATAGGTCAATGATTGGAAAGCTACAATATGTTTTACATAGTAGGCCAAACATTGCATTGGCTATTTGAATAGTAGCAAGATTTTTTGCAAATCTAAGAGAAAATAACTTAATGGTAGTAAAGAGAATACCTAGGTACCTAAAAGGAACTGATGACTTTGGTTTTTACTACAACAGGAGTGAAAAGTTTGAACTGAAAGCCTACATTGATGCAGATTAGGGAGGTAACATTGATGATAAAAAAAACACCAGTGGAGGAGCACTTTTTTTAGGAAAAAGGTTTATTACATGGACTAGTAAAAAGGAAAGCTACACCTCATAGTCCACTACTAAAGTAGAATATGTTGTAGCTACTACAAATTGCACCAATATTGTATAGATCAAACATTTGCTGCAAGGTATGAAGGAAGAGGTAACTGAGCCTACGATAATTTATTGTGATGATACAAGTGCTATCAACATATTAAAGAGCCCTATAATGCATGCTAAAACCAAGCATATTGCAATCAAGTATCACTATGTAAGAGAGTTAATGGAAGAAAAACAAGTGAAGATGGAATATGTTAGCTCAAAGGAACAAATTACTGACATCTTCACAAAAGCACTATCTAAAGATGCTTTTGAGTATCTTAGAGGCAAATTAAGGTTGATACCCCTAGCCAAGGCTACTTGAAACAAAAGCAAGAATGCCCTACATCAAGTGAGCTGATTACTGAAGATTTTACACATTGATGTAGAGGATGTTTCTTTAGGATTCATGCCTAAAAAAGTAGAAGTACAAAAATCCCAAATCAGTCACAAGCAAGGTGATAGAGGGAGAAATTGAATGAACCTACAAAAACTATATGTGCATACTAAGATGTAAATACATTTTAGGCATTGTTGTCAAAGAGGGAGAAGATGTGAGAAACTGATCAATAGGAGAAGCTGTGAGAGATTGATCACATGCTGATGATCTGGTGATCTAAAGAATAAGGGAGATACTAATCAAATAGAGACAGAGGGAGAGGTTGATCATAATAGTAGAAGATGAGTAAGACAGAGGGAGAAAAACAAAGAACAAGGATACAACAACTAAGAGGGAGAAGTAGAAATGAATCAATTAGAATAGTAGAGAAAGATGTGAAGATACAAATACTTTTTGGCATTTGACTTACTGTTCTAACCTAGTTAACTTATGGTTCAATAGTTTAGTTTGATGGTTGATCAATTTGGTTTGCCATCAATGTCAAAGAGGGAGATTGTTGAAAATCTAATTGAAAAGCTCATTTTTGAAGATCAAAGAGGGAGATTGTTGTTTTCAATCATTGTTTTGTCATTGATGTCAAACCTGTTATTTGTAGGAATGACATTTTCTTAAAAGATCCAAGTACTATCACTTAGTTGATTGATGAAGAGGATTTGATCAACAAGATGTAACAAGAGCACCTAAGGGAAAGGTTGAGTTATGATGTTGAAATGAAGTGCAAGGATCAGTTAAGACAATGGTTAACTAATGTATTGATAACATACTCAAAGATACAAAGGTTGGTCACACATAGAAACATTGAAATAAGAAGTTTTAACAAGGATGACTACAAATCTTAAACTAAGATCTTTAGTGGGTGCCAAGAAAGTTAGTTGAAACTAAGAAAATTCTCTATTGGATCCGAGTCATAGGAAATTCTAATGTGTGTTGAGTGATCTTCAGGTGTTGAGTGAAGATCAGGTGCTAAGCATCAAAAAATCTTAGTCAGTGTTGAGTGATCTTTAGGTGTTGAGCATTAGGAAAAACATAATTGATGTTGAGTAACATAGTATGTGCCAAGCACCAGTATTTCAATAGTGCCAAGTTGCTACATTATTTCAAATTGCAAAAATTTTCCAAATCTGAGCTGACAAAGTGGTTACCTTGAATTTTGTGAACAAGTTAGAAGATAAGGATGATGAGCTGGTAACACTAAATTCTATGTAAACCATTTTTCAGAAAATTCAAGAGGATTATTCAAGAAGTTTCTAGAGGAAAAAAAGTATGGGTTAGATGCAATGAATCCTACCTAATCCATATGAATTGAAATTAAAGAATTGAAGAATCAAGCAGGTTTAAGAAGTCATAGACCAAGAAGCAAATGCTACTGATATTGTTGCTATTGAAGAGCCAAATCTGCAAAGTGGTTAGAAGGGTGTCAATGAGAAGACATCTAGAATAAGGAAGAGCATAGAGGCTCTACTTCTACAAGTGGTCATAAAGAGATGATTGCACTGGTACATTGAGCATGGAGACTCAAGGAAACTAAGCTTGAAAGGAGGGCAAGCTGTCAAAATTGTAGTGATTGAAAGCTAGGAAATGGTATGAGCTAAGAAGTGATTTGAGATCTGCAAGATAAGATGTATGTTGTGGTCAAGTCAAAGATTTTCTACTACTCTCTAGCAATTGTATTAGATCTTAAAAACCTATGGACTTAGGCTAGTTTGATAACCATTTGTAAATCTTTTAACAGGGTGGCATTCCAAGTGAATGTTCTAAAGTCCTCTAACTAGGCCCACTTCTAATACAATGGTTAAATCCTCTAATAAGGTCACATTTAACTGTGTGTTGTAAGCCTTTAATAGGGCAGGCCTTTCATAGGGCATCACTTTAGAAGAGAGAGAATTGAGTAGCATGTTACTGGTGGTTTTTCCCAAATTGGGTTTCCATGTAAATCAATGTGTTATGTGTTGATTTCTTGTGTGTTATGCTTGCATGTTGATTTACAGTAACTTGATGATTAGAAAAGTTAAAGCTTGGATGAATAAATGATTAAATGTGCTTACTACACTTAGTGAAAAGTTCAAATAGGAAATTTGGACCTTGAATAATTGATTCACCCCCCAACCCCCTCTTAGTTATTCTAAAGCATTTCTAACATATACTATTTATTAGGCCACCACTAAGATGACTATTTCTAGTTATTTTGTTAGGCTTTCCATTGATTGGATTGCAGCTACCAATTTTGATTGGGTTGCTACCAAGTTTGTTTTTTTGGTAGGGATTTCTAGTTTGGTTGTTGACATTGGTTAGGTGGACACTATTTCCAAGATTGGCTATTCCATGTAGGTTGAGAATGAGGAGAACAAGAAGGATTCTAGTGATTTGGGTTTAAAAAATTAGGACATTTCCATTGATTATTAAAATTTCCAAAATTTTGGAGAGGGTCTTGAGGCATGCCTTACCTCTAAGCCCATTGTCTCCTTTGAGAAATGTACAATATATCTCCATTGTCATCATTTTTTTAAAAATCCACTGGCATTTTTTGTGGTTGGGTCTCTAAAATAGCAACCATCTTACACTTGTAGTTCCTCTTCTTCTCTCAATAGTGAGAATAGAACTTAGCTAACATAGTATCTACCTTCATATTTCCTTTTGCCTTGCATTGTATCCAACTGGGTCGCAACATTATTAATAATGCCTTGCTTGAAATTAGATAAAAAAATTGAAAGATTCATTTATGATACACCAAATCCACTAGTCTTCAAGGAATTAGAACATATTCCTCTTTCTTTCTTTACATTAGCCCTTGAGTAATTCTTCTAGTATGTTTTGATATCCTCCCATGTAATTTTTGCAATATTTTCTCCAGCCATGAGGTCTAGGGCTTGTACACAAGTTTACTCCACACCCCTTAAGAAAAAATTCTTTCAAGATGACTCATTCGGATGATGTTCAATATTCCTTTGTAAATTATAAAGGAATCTTGAAACATAACCTTCAAGAATCTCATCTTCCTTCTATTGCATCTTGAATATATCATCTCCTCCCATACTCCCCCTGCAATAATCTTTATATTTGACAAGAAATAAGTTCTTCATTCCATCCTAGTCTATTACAATATTAGCTCCTAAACCCATGAGTCATTTTAGAGTTACATCTTTCAAAGTAGAAGGAAACAATTTCAACCTATACCCTCTACAAAGAATGTCAAATTCAAAGAGAAAGGTTTCTAGGTCTTCATTAATTAAGCCATAGAACTTGGGAAGTGCAAACACAAGAGTATTTTTTAGATTATTGTTATCCTAGAGTTTAGGTATGGGAAATGGAAATATAGGCAAAGTCATTCTAGGTGATCACAGTGGGTGTCCTTGCTGATAAATGACAATGAATAAAGGGTTATCTTGATATACAAGGGCAGCAAAAAGGTTATTCGAGCCTAATGATTTGTCAAATGATAATGAAGGGAGGTTTACATGATAGGCTTCAAAAGGATTTTCAAATGGTGGCTCTTTTATAGTATCTTGGTCCTCTTCAAGGGGTTGGTCTTCTTTAGGGTGTTGGTAATCTTGCCTAGGGTACACAATTTATTCTATTTGGAATGGGTGGTTTTGAGGAAGAAATCTCTTGAGATGGTCTATTTTCCTATGTATGGAGATAAACTAATACTAAGTTGAACTTTAAATGAAACTTTTAACAACTATTTATGCATATGAACTCCTACAAATGACTTCAAAAAAGGGTTAAAATTGACACCATCCCCAACAATGGTGCCAAAAGTGCTTTGTAAAATGATTGGACTAGAAACTAATATTTGTGCATATGTATTGTACATCCAAAATAGCATCCAAAAATATTCATTAAACCCATTTACTTAATCAACTAGGTGTGTAAACTTGAAATGATGTCTGCAAAGTAAATGCTTTAAACCTCCTTAACTATCATTTCTATACTATAGAACTAAGAATAGAAACTCTTAATCTATATGCAAGTGTAAGAAATTTTTAGCTAAATGGAAGAAATGAAATACAAATAGGACTCTACATTATTTTCCTTTGTTGTAGGAACAACTATTGGTTATGTTACCAATTGCTAGAGGTACAACATAGTTCTTACTTAATCCCATCACAATGAAAGATAATTATACCAGCTAGGTTCACTCACCAAGTGGGCCCGCTTGGGTGAGTGAAAAACTATAGATGTAAACTTCAAATACTAAGACACAACAGTAACAACTTTTATTGACATCAATTCATAGAATAGTATAAACTAAAAAATATAGTCTATATCTAAAGAATGCTATTGCAATTACAAACTTCATTGAACTATATCTAGGCTCTGATTCAACAACTTTATTTAAAGAAACGACGAAAAAAATTCCTAAGATGTAGCTTCAACAAAGAGAACTTAGCAATACAATGAATTACAACATCATGGTACACATCTCGATGGAGTGAGTCTTTCAACAAATACATGACATAATGACTTCTAAATTTTGGCAATATTTAGTAGTTACGTTGACTTGATATTTGGTAGTTCATAAATATTAGGTGGTTGCATAACTATGTTATTAATTCTTTTGTATGTACTCCTTCCTTTTGCTTATTCCTACAATAGATTAATATACAACACATATTAATTTCATTAATTCATGATAGATATTTAATGTATATATCAATCCTTGCTCATAATACATAGTTGTAGGAACCTACCCATAAAAATTAAGAAAGGAAAAAGGTATGCACATCTTAAAATTATACACATATAATTCCATTTCTCTATATCAGTTTTAACCATGGGTATGTGCAGGATCATGGTCAATCAAACTATGTCGTTAAGTGACAATGAAAAATTGGGGTTAGGTCAACTTGACATGCAATTTTAAACTTGTTATGAACTTTCAATAAAAAGGTTGTTAGAAAAGAATTAGTAGTAAATTGAATTTATTTCTTGAACTACTAGGCCTTATTTGAAAAAAAAATAAAAATTGTTTGCTTAAAATTTTGCATTTTAATACAATAGTACAAAAATTTGAGGACAAAAATAAGTTGCTGTATGTCTGACCACCTCAATCAAAATCAAATTATAATAATTTTTAATAAGATTTTAGATATAAGAAGTAGACTCATGTCAAGCTGTGACACATATTCTTGGGTATTTTTATTCTAAATGATAATTAATTATGAATTTTCTCCTATAGTATTTTTAGAATACAAAAACTCTTGTGTTTGACCACCTTAACTAATTCAAAAATTTACAAAATTTAACTTTTCTTTTATTTTACTTATAGTAGAAGAAGTATATAATGTGATGCATCTTTTGGATTTCAAAAATGTCATACCATTTGAAAGTTATATTTGTTTTTTCAATCAGCATGTCAATTGACACTTTTTGCATAACTCCTTTAGAAAATGAATAATAATTACTTACTAAACTCTTAGTTTGACAAACATTACATTTATGGAAAGATAAGAAAATTCTTAAGAAACCCTTTTCATTTCATCAAATTTGGGTGAAAAAAAAGTCATCAAAGTAAAAAAAGCACATTGGAACTGGCCAAAAACATGTTTTCAAGCAAAGTTGACCATGTAGGGTTGGTATCCAAAGCAATACTAGGCCTTATAAAGGTATTAATATTTTGGTTTGGTACTAGGATGGATGGGAAAAAATTAGATTAGATTTTGAAATGCTTTGAGGCATTTCAAAACTAGATTTTTTTTTATTGCCACTTTTTGGCACACCATGATCCCATACATACCCCCATAGAAGTATATCCAAGAAACTATATAATGTCTTGAAACTTAAAGAAAAACAAGGCAATTATAGATTTATATAGAGCATTATAGTAAAAAGTCTTTCAACTCAAATATGAAATATCCCATCAAAATCATTAAAAATAGTAGACCTATTCCATTCCTTTACCCCATCAATGGGTTGAGCATGTGGATAGATCACTGATTGTGAGACAATTTGCACTAGGGTTTTAGTAGAAGCGCAAAAATGCCTCCACAAAGAGAGCATGGTAGAAGTGTTGTAGGTGTTATGCCTGAGAGTTTTAGAGACTTTTAGGGATAAATGCAAGAATTGGTAAAAAAAATGCATCAAGAAATAAATATTTTCATAAGAGAAGAAATTGAGGATGAAGAAGAAGAGTAAGAAGGAAATGTTGAAGAAGAGGTCATTTTGAACCCAAAAGAAGAGAGTCTTTTTAAGGCAATTTCCAAGATTGGAAAAAGACCTAAGTTTGAGGTTCCCACATTTTTGGAAAATCTTAGCCTTGAGGAATTGATTGATTTTCTCAATGAACTAGAGGAATACTTTGAGTTTGAAGATATTTAATATCTAGATAGGGTCAAATTGTAAAGGCCAACCTAAAGGGTCATGCAAAGATTAGGTGGTAGGAGATCTAGTTGGAGCAAAATAGAAGAGGAAAAGACAAAATCACAAGATAGGATTGGATGATATCCAAATTGAAAAAAAAAATTATTCTTGTGGATTATGAGCTTGATCTATTGAATAAAATGCAAGGGTTGAAACATGTGGGAAGATCTGTTCAATAGTATACTAAAGAGTTCTATCGAGTTATCATTAGAATTAACCATGCAGTAGTTGATAAGGAGAAAGTTACCCATTATCTTAATGGGTTGAGGCCAAGCATTTAGGAGGAGATGAGTCTAGTTTGAATGACCAATATTGAAGAGTCATGCCATATTTCCATAAGAGTGAAGGAAAAATTGAACACAAAATTTGACAAAAAAAATTGAAAGAGGTGGTAGTGGAAGATCTGGGAGACAATCTTATGGAGATTGAAATGATGATTAGAAGAACAAGGATGAGACCAACATTAGTGGCCAAAAACATAGGGTAAAATATTCCAATCATTTCTATGACTAGAACAATAGAGATCATAGAGGAAAAGGAAGAGGGAAATGATCTCGAAGAGGAGGTTTTTTTCGAAAAATAATTTCACTATGGAGAAGAAAGGCATAGAGAATTTGAGTTTTCCTACTACTAAGGAAGGAATGATAGAAGAAATAAAGGCTAGGAGAAAGTAGTGCATGTTGAAAAAGATACCAAATTATCACATTCTAAAGATGTTGAAAGAGGAGAAGTCCTAATCAATAGAAGAGTCTTACTGAGTGGTGAAAATGAACCTGATCAAAGGAGGATTTTTTTTCACACCAAGTGAAAATGTGAAGATAAGTTTTGTGATGTGATCATTGGTGGTGGAAGTACTAAAAATCTAGTGTGGGAAAAGATGGTCACAAAGTTAAATATGAAGAAGCCGAAACATCAACATCCATATTGTATTGTTTGGGTGTAGGATGACAACAAGGTCAAGGCCAATGAGAAATGCTTAGTGAAGTTCAAGATTAGGAGCTATCAGAATGAGGTGTTGTGTGATATCATACCTATGGACACATGTCATATGTTGTTGGGTAGGCCATCATAGTTTGATAGGCATGTTATACATAATGAACATGAACATACCTATACTATAACAAACTATGGAGTGAAACATAAGCTAAATCCATTGAAGGGGAAAGAAGAAAAGGTATGTAGTGTTACTAGAATATGTGTTTTTGATGGAAAAGAGTTTCTTAAGGCAATGAGGTGTGAGCATATGTGTTTTCAATAATCCCAAAAGATGGTAAACCTATAGAAGTTGTAGATTTGTTGGAAGAATTTCTTGATATTGTGTCAGATAATATACTTGATGGATTACCCTTAGTGTGGAAGATCAACCACCAGATATACTTGATTCTAGGAGCCAAATCTTCAAATAAGATAGCAGATAATATGACACCAATAGAAAGAAAATAGTTGAATAGATAAATTCTTTAGTTGTTGTAAAAGGGGTTGATTCAAGAGACTCTGAGTCCATGTGTTGTATCAGTAGTATTAGCACCCAAGAATAATTAATAATAGAGGATGTGTATAGATTCTTGATCTATCAAAAAGATCACAATCAAGTATAGATTTCATTTCCATGGATGGATGATATTATGGATAGTTTGAGTGGAGTTATGTATTTCACAAAGATAGATATGAAGAGTGCGTATCATCACATTTGCATTAGAGAAGGAGATGAGTAGAAGATTGGATTCAAGACAACAAAAGGATTGTATGAGTGTTTATTCATGTCTTTTGGGATAACCAATGCTCTAAGTACTTTCGTGAGGCTCATGAATGAGGTACCAAATGAGTTTCTAGTTAAGGTTGTCATTTTTTACCTATATGATGTTGATATTTAGTAAGATATTGGAGGAGCATTTAATGGACATTTGTAAGTGTTTGAAAAGTTGAGGGAGAAAAAGTTGTTGATAAATTTAAAGAAATGTAATTTTATGAAGAAGGAATTGGTGTACTTGGGATTTGCAGTATCAACAGAACGTCTAAAAATTGGCCCTAAGAAAGTGAAGTCTATCCTCAAATGGCCTACTCCAAGGAGTGAAATAGAGGTTAGATCTTTTCATGGACTAGCTAGTTTTTATAGAATATTTATCAAAGGTTTTAACATTATTTGTGAACCTTTGACTAAAATAATGAGAGGAGATAGAAAATAATTTATGTGGATTGTAGGAGAAGATAAGAGTTTCAATTTTGTTGAAACAAAAAGTTACTAAGAAACCTATTTTGGCACTTCTAGATTTTAATAAGGTGTTTAAAGTAGACTATGATGCTAACAATACTATAGTGGAAGTTGTTTTGGGCCAAGATGGTAGACTTGTTCATTATTTCAGTGAAAATTTTGAAAAATGCTAAAAGTAATCTATTTATGATCAAGAATTGTATGCTATAGTTTAGACATTGAAGAAGTGGAGACACTATCTTCTTCCTAAGGAGTTTGTTTTGTATACTGGTCATCAAGCTTTACAATATTTAAATAGTTATAGAAAATTGAATCAAAGGCATTTGAAATGGGTTGAGTTTTTACAAGGTTATACATTTTTTTTGAAACACATGAGTGGGAAGTCTAATAGAGTTGCAGATGCTCTTAGTAGAAGACAAGTTTTGTCAAAAAAAATGTAGATTGAAGTGGTTGGGTTCAAGGAACTCAAGAATTTGTATACATATGATCCTGATTTTGGTGAGGTTTGGAAAGCTTGTATAGAACCTGTTAAGCTTGACAAGAAAAAGTGGTTGGAGTTTATAATCTAAGATGATATGTTGTTTAAGGGAAGTTAGGTGTACATTACCAGAAGTTCTATAAGAGAGAAACTCATCAAGGAGGAGCAAAGTTGAGGATTGGTTGGACACTTTGGTAAAGATAAGACCATTTCTTTCATTGGTGAGAATTAATATTGGCCACAGTTGAAGAGAGGTGCAAATAATTTTGTGTAGTGTTGCAAATTATATTAGATGGAAAAATGATTGAAGAAAAATATGTGGTTATATCAACCATTACCTATACCTAACAAACCATGGGAAGATGTTAGCATGGATTTCATTATTGGTTCACCAAGTACATTGCAAGGGCATGATTTGATATTTGTAGTGGTTGATAAATTTTCAAAAATGGTACATTTCATTAGTTGCAGGAAGACTAATGATGTTTTTCATGTGGTAGAGTTATTTTTCAGAGAAGTGAGAGATTACATGGCTTGCCAAAGAGTATAGTTTCTAATTGAGATACCAAGTTTATTAAATATTTCTAGCATAAAGTATGGAAGAAATTGAAGACATATTTTAAGTTCAGCTCATCTCATCATCCACAGAATGATGGAGAAATAGAAGTTGTGAAGTGGAGTTTAGGGAATTTGTTGAGATGCTTGGTTGAAGATAAATAAAAAAGGTTAGGATCTGATTTTACTAGAGGCAAAATTTGCATATAATAATTCTATCAATAGGAGTATTGGAAAATCACCATTCCAAATTATATATGGGAGTAGTTGTAGAAATGTTTCTAAATTGAGTCAGTTGGATAAAGAAGAGATAAGTAGTGTTGAAGTGAAAGATTTTGCTGAACATTTGAAAAACATTCATGAGGAGTATAGAAGCACATTACAAAGATGAATACAGACTATAAGGCTAAGGATGATGTGAAAAGGAGGTATAGGGAATTTCATATTGGTGATGAAGTCATGGTTCATTTGAGAAAGGAGAGATTTCTAGTAGGTACATAATAAGTTGAAAATGAAGAAGTTTGGACCATGCAAGATAGCGAAAAAGCATGGCTCTGGACATTCTTTTGAAGTAGAGTTGCTAGTAGAACTGAATATTTCATTTTTGTTTAATATTTTAAATTTGGCACTATATTATGAGGGAGGTGATGGAAATGAAGTTGTAGAAGCTTCGTGGAGTATTTTGGCATCTACTTCAACTATATAGGAGATTGGGAGGATATTGGACAATTGTGTGTGAAGAAGCACAAGGAACAAAACATATGAAGAGTATTCAGTCAAATGGAAAGGGAGAGCAATGGAAGATTTATCATGGTTAGCATGAGAGGAGGTTGATCATCTTGGTTTTCCTCTAACTACCTGAGATGTGACAAGATCACTTCTCAATTTACCCTAGGTGTTTGATGTAGTAGCATCCTGTGTCTAAGGGTAGTATTACATCACCCAAAAATATATATGCTTCTAGTTTGTATAGTTTTTTAAATTTTCAATAAGGTCTATTCATGTAGAAATTTTCTATTTGAGGGAGCTTGCTAATTTTAGTAAGCTAGTATTATGTGCTCAGAATGTTCTAATCCCATATATGGAGGTTCATATTTGACATATCAGCTTGCTAGATGAGTTTTATTGTCCTATCATATGTATTGGTGCAATTATTGCATTCTTCTGGTAGGAATTTTGACTATCCAAACTTTAGGTCCAATGATGAAAGCCTAAATGACTTTGAAACAAGGCAAAACCTTTACTAATGGATACTTGCACAATTAACTACTACAAATCACTAGCCAAAAATTCTAGAATGGTGTTATAATAACCCATCGGGTCAAGAGTTCACTAGTTATGGTCTCTAGAAGTTGATCCATCCAAAAATTAAATTTGAAATTTGTCTTGAGTTGATCATATGTAACAATGTGTAATAGAATAATATAGTATGAGGTTGGTCAGCCTCAAGTGTTAGGGCTTAGTGTCTAGAACCTTTCACACTAGTTACAATTTCCTATATTAGGAAGGCTCATAGGTTGTCTAGGGAAATTTTGGGTGATAGGTGTAGCTCTATCCTGCAAACTATTGTAAGGAGGGCACTCACGTGGGTTTGCATATTGTAATTCTATAATTTTGCATTTGTGTCCATAATAAGAAGTCCA